>VCMQ01000041.1:0-147614 GCA_007113905.1 Teratosphaeria zuluensis | reverse complement strand
TCCTCGCAAAGGAGGCAGCAGATGAGATACAATCGCCGACTGGGCACCCTATGACGGGGCCAGCTTGACGAAGGGGAGAACAACGGATCCTCGCAAAGGAGGCAGCAGATGAGATACAACTCCGACCGTGTTGCCACGGAAGGAGAGGGGTGGGAAGAACGGAGCTGCCGAAGCAGAGGAGGTAGAAGAGTGCCCTGCGCGAGACATGCGCAGGGGGGGTGGGAGGTGAACCTCCAGGCGAGACATGCCTGGAGGGGGTTAGGAGGAGAGGAGGGAGATGGCGCGCTCTGCCTTGTGGTAGAGGCGGGCGCCGAGGTAGATGCCGGAGAGGATGGCAATCTCTGCGACTTTGAGGACGCAGAGCACGGCGAGGATGGACAGCTCGCCGGCTTTGGCGAGGAAGCGTGGTCTTGCCATGCGGCAAGACACGAGGGCGCGGCGGATGGTTCGTCGAATTATCGCCATGTTGTTGCTGTTGCTGCTGTCGTACCTGCTGTTGTTAGTGAGGAAAGAAGAAAAGAAGGATGGCCGGGCAGGAGCAAGTATTTATACCCATCTGCTCCTCCTCTGCAGCGAACGATTGCGAGCAGGAAAGTTGGCATTGTTGCTTACAAGGTGCTTGTTGTGGAAGTATAATCGACGTAAACGCGCCTACCACAAGGTCGGTAACGCAGCAAACGACCTATAAACTTCACCACAACCATATTATCCGTGTCATGCGACAGCTGCGAGCTAAGAGCTTCAGTAGATCTATCGCCCGCCAGCCAACAAAATCCACAACATATCACATACAACCAGAGGGTCAAGTGGGACTGAATATCACATGGCCTCCATGTGCAACGCCACGTTGTCAGAATTCACATTGCGCGCCCATTTCCACGAGGGAGGAGTAAGCAAAACTATAACGAAGGACTGGCAAGCGGTCACGACGTGCAAGATCACGAGGCAACTATGATCCACCATTATCTATCGTGTGTCACGAACATTCAAAATTCACATTGCGTGCCCATTCGCACGAGGAAATAGTAAGCAAAACTATAACGAAGGACTGGAAAGCGGTCACGACATGCAAGATCACGAGGCAACTATGATCCACCGTTATCTATCGTGTTTCATGAACATGCGGCCAGCGCTGTCGGAAGTGTTGTATTTGAAGGCTGCCATGACGTTCCGTGTGGAGTGCTTACTGCTAAGGTCGAATGGTTGCCTGGAATCGTGATGAGGATGAACGCCGGCACCGTCGAGGAAAGAGCGACTTTTATGCACGTGAGAGTCTATGCCAACTCAACGCCGAGCCGCACAATCATAGATCAAGTAGGCGCCGCTGCTGCAGATACACACGGTAACACTATTGCAGAGTCATGTAAGGCTCCATCACATGTGCTGCGTCCAAGCAATTATGCAATGTATTGCGCTGCTCTGCCAAGCTATTTTCTATTGACTTGTCCTTAGACCGCCTTACTCCTCCTTCATAATCTCCTTATTCCTTACCAACTCCTACCTACTCCTCTTAACCGCCTAATGTATACTTATCTAAATGATGCTTATACCTAATAGCGAATTATCACGATGTGCCATGTAAAATTCCACTGAGTCTTGCCTTGGTCTTCCCTTCGGAAGTAGGCAATATGTACGCGTTTCGCCACTAGAGGCGAATGGTATGAGTGCTGTTCCCTCCGGCTTTCCCAGGAGCCGGTTCAAACGATAGCACGGGCACTGAGTAGGTAGTGCAGAAGAGCATGGACTTGCGGACCTTTGCAGTGCCGCCGGATCTATATCCTGCCCTTACTGCGAGCAAATGATGAGGTGAATCCTTCCTGCAATAGTGATCTTCGGCGGTATCACTCAATTGAATATGCCGACTTCGTCGAAGATCTGCGTTTCTGTCACTAGACGGCTCCTTGCCTGAGCTGAGGGACCGAGCTCCGGTAGGGCAGGCGATCCATGCGATATGACTCGGGACTTGGTGTTTGTCAGCTTGTCTGGTCCAAAAGGAATATAATCCTAGCCTCTGATCAAAGGATGCGATCTGTTGCAAACATGTTGTCGAGCGAGGCGTAGTTCTGCCTGGTAGGAGAACATTGCGATGCAGCAATTGCCTTCGCCGCTCCACCGCAAAATGCTCTCTTCATCCTTATAGTCGTGGCTTGCAGATCGAGTGACGTCCACCCAAGACTGGCTTGCAGCTTCCTCAGTCATGTCCATTAACGCTCCGAAGTCGAAGCGTGATTGGCTCAGACTCACGTTTGAGTTCACGAGCTGTGTCTTGCATGCACGAGTGTGGTTGTTCCGATGGGGTTGTCGGTGCAGATCAAAAATATCGCTGCCCGAATGGACAGTCTAAGGGCATCTTCAGAAATGATTGCTGAGAATGATGTTAATGAGATTCCACGACCGTTGCGAGAACGTGTGGAAGGCGTCGGCAAATTAATCGCACAAGGGTACTTGGTTGGCGCGCGTAGGCGCGGACCAGGCACTCGGTTCGTCGGGGAGCCTCATACGACCATGCGGAGCGATCCTTATGATCCGTCAATCGCCTGCCTTGCCGGTGCGCAAAAGGTAGATGATGGCTGGGCCTAGGGGAAGCAGGGCAAATCTGCTGCCGTCATTATTGTAGGTCTAAGCTTTGATGAAGAGTCTCTCGTTCTTCCCGTCCTACTTCTTGGGCTGTGGATGGTCACGGCGTAGAACTCTCGCACGAACGAATACTGGAATAGACGTGGTCGGACAAGGACGCGGTGCCATCGAGTAAAGGCGACAGGGACTCACGGCGAATTTGCATTCCCGGTAGGGATACCATGGATTGCTAGGAACAGTACTCGGGCGCACGCGACGCGCCATTGAAGAGTTTGAGACAGACTTGATCGAGTCTCGAGATTCATAGCTCATGGCGGGAGATGGAATCAAGCGCGTATGTCGGCAAGCACGGCCAAGATGTGCCGTCAACTTCTGTACCACGTGGAGAAGCAGCTCGCGATAGTCGTGAGAAGAGGAGCACACAGGAGAGGCCGAATCGGCAGTCTGCTGGGAAGATCAAGAGGGCGAAAGATAGCAGCGAGTTCATTAGG
This sequence comes from Teratosphaeria zuluensis, assembly GCA_007113905.1. Lineage (NCBI taxonomy): Eukaryota > Fungi > Ascomycota > Dothideomycetes > Mycosphaerellales > Teratosphaeriaceae > Teratosphaeria > Teratosphaeria zuluensis. The sequence continues at coordinate 144,546 of VCMQ01000041.1, read as the reverse complement.
GTGCCGAGGAAGACAGCAGAGCCGCTCCTGGACAGGCCGAGCACCAGTCACGATGACGACCCAAACGCTCGACACTTTACAGTCGCGAACGTCGGCGCAGGCGGCACTCTGTACCTGAAGCCTTTTCGCGCACCACCGTCCGTCTTGACGCCGCAACCTCCTGCGACGCCTCCGGACACCTCGGATGGTGAAATTACACCCTCGGATATGTTTGGATCGCGGGAGAGCAACATCTCTGTGAGCTGGACACCGCATCTGCAGGCGCAGAAGATCGGAGCTTTTGATCATGCGAGGCAAGTCCCGGTGCCACCACTGAGTCTGGCCAATCCGCAATCAAGGCCACGACAGTCGCGATCAGCTTCGTTCTCCACTGTAGGTGAGCGCGATCGCGACCATGCAAGATCTTCGACGATGGACCAGAATGAACTCCACGTGTTGGTGAATGGCAGAGACAATGCTTCGCGTCCCAAAAGCTCTTTCGATCTCTCGGGCGGCTTCCTGGACTTGCAGATACCACATTATCGCATTGGCACGCCGCGCTTTAGCGCCCGCGGGACTGCATACTTACACAATTCGACCTATACTGACAGCACAAACATCACTGGTCAGGATGCGCGGTCGTCCACATTATTCCCGCATCAGTCTGCATTACTGCATGGACCTACGAACTCCTCCAGGAATTCTGCTGCGCCCTATCTTCACCCGTCTTCGGTAGCGGCAAGGTATTCACCTAACTCGGCAAGAGCTCTTCCCACGCCATTCTCCAAATCCCCTGCGGACGGTGAAATCACACCAGCAGTATACGACAGGATCGAAGCAAGGCCGAACGATCCCGCCATAGTGCGGTACAACAGGATTAATGGCAAAATTGCACATGCAACGCCGGCAAGACTGATCGCGCAGATCACTTCGCCGATATTCCTGGACTACGAACTACTCTCCGATTTCTTCCTAACATTCCGGAACTTCTTGTCGTGTCGAGATTTGCTGGAGTATTTGTTCGCGCGGCTGCTATGGGCACTCAGCTCAGACACCGATGCTGGTCGTATTGTACGAGTGCGGACCTTCGTGGCGCTGCGACATTGGATCCTGAATTACTTTGGAGACGACTTCGCACTGGACATGAGATTACGCCGACGATTCTGCACGATAGTCAACGACATCTCTGCTTCTTTGCAGCAGCGACCAGACAAGGGTGGCTCAGACATCAATGTCATTGGCGAATTGAAGAAATGTTGGAGACGCACTTGTGCATTGTTCTGGCCTACGCAGGATGCTTTGGATGCATCTGCAGAAGCTGAGATCAATCCTGGCGGCGAGGATGTGGAGCCTCCGCAAACGCCTCAAGGCAGCCCACCACGATCAGTGCACCCGCGCACTTCTCGACTCGACTTTCGGCGTGCTTCTGAATCCGTCGATGTCCCGGCAGAAGTGGGATATCAAGGGCGAGACAGCACAATGCAGATGTTCGGTCCGGATGGTCCAATCATGGTCCGAAAAGCAAGCATTCCTGCCTCGCCGTTGAGCGTGGCAAGCTTGCATGTGCTGTCGTGCTCTGTACCGTTTCTGCGCAACATTCGACCATCGGCAAAGGTGAGTGACGAGAATGGCATTGCTCGGCACGTTGGACAGAGGCATCCACCATTGTCGGGCAGACCTGGCAGTCGCGGCTCGCGCCAGCACAAGCGCAGCGGTAGCTTCTCGGATGCTTTGCGAGACCACAGAGCAACATTGCAGTCAAACAAAGCCGAGAGTATCGACATTCGAGCGTTGCCAGCAATCGCCTTTACTGGTGGACTTGTGCGAGGTCTCCTTCTGCAACCCTCGCCACCTGACTTGAACTTCCTGGTACCGCTAAGTCCTGGTATGGAGAACCGCATGGCCCACTTCGACGGTATAGAAGACAGTTACTTCCGAGACCGGCCAGGTCAGCAGAATCTAGGCGTTAAGAGGATCATGGGTGACATGCGACGTGCTCTGAGTAGTCGTAGAGGTCGGAATGATTCGCCACACAGGTCGAGTCGTTCGGGACATTCTTCAGACTCGCGTGGCTCAACGGATGCAGTCACTGCTGCAAAGCCGGCTCATCAGTCAGCATGGCAGAGGCTCCGCGGTCCGCCCAGAGTCGATTTGCTCGGGGCCACCATCAGTGCATCCTACAAAGATGCGTTCCACGATGTGGATTTGCCTAGTCCAACAGAGGAGCGCAGCGAGCAGAGACTGCCGACAAGCGTAGAGGGAGAAGAGGGTGACTTTGTGCGAGATGCCGACTACTCACTGCGTCCGCCACCACGGCTTGAGCGCTTGGACAGCCATGTAACTGTCAGCAGTCGATCGATCATGATTATGGACGATACCGGGGCACCGTTTGAGTCTGGAAACTTTGCTTCAGGCGCACTGCCTTCTCATCACTCTGGCTCAAGTGGTGTGATGACACCGCAACCGCTGTTCGGTCGATCGCAGGAGCTTCTGCAAAATGGGAAGAAGCATGTTGGGACACAGGTGCAGGCAAACGCCGGTGCTCCAAATGGCTCAAAAACACGGCTTGACGAGGCCTGGGATCCTGATCCAAACACCTCGATGCACGATCTTTTGACACCCTGGAAAACCCATGATGCTGGTAGTCCCGTAAACACTCTGGCGCCGCCTTCCTCAGACGAAGCACGCGTGTCCTCAAGCACAGACGCGGAGGGTGCTGATATTCCTCCCATAGGCCACACATTGAGAAGGAGGCCAGGCGGTGATTTGAAAGCTGCGGACCACGTCCACAGTCTAGAACTCCCGGCCCGACCGCATACCTCTGGTTCATATGCAACCACAGCCTATTCACGCCATCCTTCATCTGGACACGAACTCTCCGGCACCCACTTCTCTGGCATTTTCAATGGACCACCATCGTTTGGCGCTTTCAAGCTGCCCAGTCAGTTCTCGCCCGACCGACACCAGCCACGGCGTTCCTCGGAACAAACTTCGCCGGGCCAGATATCACCGCAAGCACTGCCTTATAAAGATGACGCAGTCTCGCTGCTGGCAACGCATTCGTCTCAACCGAGCTTGCGACCGTCATTCCGTCTGCATGCGAATAACCTGGCCAGGCTGCCGAATACTTCGCAAGTCGGCGGTATTGAGGATGCACTCGCTAAGCTCGAAGGCAAAGTCGGGACTCCAAATGGAAGCACATTTTCGATCCCGACGCTGAGCGAAGAATTTGCGGCGCTCGAGCGACAGAATCAGGAGCAAGGTCATCTCCAAACTCCTGTCATGAGCATGTCCGGTGAAAGTTCAAGGTTACAAGAGCATGGTCTAACGAGCCCATTTACCGAAACACAAGGCGCAAGCATCTATCATTTGTCAAGCTCCGATGTCGTGGGCGACGATCGTGGAATGTCAATGGGCACCACGGGTACGCACGTACGTTCGGAGGCTCAGGACTCAGCTGTACCGACCCTTCCACTCTCTCCAAAGAGTAGCAAATTCCCTGTTCATGTGCTGGCGTCGCCAAAGCCGGCTTCACCGTCACCAAAGTCTGTGACGTTCGTGGAGCAGGTCAGAAGGAACGAGGATGATGACGAGCACTTCCGAAGCCCAGGAAAGTCGAGCATTGGAAAATCTGCGCAAGGCTCTTTCCTGCTGGACGACAACGAGAGTTTGAGTGATATCTCGACGGAGATTGCAGACAGCTCTGGTGACGACAACACCAACATGCAGAGTTTCTTCTTCGATGACACTGTCGAGGACAACAGTAATGCTCTACCACAACCTTCTTATCCTGATCCGCCTCCTACACCTCCCTCGACGGTGGGCGCGCCTCTAGATCAATCGCCATCAAGACTGGCATATCCTCGAGATGAGCCTGAATCCGCAAACCCGAAAGCGAATCTTCTGCAGCCATCACCGCAACTCAAAGAGGCTCAAAGCGCTCCAGGATTGCTGTCGCCAAACGCCGACAAACGCTTGCAGCTATCGACAGACCAAGACAGTCGCTCACGAGGCGCCAGGACCTCGCCCGCTCGGAACAACGCCGCCCATCTGCCTTTCGTTCTGGCTTTCGAGTCAGAGGTAATAGCGGAGCAACTTACAATTATCGAGAAAGATGCTCTTGACGAGGTTGACTGGAAAGACCTCATCAGTCTCAACTGGCATCAGGCGCCACCTCACGTCCGAAACTGGGTGGACTACCTCAAGCACGACAACAACACCGGCGTTGACATCGTCGTCGCACGCTTCAATCTGGTGGTCAAATGGGTCGTTTCTGAGTGCTTGCTCACCACAGCACCTCTTGAGCGGGCTAGGTGCATCACCAAGTACATCCACATCGCCATCCATTGCTGGCGCTTCCGGAATTACGCTTCGATGTACCAAATCACTCTCGCTTTGCTTTCTGCAGACTTGGCGCCATTGCACCGCACGTGGGCGCTGGTGGCGCCGGCGGAAAAGCAGAAGCTGGCGCGGCTGGAGAAGCTGTGTCAGCCCTTACGCAACTTCCAGAACTTGCGTGCAGAGATGGAGTCGACGGGCGCTGAGAGCGGGTGCATACCGTTTATTGGCCTATATACACACGACCTGATCTTCAACGCCCAGAAACCAGCTCGCATCGATCCTGTGCCGCCAGCGAAGGAGCCGCTGATCAATTTCGAGCGGTATCAGACTGCTGCGACCATCGTGAAGAGTCTTTTGCGCTTAATCGAGGCGAGTGCGAAGTACGTTTTTCATCCGCATCCAGAGGTGCTAAGTCGGTGCTTGTGGTTGGCGGCTTTGGAGGACTCGGAGATTGTGGCGAGAAGCAAGAGTATAGAGGCTGCTTGATGATGATCACGACGATTATGAAGAAGATGAGGCGGCCGCTGTGGACTTGCTTATTAGCGATTCAGCGATGGAGCGGACATACCTTTTGGGAGGATATGAAATTCTGCAGCAGATACCTATGATATATCTTTCTAATGTCTCGGGGCATCATTCTACATGCTCAGGTGTGTCAACGCATGAGGGGTTTGAGGCTCTTCAAATACCGTGGTCTCTGGGGCATTGTGCTTCTGAGCTTCTGGCGGCTGCATGCTTTCCAACATGTCGTCTACCATGCATCCGAGAAGCTCAGGTTGCAGTCACGTTGCAGCATGTATAGACCTTTCAAAGCATACAATTGCGCTGTCTACAACTCATCTTTGCCCTCGTCTGCCGCCTTCTCCGCGTCCTTCTCGGCCATCATATCTTTCACGAAATTCGGCATCTTACCCTCCGCTGCATTCTTGTTCGCATCACCTCCATACATCCCAAGGCCTCCAACACTATCCAGCATTTTCTGCAACCGGCCACCTTTCATCGGCCTCTTGTTGAGCGCCGCCTCGCAGATCTTGGGCGGCTCGGGCTTGTTCTCCGTATCCAGGATGATCTCGCCCACGACCGAGTACTTCTCGTTGTTCTGGAAGAAGTCGATCCAATGCTTCAGAGCCTTCTCTACACCTACCATTGCCTCTTTCTTGTCCTTCTTCCTCCGCTTCTCGATCTCTTTCTTGGATGGTTTCCCAAACTTCTCAATCACTGGCCGAGCCATCTTAGCCAGTTGCTTGTTTCCAAACGCTTCTGAGCCCTCGATTGCGGAATCTGCGTCGCCGTCTGCGGCAGCGGCCATTTGCTCGTCAAGGTACTTCGGCATGAACATTTCCTCTACGCCTTCCATGCGCCAGGTGAGCTGGTCTTCGGTGTCCCAGCACTGCGAGACCCACGCCCTTGAGGCATCCTTGCCAGTGAAGTGATGGTAGTGGCCTCCTGGGCCGTAGAAGGAGGGAGAGGCTGATACGTCGAAGATGGTGCCATTTATCGCGAGATAGATGGGCTTGGACTCGTCCGTGCCGTCGTATTGCTCCATTTCTTTTTCTGAGAGACGGAGGCCATCTTTGGCTGCTGCGCTAATAGCGAGGAAGCCTACGGTGCTATAGGTGATCAGGCGAAACATGGTGAAAGTGGTGAGTCTGGTGAGTATGTGGCCAGGTGTGCTCTTCTGCCACACATCTGTAAAGACTACGGAATCTAACTCCGTCGACGATCTACTTACCACTAAGCCGAGGTCGGTACAAGCCTACCAAGCCATTGACATAGCTAAGGTGTTTTGAGTTTCTCTGCAGGGCAGCTGTCCGGCAGAAGACGTTGGTCGTTACTAATCACAGAATTTTGAGTGCTATCTCATAACGATCCTTCACATGAAGCACTTCATCCTATGCTCAATATCACTGTGACATAGATTCCAGCACAGAAGGTCCGTGTCATGTCCCGTACCAGGCACTCATCTTATTCATTGAAACCCGCGGTGAAATTGGAGGTGAAGATTCATGAAAGCTCAAGTCCTCGGGTCTGCGGCGTACATGTAGCTCGCAGGGCCACGTTCTGAGCCTGCGTATGACATCCTTTCAGGCCTGAATATCTGCAATGCCTGGGTCTCTGCCCGAGAGCGATAGCAACCATGCCTCGAATGCTGCCCCGGCATCAGGTGTCGAGCCACAATGGAAGCAACACGTGTGATGGCCAACCGCGAAAGCTTGACCAAGAGGTCTTCTCAGCTTCACGTATCCGCAGCTGAGGTATTGGACTTTGATCATTGGCAAATCAAAGTCTAGCTGCTGTTAATTTTGTACCTCGAGTGTACCATTGTTGGCATAGCTCATGAAAACAAGCAGATCCAGCACCCGGGTAGTCAAGAACTGAAGCTTCACAAGGGCATATTCGCGAGCACAGTATTCTGCGCCAGTCCGCGATCAGCGCCCACGGTGAGTTGCTGACACGATGAAGGTTGCACTTGAGGAACGTGGATGCGGATCCCTGCAGGAATTGCTGATCTGCTCCCGAGAAGCCACAAGGCAACTGCGTTGTGGTAATGAAGAGCGTAGCAGCGAGCGACAACGTCGGTAGACACAAGGAATAGCTTTCTCTTTGCCTCGGACGATGGGACACCATTTACAATGGCAGCGATTGCGCTGAAGTGGATCGCAGCCTGCGGCCGCTAGGACTGCAGCTAGTCCGCTATCGCCACCAATCGCCAACATCAGGCCAAAGATATGGATATATGGTTCTCTCGCCCCGCCCAGCACCTGCCACTTCTGTGATAGTCATTGTAGACTTGGTCAGACATAGATCAGCGCCATGGTCACAAACGAGATTGCTGTAGCGGGTACGGGCAGAGATATGTTTGCGTCAATCCATGTGCTATGGCACGAGGCGTAGGACCCGCTTATATGGCCGTCGAAGTGTCCACCACATCGGGCACTCTACTCCCAATACCTCTTTGGTTCGGACAACTATGCTGGCTAGGGACATAGCTGGGTTTTTAGGTGCCCTCGTGCTCACGGCTTCTGCGGCTGCTGTGCCGCACTCCGCTGGTCATGTTCTCCATGAACGACGGACGTCAAATGTCAACCGCCATTGGGAGCGCAACTCACGTGTCGATCCAGATGCAATCATTCCGGTCCGAATTGGCCTGAAGCAGCAGAACATCGATGCTGGCGCAGCACGACTGCTCGAAATCTCCAATCCCTTGTCTGCCCAGTACGGCAAGCATCTTACGGCCGATGAGGTCCATGAACTTTTTGCACCTCCTCACGACGCCGTGAACGAAGTCCGAGAGTGGCTCATTGGTTCTGGAATCGACCCTCGCGTAATATTTCACAGCGACAACAAAGGATGGCTGGCAGCAGACATCACGGCTGAGCAAGCTGAGCGCCTGTTTGACACCAAGCTGCATGAGTATGAGCACACTAGCTCTGGCAGCATCCGTATCGGCTGCGAGTCGTACAAGGTGCCTGCGCATTTGAAGCGACACATCGACTACGTCACACCTGGTGTCAAGTTTACGCATCCATTGAAGAAGGTCCATACGAAAACCAAACGCAGCCTTGCCAACAGGCCAAATCCCAGCAGACCTCGCTCACGGCCAATGCCCAAGGGCCCATGGACACCACCCGCAGCGGCTGGCGATCTGCCGGAAGATCTCAAGGCTTGCGGCATGAATATCACCCCGCCATGTTGGAGGGCTCTCTATGGCTTGCCGATCGCGAGCATTAATGACTCCGTGAACTCTCTCGGTCTCTATGAACAGGGCGACTACTATGCCCAGGAAGATCTGAACAGCTACTATGCAAGCTTCGAGCCGAGGATTCCGCAAGGCGCAGCACCAGTCCTCAAGGGTGTTGACGGAGGTTATGCGCCTGTCCCAGTGAACAGCTCGTTGAACACTGGAGAGTCCGACATTGACCTAGACATTACAATGGCCTTAGTCTATCCTCAGTCGATTACCCTCTACCAGGTCGACGACTTCACCTATGGACCTGAGGAGGTTGCCCTTGACAACACGTTCAACACCTTTCTCGACGCACTGGACGGATCGTACTGTAATTACTCTGCTTACGGCATCACTGGTGACAGCCCTGGTATCGATCCCACCTATCCCGACAACTCCACTGGTGGCTACAATGGCACGCGTCAGTGCGGTGTCTACAAGCCAACTCGCGTCATTAGTGCTTCATATGGAGAATCGGAAGGTGACTTTCCGAAGGCTTACATCGAGCGACAGTGCAATGAATTCATGAAGCTAAGCTTGCAAGGACATACCATTTTCTTCTCTTCTTCCGACTTTGGAGTGGGCAACTTTCCCAATGACCCGGATCCAAATGGTTGCCTGTCAGCTACTGGTCAAAGCACTGACATCAACGGCACTGTGTACAATCCTGACTGTAAGTGGTGAAGCATCATTTGAGATGACGGGGTATACTGACGTGGGACGAAGACCCTTCAGGTTGTCCCTGGATCACCACGGTGGGCGCCACAGCGCTCTACAGCAACCAGACAATCTTGGACAGAGAGTCCGCAATGCAGGTCGACCTTTGGGCGCCCGGAGACTCAGATGCGTACCATTACTTTGCCAGCGCTGGCGGCTTCAGCAACGTTTTCACCACAGCTTCATATCAATCCTCAGCTGTTGCCCAGTACTTCGCCAAGCATGATCCTGGCCATCCCTACTACATCGCAAATGCCAACCTTACAAACATTGGAGCTAACGGCGGCATCTACAATCGTGCGGGGCGAGGCTACCCAGACGTTTCCGCGAATGGAGCCTATATGCTTGCATATGATGGCGGTGAACTGGGCCATTGGTTTGGTACCAGTCTAGCCTCACCGATCTGGGCCTCTGTCATCACATTGGTCAATCAGCAGCGAACCATCAAGGGTAAAGGACCGGTTGGTTTCATCAATCCGACGTTGTACGCCAACGCTTGGGCTCTGAACGATATTGTCAACGGCAGTAACCCAAATTGCGGATCCAGTGGCTTCAGTGCGGTACCTGGTTGGGACCCCATCACAGGGTTGGGCACACCCAACTATCCAAAGTTGTTGGAGCTGTTTTTGAGCTTGCCTTAAGTATAGTGGCAAGCCTCCACATAGGCAAGGAACAGATGAGCTGCGGATCATTACTTCTGTGAGCTTGACCTCAGCACGAGATCATTACTGGTATTTTCTCACTAAGCGGGCTTTACTGCCCTGCTTTTAGCCCTGCTTAAGTTGCACTTTTCAATATTACTAAGACATGCTCCCAGAAGATGTCTCCATTTCGAGGTCATGTGATATGCAAAAGATCTTCGTGGCTTGAGCCATGCTGGAAATCGTTGACTTCTAATGCTCCGAGGACCACATGAGCCAGTCAATTAACTTTGACCAAGCATCATTGGAAGCACGAGGTTGAGTGGGATCAACAGCACCAAGTAAATGTCATCAAGATATTGACTCATGACTGGCGATTCGAGGAGCATTAGACAGTCAGCTGTTCAGCAGGGGCCAGCCTAACCAGACTGGCAACCTTGACCTCTACAGGGACCAGCTAGGCCTAATGCTGAGGTCTGACTAGACGCTATTGCAAGATCATGGCCTGGATATGTCCCGAGTGCGGCACCAGGTGAGTATAGCCCTTGCGCGTGAAGTTGCGGTCACTTTCTTGACAATGTTAATGCGACCTTCACCGCAATGGTATTGGTACACAAATCACAGTCTGCCATTTTCACGTGAAAGCGACCAGATTGCCGCCTGGCGGAAAGTGCCGCTAGTGCGCTTAGCCTTGCTCTCAAGCATCAAGGACTTCGTGTGCTCCCAGACTTTTCACTTCTCAACGTCACGCTCCGGAGCGTGAACGCTTGCCAGCTGCTGCGACCGTATCCTGGTGTCGCACCGAAGGTCCGTAAAGAGTTGTCCCTTGACGGGCTCAAGAGCATAGTCATCCCCGACGAAGGCTGAGTGCGCGGTCTTTGACTGCTTGCGGTCCACTGTTGCTTGGCAGCCCGTCCCGGTAAATTCTCATCTCATGCTACCTCTGATGCTTGGCTGGCGGTGGGGTGGCTTTTGGGTATTGATCACCACCAATAATCTTTGGAGCTTCAGTGCTTGCACTTCAACATATTTTTCATTGAGACTGTCGCACACTGTTGAGCGGCAGTGCAGAGAAGGATAGATCCGTACAAAAGGTCTAGAGCCTTTGGATAGCACAGGCCAGAAGGGTCGGCGGTATGGTTCTTGACAATGGCGCTCGAGCATTTCGCTCCATGCATCTGCGGAGCGTCAGGTCGCATGGTCCAGGTCAGCAGCTCAGCCTAGATGGGCTCGACTCAAACCGTCACATCAGTTTATTGGGATTGACTTCAGAACCCAAGCCTGCCCTCCAATCGTGAGTAGATTTTTACAATGATCGTGACCGGGCGCTGACCCGGAAGTCAAGATTTCAGCATCGAATGTTGCCTCCGCCGGTATCTTACAATTTTCATGAAGGGCCTGATGCATGTTGACAAGAAAATGTGGCCAGAGGTACCGGAGTAGAGCGCATTATCCGGGTGAATGTTCTGTTCTCGTTACTGCTATAGTATGTGAGCATCGGTGACGCCCATCATGTTTGATGGATTGAGCTATCGACGAGGGTCGTCGCCGTGGATGTTGTGGCATGTAGCCTCCGAAAGATTCACCTCAGAGTCGGAGGTCGCACGAAGACCCACCTGTGGAAGCTTTGACCAACCATGTCCTTATCGCTTCCTGCAGCCACGATGATCTCCACGGAGCTGGTACATCCAATGAATATGCATTGAATGACAATGATGGCTGAATAAAGCAATAGAGAAGCATTTGCCAAGCGATTGTAGAGTGGACGCATAGCTCGTGTGCCGTCATCTTGTAGGAGATCTTACCGGAGGTAGGGAAGCTTATACCTGACTACAACTTCACTACACATTTGCCAGGACCAATTGACGATGGCAGCGACAAATGGCCACAAAGAAAGCGAAAGCGAGCACTTCTCGCCGTATAGACCTGATGGGAAGCTGGTGAGCACAGCACTAAGGACCCAAACAAGTATCGGGTGCAAGACTGACGGAAGCATAGTATGGCTTCGTCTGCATAGTCACAGGCGCAACCCAGCCCGTTGGCAAAGCAATCGTCTCAGAACTCGCAGCACACGGTGCCGCGTGCATCTACGCATGCTCCTCCTCTCCCACCGACGATTACGCCGGACTGGCAGACGAAGTCAACAAGCAATACCCAAGTACAAAAGTGATAGGATACCCGTTCAAGCTGGCGAATGAGGAGGATACCTTGGGCTTAATCGACGATGTCTTGAACTCCTGGGGAAGGTAGGTCGCAGACACAGGAAATGAAATCGATCGGACTGGCATAGACATGAATGATTGACAAATCCGGCAGGCTCGACGTCTATGTCACCAGCTCGGGACTCCTAGGTCCTCCTTCAATTGCAGAGACCAAACCAGCAGATCTCTACAAGCTGTTCGAAGCCAACAGCATGGCGCCTTTCTTCGCCCTCAAATACGCACCACCTGCCATGGCGAAAACCACACCGAAAGGCAGCTATGCAAACGCAGCCCCCAAGGACCAAGCCTACGGCAGTATCATAGTGGTTTCATCCGTCGCCTCGACATACGGCGGCTGCTGGGGTCCCGCCTTCACCATGTCCTCACACGCGGCGCTGGGAGTCGTTCGAGCGGGCGTAGGCACCCTCAAAGGCACGAACGTACGCATCAACTGCATCTCTCCGGGTCAGATAGACATTGGAGTTGATCTTCAGGGGTTCGACATGCGTGGCTTGTCTGCGCAGTTCCCGCCCAGCAGCCTGCAGAGCAAGAAGGTGCAGAAGGAAGTGGTGGGTCTGGAGAGGGCCGGCATGCCGAGCGAGGTGGCGAGGGTAGCTGGCTTCCTGGCCAGTGGATTCAGCTCATACATCACTGGCTCGAACATGGTTGTGGATGGTGGCGCGAGTACTATGAATCCGCTTACGGTACCTATATAAATTTCGAATGATGCTGCGCTGCGCGCGAGCTTGCAATGCGCTACCTTGCGGCCTGCAGTGGCTGTGGGAAGCGTCCACTCATGCTCCATTGGCAAGAACTTTGAAAGGCCTCATTTCACGTGCTGCTGCACGTAGCATTGACTGAGGTGGCCCATACCACCCCTTCGAAACACAATTGACATTACCAAAACCTGCCCACCCAACGCCAACGCTAAGTATGCACATTCAGAAGCATTGTTATTCCTTATCTCGCTCCTTTCATCCTCGCATTGGCCTCCTTCCAATGAATCACGTTCTCGTTGCGTTTTGGTGCCTGCGACTTCCGGCTAGACCTGCGCTCCGGCGGTATGCTAGCATCGTGATCGTCACGCAGTGCCGACTCTGCAGATTTTAAGCCACCTTCTCTAAAGACAGCAAGAGCATTGGCGACATCAGGTGTGCTGTAGCGCTCTGACGCGCTTTTCGCACGAGCGTGCTGAGGGGTCGTCTTGTGCTGAGGCTTTGCTCCTGCCGTTGTCTTTCGTCGCTTGCTCGGTGGTGGATCTTCTTCGATGGAGTCCTCGATGTTCGTTGGCCGAGCCTCGACCGAGTCTTCCGTGATTGGGGTACCCAGCATCTGAGCATTTGTTGCAGATGCTGCGCCTGCCTTGGCCAGTGGTATCGTGTCTGTCGCATCGCCAAGCCAGAGACGGAGGCCTTCGGTAGTGCCCATATCCAGGCAGTCGCCGCGCTTGAGACGATGCAAGAGAGCGCGAGCCAAGTCTCGCGTCGACAGTGCTGATGCTTTGTTGAGCTCACATCGATCTTCAAGCTGTAGTAGGCGACTATGGTGCTCCCTGATGGTGCATTCATGCTCGCCGACCAGCTTCGCGCTGGCATCCGATCCTTTCGCAACGCTGGGACTAAAGCGCTCTTCGAACTTCTTCAGCTGCTGGACAGCCTGCTGAGCTTGCTTCTGATACTCTTCGTATGGCTTGAGTCGCTGCTCCAGCATCCGAAGGCGCTCGGCAACATCTGCCGAGTAATTGATCTCTTTTTCTGCCTCGCCAAGACGTTCTTCCAAGTCATTGTAAGTCTCGCCGAACCTGTTAAGATCGTTCTCCAGATCCGTCGCAGCAGCGCACTTCGGCGGTGATGCCTCTTGATGGTTGGTCTTCTTGCCTTCCAGGATCGAGAGTCTTTGCTCTAGATGCGCAAGTGATCGAGCGGCATTGAACTTGTAGGCCGGTCGGCGGTCCTTAGCATTTCTTGTGGCCGCCTGCGGTCCATCTGATGTGCGAGTCATTTTGCTGCTGTTGCCAGTGATATCGAATATGCTGTGCTCAAGTTCCAGTGTAGCAATCAGAGAACCGCGGGAGACATGGCTTGAGACGCCCCAATTTCACGTTTCAATTGGCAAAACCCACTTCATATTTGCAGCTTGGTGTCCTGATGTCAAGTGAAGTTCGCAGGTGCATATTGTAACAATGGCAAGTGGAAGCCGTTTGTCGCCGCGGTCAAGGCCACGGACCACCATGATGTGGGGCTACCTTTTAAGGAGCAGACTTCAACCCAAGAGATTGTTTAGAAAGTCATCGTAAATGCCCTGAAGCCATGACTTGAGCAATGCCGAGTGATACAGCGAGCAAAGAGTGCTATGCCAAGTCTTAAAACAATCTGGCACGCCAGGAAATGTAAACATCGATCTCTAATTCTGCCCTCTAACCACCCTTCCGCATAATATGTTCAGAAGGCGGGCAACATCAACAATAGTACCTGATGGCAACAAGCTCATCAAAGTGTCAACGATCATCAAGCACAATACTTCCGTTCCAGTCACGGTGACACTGCCAATCCCGATGCAGCACCAGCACTTGACCACCCGTACCTGCCACCGCTCAGCGCACAACCTTTACCCAAGCCATTGACTCTGCCCCGTCCTCAAAATACACGTACTTCTGACCGCATTCGTCCAGGGCCTCGCCAAAGCCATTGTCCCCCTTGAAGTCCTCGACCTGGCTACCAGTCCGCCCCTTGTCCAGCCAGCAGCGAGCCATGGGCATAGGTAAGGAAACCTCCGACCCATGTTGCGCCCCAATCACACCGTCAATCATGTGCCCAAAAGCTATCATCCTGTCCAGTGCCAGCTCCCCAAAGTTATCGACAAGGAAATTCTTTTCCTCCTCATTGGCCTGGTTGGAGGTGACGAGTGCGGTGAAGTATGAGGTAAAGAACTTGCTGAAGGCTTGGTAGTGCGCGTTCACGAGAATGATTTGCGGATGTGAGGGCGTGTCCTGTTTCGGTACCAGGAAATACAGGCCAGAGTCGATGCAGTTGATGCTGTGGGTCTCGCCCAAATTAGTCGACGGGAGCCGACGCTTCAGCTCGAAGAACTCGCGGACAGAATGATGACGGAGTTCCTCCTTGTCGCTTCGACTAGGCCCAAAGTCGATCATGGCACCCGCGAGACGAGGCATCGATGTCAGCATCTTGAGCAGCTGCTGATCACGATCGCTGTGGTCGCCATCTCCCAAGTTGTCCAGGCCAGGGATAACAAGCCTCGTGACGTTTTTAGAGAATGATGTGTCAGCGCGTGCCAGAATTTCCGTCCCAGTCATAATGAAGAAATTCGACCTGATGAAGATGGGAAGCGCTTCCTGGTAGGTGATACGGTCAACGAACAGCAGAGAGATTCGGTCTGATGTGGCAGCTGACTCTGTGCAGTGCTCGAACTGTCCTCCTGAAGGCAACGCATACTCGAAGATGATGACACGCAGCTCGGCTGACAGGCGAGCGAAGAGGTTGGGTTCTGCGGTGGTAAGGTTGGCCGCCATTGTCCTGGAGTCTCTCAAAGATACGGCTGGGTCGGTGTCCTTGTCGTGGATGGCAATCTCTGACCGGTCGATTTCTTTCAAGTGCCAATCTGGATTTGGGATGTAGAGGTACGAACAAGTCGCAGATGCAAGTCTGAATATCTAGGTAGGGAGTTCGAGGTGTGAGTGATAAGGGTCGATGCTCTTGTCGTTGATGCAACTGGTCGGTCGAGTACGTTCCAAGTGCGCAATCTGATGTCGGAATGTTAAGGTAAGAACAAGTCGCAGGTGCAAGTCTGAAAGTCAAGGTGCAAAGTTCCAAATGTGAGTGACAAGGCAGTGCTTCGTCAAGGTCGTGAAAGCTGCGGCACGTGCACATTCGACATGACTCAAGCTTTCGCGCTCCTTCCTCTGCTCGGTCTTAAGTCGTCGAACGTCGCGCTGCAGCAGGGCCATGTGTATGGATTAGGTACCTTATCCCTACTATACATCTATCCAGCAAGACCGACGCCAGCCAGCTGATAGGTAACCGCGGTATATGACCTTCCCATTCCTTAGCGCCTCGCTCCCAAAAAGTATCATGTTGTAGCTTCGAGTCCAGCGATGCTTCCCTTGCCTTCGCCATTGCATGCATCTCGCCTATCACTTCGAGTGATGCCTCCCAATACGCCCGATCGTATCCCTTTATGGTGCCAATGTAACTTCATGCCGCAGGCATCGTGCACGTGCCTCTCATGCACTTAGCGCCTGCTGCCCGCGCCCTAACTGCGTCTTGCGACATGCTATTGCAACCCAGCATCCTTGCTCTCATCCTCAGGCTTCAGACTCAGGAAAAAGTCCCGCGTCATCTCAAAGCTGAGCCATGAACTCGCCATGCTGGGCGCGACCTTAAGCAAGTTTGGCGCAATGCCCTTGTACAGCCCTTTCACACCCTCATTGCCGACAATCACGCGAACCGCGTCGAATATGCTCTTGTATTGATATCCCATGCCGCTCATGGTGTTGATCTGGAACCTCCTCCTCAACACGTCAAGCGGGTAGGTGCAGGTCTGGGCCACAGCTCCAGAGATCGCTCCCGCGCAGAGCTTGCCGGCCGCGCTTGGGTTGCTTTGGCCTTCTGGCGTGAAGTACTGCCTGATGCTTTCGTAGATCATGAAGTTGAGACCGACGTACGGCGCGACACCAGCGATGGTAGGTACGATGCCGCGGTAGAGGGCCAAGAAGCCGCCTTCAGTCTTAGTGATGGTGACCATGGTTTCCCACATTCCTGGCATTTTCTTTGCTGGCTGTCCGACCGCTGTCTGTTTCTTTAGATTTTCAAAGGATGCGCTCTGGATGCTGAGGCGCGTTCGAACAATGTCGAGCGGGTATGTGAAGGTGACAGACGTGATACCGGCGCAGGCTCCGCATATCAGGCGACGCCACGGCGAGAGCGGCTGGTCTTTGGTGACTTCGAAGTACTAGCAAAATCGCGATCAGTGCCACCAGCCCATCCTTCTAGTTTCGAGCATTGACTTACCGGCTTGTAAAAGTTGTAGGCTCCAAATTGCACAGCGGAATACGGCACAATTCGTATGCAATTTGTCCCATTCCCAGCCATCATACCCTTGAAGCCCTCCTCCCTCCAGATCTTTCCCAATGCCTTTCCGATAGACATCTTGTACTCTGTATGCCCAGTACTCTGCACTTGCAACAAGATCTTTAACCTCTCCAGCGGACTGACCACTGTCCTACTCACTGCGCCGGCCACGCCGCCTGCGATAAAGGAAGCAACCACCATTTGACTTACCCATTCCCTGAAGCCGTGGCTCCACGGCTGTGTCGGAGATGGCGCGCCGGTGGTTGACGCCATCGCTGCTGCACTGGCGCTATTCGGATTGTGCGGTGTGAAAGTCTTCAGCGGATTCGTAGGTGCTCGTGCCGCTGAAGCGATAGGTGTAGGATTTTGTGCGGTGGTGGTGCTCATGTCCTTGAGCTGACAGCTTGCGGCCTCATCTGAGCAGGCCGCAAGTGAGCTTCTACTCCGTCCAAGTGAAGTTCTGGACTCCTGACTCGTCGTCTGTACAGTGGTCGCGTGTAGACCGGCTATTCCCAGGGTATCATGTGCTAGCTCTTTTTCCAGGTACGGCAGGCACGTGCGTCAATGTTATTGGCGCATGTGATCAATTGTGGTATAGCAGTGCGTCATTCGTATGAGATATCCAGTTCGTCGGTATTGAGGTGTGAAAATATGGAATAATAGCCTAAGGTTGGTGGAGTTGCTCTTCTCTGCAAAAGCTCATCGGGTCCCGAAACGGTGGGTCTGCTTATGACTGGGGAAGTATTAGGTTTATGGGGAAACGTTGCCGGTTGCACTTCTCAACTCTTCAATTACACCTCGTGCTGCAAGATATCATATAGGAGTGAGGGGATCATATCCTGCTGAGTCGAAGAGGGCTGATGGAGGCGACGCCGAGTGCTACGACAGCGAAGATGCCCAGCAAGACAAGTCTAGGCGTGGGCACGCCACATCCAATGAGTCGCCCATCCCTGAGTTGCCATCCGCCATTCGTTCGCCTTCCTGAACGAGGACGAAATGCAGCTGCACTGGTCTGATGGAAACTTGATAGATTGCCAGGACTACGTGTTGAATTCTACCATGTCAGTCGGCAAGCCTGCACAGGCTCCAGCATCGACAAGTGGTTGTCATGTCCTGGACGAAGGCACAAACATGTGGCTTGGACGCTCGCATGGCTCTCACAGCCTGCCTCTCTCGCAGCCAGCTGAGTTCACCTTGGCGGAGGATGGACCGATCTCTACCCACGACATGGCATTCCTTGCTGGTCGCGTGTATCAACTATGACTGAATACGTACGCCGGCTGACCACGGTACATCTCCCAACTTCACCTTCTGTAGCCAGGTGCCTTAGGTTGATCATTCTTTCTTGATCGAGATCGCTCACCATGCTTACTAATCACTTTCACATGCGTCTTGTCACCGTGTCACTGGCTCATTTGGATTCTTCTTGTCACGAACACAAAACATTCAGACAGATTGCACCGGAGTGCAAGCTTACGCCTAACATCGGCTGCACATTGACAAGCTACCCAAGGGACGAGTCCTACGCCGCTGCCGCCTCGAACAGCCAACTCTGATAGGTACGAGTGGTCCTTCCAGCAACCGATCACACCCATCGTCAGATGCAACATGGATCACAACAACCTCTTTGCCACATTGCCAGCCGAGCTCAGAGTCGTGATCTACGATTATGCTCTGCCAGCGCGCTCCGTTTTCAAGCCTTCCGAACGCCAGACAAATTCGCAGGAAGCTGTTCTACCATGCCTCTCGCTCCTGCTTGTCGACCGACTCACGCATAAAGAGTGCTACCCAATCTTTGTGCGAGCCAACAAATTCATCATGACACCACAGCAGTGGCTTGAGGCAAGCAATAACTCAGGGCTTTGGCACAATATCACGAGGCTTGGGTTGACGGGCTGGCACTTCGAAGCGCAAGACATCCTCGGCCTTCGTGTACTACGTTCTTTGACGAGCGCTCCGCGTTTGGCTCGCGCTGAGATATTGTACGGATCTTGTGGAAGCTACAATGCCAATTCTGTCCGCAGCTTTGCCAGCTTCAAGATCTGGCTGGCCTTGGGAGCATCTGGAACAGCGTCTGAGGTCGTTTCAGGATTGATACTCAATTGGCGTGGAAAGGGCACGTACAAGGTTCGATGCGCTGCCGCTCAAAACACGGCGGTGATCCTCTTTCGCAACCCGCATTTTTGCAGCGCTCTCGAGGCCTTCAAAGCAGCCACACGACAGCCTAATTGGATTGTAGCGGGGCAGAGTGATGACGAACGATATTGCGTGCAAAGATTGAGAGCACTTACTTGGAAATTACGCCACCTGTGGTCATCGTCACCAGGGCAGGAATTCGCCGTACCAGCTCCCCTCGCCCGCGTGTGGTCGCAGGTGTCACTGGAGGAAACGGAGTATTCTAAGATGATCAAGGGCAGGCGGTTTCGATCTGCGCTTGACGAAGCGATGCAGGACTGGTTGTACTATGCGGACGCCGAGGAAAGGATGCCGTGGGTGATGGTTACAAGGTGAATGGTGAGAGCAGGTCACGAGGTGAGGACGGTGGCAGGCAACTAACCGCCCTTCGATCCGACATGCGGGAGTCACCCAGCATCATAGCCATTACGTGGCGACAGCGTTCAAGGCCTGTGATTATCCTTTCGACTTGGACAATTTGGCAGTCGTGCAATTCAACTCTTTCACTTCAACTGGCACTCGTCCATTCGCATTCACATGCGGCGTGTCCGTGTGTGTGCTTATCGTTACGCCATTTCGTCGAGGATAAAGCTTTGTCACTCGACGAGCCAATGCCATTAGAAACACCTCCCCTCGATCTTATAAAGTTCAACTAATATGATTTTTGCAAGATCTTGACAACATCACACGCTCATCCGTCTTACACTCCTCTTGCCTGCGACTCTACCAACAGGACAACGCAGCTCGAAACACTCAAGACACTTCTGAACTTTCAAACACCTCGGCCCAACATGTCCTTGAACGATAATTCCTTCGCCAAGCTGCCTGCTGAGCTCAGGGTGATGATCTACAACCACGCGCTCCCATTGGGCGAGCCATTCAGACGCACATCCGCTCGCCTTGACGTTGCTGCCCCATCCCTGCTCTTTGTCGACCGCTTGACATACCAGGAGGCCTATCCGATCTTTCTGCAGTCGAACACCTTTATCATCACCACTGCTGATTGGATGCGCGCAATCACAAACAAGAGCTTCTCTGACAGCGTCACCAGAATCAGGCTATCCGACTGGCCTCACACCACTACTGAAGAATGCATGGATGCTCTGAGCCTGCTGATGTCTCTTCCTCGCTTAAAATTTGTCAGGATCGAATATGGACCCGTTAATGGCGCAGTGGTCAACGACAGCGTACGAAGGTTCCACGCCTTCAAGCAATCGTTTCTTGCAGCACCACCACAGGCACAGCTCAACCCAAGCATAGCCTTGACGCCCCGTGCTATAGGCTACGACCATTGCCTTGTGCAAAACTCGCAAGGCAAGCCGCTGGCCTTAACCTTCACCAACACGCATTTTCTGCACCTCCTCCCACGCTGCTTGGACGCATTCGGCGTCTGGAACGATCCCACCAAGAGAGAACAAATCAGACAAGAAATTGGACCGACTAATGTGGATAGACTGCACGAGATAGTGCAGAAGATCAAAGCTCACGTCCGGGTACCGCATGGCACGGAGGTGGAGCTACCGAAGCCCATAGCGGATGTTTGGCCGGATGACGGGCTAGAGGATGGAAATATTGATTTCATGCGAACGAATCCGAGGTTCAGAGCTGCGCTTGATTGGGCGTTGCAGGATCGGTTTTACTATGAGGACTCGGTGGAGAAGATGCCATGGGTGGTGGTTAGGAGATGAATGAGCGACTTAGGCGAGTCAAGGCTCCAGATGCTGATGGATGGCCGAGGAAATCAAAGGGACAGCAGATGTTTCTCGCCGAGTCTCGACGGGCTTTAAGTGTCGGGCGGGCGTCTGAGGGGTCGTTGGGAGGTAGCTCGGAACTATGGTATGTTTCAGCTGGGCCTTAGGTGGCATTCGCTGGCAAAATTGCCCACGGCAATAAGGACTAGTATCCAGGCCCAATTTAACAGATGAACTTCAATCTCACAAAGTCCGCCCCATCGCTCCACTTCGCCCATCACCTAGCAGAATTGAAGTCGACGATATCTCCTGCTCGACGATCAAAGAACTTCGCAACTCCCCCATCTCAAGCATTAACAGCGATGTTTTGCATCGGCTGGGAGCGGCCTCATACACAATCTGGCAGATGCCGGCATGGACCGCGTCTTCATTAGTTTGGACGAAGCAGCATTGAAGACGCAGTTGCATATAGCCGCATACTTCCAAGACATCCGTCGTTCTCCCGCAGGCCTGGATCAAGACCTGAACGGCGCGAGTGAATCTAGCCTGCTGCCTAAGCGACCTAAGCATCGCACCGACCATGCTTGTAAAGGACTAAGCAGCAAGTCTGCGACGACTAAGCATCGCATGGGCCTTGCTTGTGAAGGACTAAGCAGCAAGTCTGCGACGACTAAGCATCGCATGGACCGAGCTTGTAAAGGAACTAAGCAGCAAGTCCGCGACGACCAAGGCAATCCAAGCATCGCACGTTCTCCACCCACGGCGTGGAGGGTCCATCATGCTAAACATTAGCTTTATTGAATCGCCAAACATATGGAAAGACAGTCCCATACATACATACATTCGTCCCCCTTTCCAAACAGAGTTCGCCTACATCACCCCCCGACCCACTACACAACACCAACCACACAACATCACAACCATGCACCTCCCCCCCACCACCAGCATCCTCCTCGCCCTCGCCCTCGCAGCCAGCACCACCGCCTGGACCATCAAGCCCAAACCCTCCACCTGCGACTGGTACGCCGACTGCAAATGCCACGACAGCGCGACAAGCCTGCAAGTCGACACGGCCACGAAAGACGCCTGCGCAAATTTCCCTCATGCCGTTTACAGCGATGCGCCGCATCATCAGGTATGGTCTTTCCTCGATTCGTTGCCGGTGTTGTGGATGTTGAGGCTGATTGGACGGGTTGGGAATACAGTGCCATGACGATGAGAATATGAGTAATTGCTATTTTGATGATTATTGTAAGGGGATCAATAAGCAGTATTATCAGTATTGTTGGAATAAGAGTAAGAATTGAGGGGGTTGTCAAGGAGAGAGAGGGACGCATGGAGTCTTTGGGACCGTCGAGAGCGAGGGGATCGATTGATGGGTTGATTTTGGTGGTTGGTACCCATGACGAAGCTGCATGAGAGAGGGTGCCGAATCGCATACTGGTCGCCGTCGATGTTTGCGATGTCGGAATCGCTGTCGATGAGCGAGAATTTAGGTATCGCAAGCATCACGTCGCAGGCTGTACATCATAACTGTAAACATGTCTGATCGTTTCGATAAGCAACGACCACCACCCAATTTCGAATTGCTAGCAATCACCTCCCACCCCGCCTCTTCTTCTCCTTAATCACCATCTCCATCCTCCCAATCATCCCCTTCAACCCAACCCCCCTCTCACAATTCTCCTCCAACCACCCCTCCATCCTCTCCCTCACGCCCCTCAAACCCCTCAAGCACGGCATCCTCGCCCCATCCTCCGCCTCCACATGCGCTAGTGGATTCAACAATAGCCCAAAAATCTCCTGCCACAAATCCACCTGCCAATACCGCTTGAAACTCTCTCGAATCCTATACGTCTTCGTCTGTCCGCTCCCGAGACCCAGGCCGACAGACTTCTCGGCGAGTGTTTCCATGTACTTGCCAAACAGGAGCGAGTGGATGATGCCGGCTAGGCCGTGGTAGTCGATCTGATAGGTCCAGGGCCGGAGCTCGCGCATTTCGGCGCAGTCGGCTTCGCTGGTTTTCCAGTCGGCGATGAAAGCGACGTTGGGAGGGAATTGCTTCATGTCGATCCCCCGGCCAAAGTCGATGAGGCAGATGCCTTTGCTTGACCAGCCGTGCGCGCCGGATGGGAAGTATGTCGTGCTCCAGTCGACTTCTTCACCTGGGTCATCGAAGCGAACGAGTACATTATCGCCCTTGAGATCACCGTGGATGAGTTGCTTGCTGTGTAATGCCTCTGTCGTTCGAAGGAGTTCAACGGTCAGCCACATTGCTAGCATCTCGTCCATACCGCCGCCGTTTGAGTTCTCGAGACGCGCGATGTTGACGAGGTCGAGGAGGGTGCCTTGATCGCGGAACTCTTCCACGAGGAAGCATTCGTCGCGGAAGAGATGCATTTCGTGTGCGCGGACGATCGACTCAGCGGCGCGGGAAACTCCAAGCCGGCGGTGAGATTGCCGGAGGATGTAGAACTCCCAGGTGCTGGGTGGGTCTTCCATTTTCACTGCCTCTAGAACTTTTCGATGGGCGAGTCTGCCGACGCTGCGAGACGATGCACGGCCCTCTTCGGTCATGTCTTCCTCCGCAGCTGCGACAGCGGTTGAGTTCTCCACGAGATAGACGGGCGCGAAAGTACCAGCGCCTAATTCTCGCTTGATCGTATACGTGCCCTCGGCGCCAGCAAACGACAATATAGGTGGCAGTGAAAGTGTAGAAGCCGCCTTGTCAAGGTTGACACTGCTTCGACTGGCTTTCTGCAAAGTGCGGATGTACTTCCTGATCTCTGGCGCACGTCCAGACGTAGTATCGAGGTGCTCCTGGTACCCATCGTACGACGTCAAAGCAGGCTTGATTTGCGACAGTATCGTTTGGCGGAGATACGGATCCATTGGATTGCATCGCTCCTCCTTGATTATCGGACCTTTCTGGACCGGCTCAGGTGCCGCACTCGATTTGGTCTTGGCTGCGATTTGCGACTTGGCTGAGCCAGCGCCTAACGCAATCGTGCCTTTGGTACTCTTCGTCCTGATGGGCTGCAGCACCTTCCGCTTCTCCTCCGCCACTTCCGCGGTGACCTCCTGGAACGGACTACTCGCTAGGTCGTCAGTCTCAGGCATCTGACTCTGGCCACCATTCGTCTTGCGACTTGGAGTCTTGGCGCCGAAGTACTCCTTCTCCGTTCGGGCCGTTGCTGCACCCAAAGATGACTCAGTCTGCTCAACGATCGGTGTCATGAATGGTAGCCGATGTTGAGGCAGCATACTCATGTCGCGAAATTGGTTTGTCGGCGGCTCGTAGTCCTCAGGAGGCACCGGGACGTACATTGTGCGTGGATTCTCATCTTGCGGAGTGACCATGTCTTCTTCCTCTGCCGGGTCCTCATGATCTTCATAGACGTCCCAACCCGTGCTCGGCGCTGACTCTGGCGCACAATCCGTGTCAGGTACGTGCTTGCTACGAGTGAAATCCGACCAGCCAGACACATCGCCTTCGGTATGGCCGTCAGCCTCTGCGCCTTGACTCGCATTCAACATTTCTCTGCGAGTCTCGTCGCCGTATTCGCTCGCAGTGACAGAAAGCTTGCCAGTATTTGTGCTTTCATCACCAGTCGTGTAGTCATCATCGTCGCTGTCTTCTTCCTCGCCATCTGTCTGCTCTGCCTGTGACGGAAGAGGTTGGCTGAAGATACCGTAGATCTCGTCCATAGCTTCCTTGGTATTGATGGTCATTGTGGGCTCAGCCTGACTCGCAGACTTCTTTCGCTTCAACTTTGCAGGTCCTGTCGGAGAGTCGAGATTGAGCTGAATGGTCTTCGTCTCGTTCTTGATGTGCTTAACATCCATGACCTGGATCTTGCGCGTTCGGTTCTGTCGCTCTTCTCGCCGCATTTGTCTTGCGATCTCCTTGTCGGTCGGTCTTGGTGGTGCATTCTCATCGTTTTCATCGTTCAAAGCCATCGTCTTTGAGAACGACTCGACGAACACTTTGTCTTCAGTGGATGGTATTGGCTCTTGAGATACATCTTCGAAGATCTTGAATCCTCGTTGCTTGGGCTTGGGCTGCTGTGACGGCTCGGATAGAAGATCGAAGGAGTCCTCTCGTGGGTCCGACGCTTCCGGCTCTGGATCTTGGTGTATTTGCAACTTCGTTTCCCGGACCGGTTGGGACTTCGATTCTTTCGGTCGACTCCAGTCTCTGTCAAGCCATCCACGATGCCTGGCTCGCAGCTCCTCAAAGCAATACTCTTTCGCGGCCGGCCCAACCTCCGGGTATACAGCCTCAAGATTTACATAAACACACTCTAGCCTACCCGTCTTTGGATTTCTGACGCACTGTTGTTCACTGTTATCACCAAGCAAAGAGCGCTGTATGTGTGATGGTAACGATCGTTTCGATGACTACGGGCGTTATTTAGTCCTGCATTCGTAAATATGCTGAAAAGCTTATAAGTGTGAACGGAATCGCTTACCTGATCCTTGAATATCATGAGCTTCTGCATGCCTCCATTTGTCTTGCCCCCCGCCATCTTCTCGCCTGTCCATGGCTTCGCCTGCACTGTATTCTCCTTCTTCCTCTCTGCCAGTGAGCCAATATTGTCCCACCCTCGTGAGCTGCTGCCAGAAGCTGGTCTCGATGAGGCGTCGTCACTGTCGGAGAAAATGGCCATTTTGGAGCTCTTGCTCTTCTTAGAAGCCGTCGAACGCGCCTGCTGCTGTCCTCCGGATGGCGAAGCAGTAGCAGCAGCGAAAGGATCAATCTTTGCCGCCAGCGCTGGTCTCGCCATCGGTAGAGCTGGGCTTGAAGGTTCCGCCGCGTCTTGTGGTCGCGCTGCCTTGCGCTGTTCAAACTCGCCAAATTTGCGGAGTAATCTCGCCGCAGGCGCTGCCTCCTTCTCGATACCCATCTTGTATATCTCTTCCGCCTGATTCCATCTCCCGGCGTTCTCCAGCCAAGCCGCGAACTCTTCGTAGTACAACGCCAGACTCTCGCCAATGCCGTGTCGCGCCAAGAACACGAAAACCTCGCGCGGCGCGTCGGAGAAGAGTCTGATATAGTGAAGCCAGAGCTTCAGGTATCGTGGGTCATTCTTGTAATGTGCCGACGACTGGAACGTCTTGGTCGCGCGCTCCAGTAGGGGTAGGAGTTGTGATTGTGGTGTAGCTTGCGCAGACGGATAGGCGTCTAATGTCCATTTTACGTATCGGTCGTATACATCAAGAGGGTCGTCAGCTTCGTCAATATTTCGTAGCTCCTCCTCGTACGGCTTTCGTGCTTCTGAATTGGCGTCTTGTGTGAGTGCAGGTGAAGGGTATGCGCCGAGTGGTGGTGAGTAGAGCTGTGCGAGCGCTTTTGCTGAGCGGCCGCTGGGAAGAGCCTGGATGTTCTCTTTATGGCCTTCAATTACATTAAAGTCGATAAGGTCCTCGGAAGCCATGATGTCGTTATGTCCAGTATTCAGTGCTGTTGGTGAGTAAGTCGTCGGTCCCGGTGTCAAGGGTTGAGGGTGAAGCTTGTGATTGTTTGCGGGTGTCAACACAGCGGGCGGCCGTTCCCGCTTTGACTTCAGGTCTGGCCTCATAGAGTGAGACATGGATTATTCCACCCAGCTACCCATCATGTAGACTTTGAAATTTCCTATGCATTGGCAATATGAGAGAAGGGTATGCGAGGAGATGGCTGCGATCGTGGCTCGCAGATAATGCTGAACGTGAAAGACGAGGTCTTCTGAGCTAACCGCTTGCCAGGTCGATGACTGGACTCGTCTGCTACGCAACACGACAAGATGCTAACTCCTATGAAGCTCGACTGCCACTGTGCCCGAAATCTGTCTGCTCGCCATCATGAGTCGGAACGACACATCGACTCGATCTATCCGTGAAAGAGCGCCGAGCCATCAAGTCCGCTGTCTTCCGCCACGCCGCCGCTCTCCTCCCGTCACCATAGCAACTCATCCACTTGACTCAAACGCCAGAGCCTTCATCGAATCACATCGTCTCGCACGACTCAAAGCGGCAGGGACGGATGTGCCGCACTAGCGTCTCCGAGAGGCATAAAACTCGCGGTCTTCCTCGACCAGAACTCTGCCCTTTTTCTCTTTCTTTTCCAGCTCTCTTTGCCTTTTGGCTTAGGTACGTCCCCTCTTCCTCTTTCTCATCCGATTCCATCACTTGCTAACAACCATCTGCAGATCAAGTGTAGTATCTGTTCTTTTCAGTTTAATCTCTGAAACGTCACTACGGTGACTTCAAGATTAATCTTATTTTTGAAGCCAGTCGCTGCCTCCCTGAGCTTGCTCATAGGCAGGGGCACCGTGTCGCTGGTATTGCACTGCCTCCAGCTGACGCGAACAACCACCTTTTTTTCATGAGTTCTGCTTGCCTGTGGGCGAGTGGCTTGAGAAGAAATAGTCTTGATATTGCTACAGTTTGCGTGTGACTGAGTGGTGTATTGCTTCGAGTGATGCTTGACCGAATGCGTGATCTTCAAAGTCGGTCTGAATACATGACTTGGACTTGACAGTGTGCTCTGGCGTATAGACGTGTGACGGTAGGTAGGTAGTCATCGCCTTCACTTAACCTCAAACCTCGCAATCCCTCACCCCGCTCCTTCCACACCTCTAGTCGCGTAGGAGTCCAACGCGTCTCTCCCCAGCAATATACCTCCATCCTCCACGCCCAAAATGAGCATCACCACCTCGCGCTCGCCCTCACGGCGCCCCTCACCCAAACGCAAGCGATCCGATCCCATCTCCAACGCCAACACACCCCAACACGATGGCGCGCCCGACGATGCCGCGCTCTCCTACGCGTACGATGAAGAGATGCCGAGCGAGCTCCAGACACCCAAGGACGACGAAGAAGCAGACGGCGCAACACCAGCGAAAAGAGCGAGGATAGAGCGACCGACGCGCCTGGATTACGAATTACACATGACATTGCGCGGACATAAGAGAGGAGTAGCCGTCGTCAAGATCTCGCCTGATGGGCGGTGGATAGCATCTGGCTGTAAGAGAACGCACACACACACACACATCACCTCCTCAACACCCAAACTAACTGAACGCTACCTAGCCGCCGACGCAACCCTAAAAATCTGGTCCCTCCCCACCGGCGTCCTCCACCAAACCCTCTCGGGCCACCTCGCCGGCATCTCCACCCTCTCCTGGTCCCCGGACTCCCTGGTCCTCGCCTCCGGCAGCGACGACAAGCTCATCCGCCTCTGGACCCTCACAACCCCCACCGCCACCCCGACCTTCACACCCCTCCCCATCCCGCTAATCGGGCACCACAACTACGTCTACAGCCTCGCCTTCTCTCCAAAGGGAAATATGCTAGTATCTGGGAGTTATGATGAGGCGGTATTCCTGTGGGACGTGCGAACGCAGAGACTAATGCGGAGTTTACCCGCGCATTCGGATCCGGTGTCTGGCGTGGATTTTGTTAGGGATGGCACGTTGATAGCGAGTTGTAGTTCTGATGGGTTGATTCGGATATGGGATACAGGGACCGGACAGTGTTTGAAGACGTTGGTGCATGAGGATAATGCGAAGGTGGGGGGCGTGAGGTTTTCGCCGAATGGGAGGTTCGTGGTGGCGGGGACGTTGGATAGTTGTTTGCGGTTGTGGGATTATGTGGAGGGGAGGGTGGTGAAGACGTATCAGGGGCATAGGAATGAGGTGTTTAGTTTGAGTACGGCGTTTGGGGTGTATGGGACAGAGCGGCCTGCTGAGTCGATCGACGAGGCGGAGGAGCAAGCGAAGCAGACGTGGGCGTTTGTGGCGTGTGGGAGTGAGGATGGGAGGGTGGTGTTGTGGGATGTTAGTTCGAAGGAGGTGTTGCAGGAGTTGCGGGGGCATGAGGGGGTGGTGTTGGGGGTGGATGTGGGGTTGGAGGATCAGACGATTGTGACGTGTGGAGTGGATAAGTGTGTTCGTGTTTGGAAGCGACGGCCGGTGCCTGTGGAGGTGGTGAATGGGAATGGTGTGCATGATGCTGGTCAGGAGAATGGGGATGCGGCGACGGTAGTGGAGGGGAGTATAGAAGCCGCAGCCGAGGCGTTGGTCGAGGAGCAGACCGAGCAGGCCGCTGATGCCGGTGCGGTAGAAGAGTTATAGTATTCGCTCGTTGGGTATCTCTGAAATCATACAGACCTGCCCATACGCATTGCTGTACATATTCGCATCTCTCAGTACATCCTTGGCGCCTCCCCAGCAGCCAGCCCATCCATCCATCCACTACCATCTCCCCTCCCTCCCTCCCTCACTTCCTCCCAACCCCCAAAATCCCCTCCGCCACCCCCTCCGGACTCGGCTTGGCCGCCACAACATCGGGCTCAAACCCAAACTCCTTGACCAAATGCTCCCTCGTCGTCGGTCCAATCGTCGCTACATACGTCTTCATCGGCCCGGACATGACTTCCCTCCTCGCCTCACTGAATTTGCCTCCCTTCTCGTCCAGCCAGCCGAGAGACATGAGCATTGCTTCGCAGCCTTGCGGACTGAAGACCACGACCCATTGCTCGGTCACTTTTTGTCGTTTGGCTTGTTGGAGGAGGGTGGTGAAGTCCTCTTCAAATGTAGCCATTTCTCCAGTTTCGTAGACGACGAGTTCGACAACTGGTGTTCGTTCGCTTGTGGGGAGGGGGTCGGATGAAAGGGTTTTGGGAATGATGTCGCGTCTTTGTTCGCCGACGAGGAAGAGGAGGGGAAGGGTGCGGTTGTCGAGATGTGTGACTTCTCGACTTAGGGTCTTCCGGTGCTCTAGGATGAAGTTGGCGAGGGCTTCGCCGTTGCCGCTTTCTTCGCCCAGCACGGGACAGGGTAGTTCTAGACTTTTCACGCTTTTTGCTGTAGCGGGTCCGACGACGTAGAGTGGCATGTCCTTGTCGAAGTAGGTGTCCAGCTTGTCAGGATCCAGTTTCATGACTGTCATGGCGAAGGCGTCGACGGCTCGTTGGGAGGTGAAGATGATGCCGGAGTACTTTTTGGCTGGATTGTTGGTAGCTTTGCGTAGTTTTTCGGGGTTCTCTGGTGAGCCGCCGGCAAAGGCAAAGCGTTCTGCTGAGCGTCGGAGAGTTCGTAAGGCGTCATCTCGGAACATGTGGTCCAGGACGGGGACGAAGATGGGTTTGTATTTGCCATTTTCGAGGGTGGAGAAGTGATCTTCGTAGTTGTCTGTCGGTGATGATTTTGTCTTGAGGAGGTACACGGGTGTTTGGTCGAGTTTCAGATCCTGGAGAGATGTGGTGACGGAGTCCATGGTTGTAGGCGGTGGATTTGGTCAAAGTCAGATGTGGCGGAGAGGTATGAAGGGTCAAACCTGGTTGTCGCGGCAGAGAGTCCAGATATTAGGATCCTCACAGATCGAGTTGTTCTTTCAAAGTTGATATGCGGATTTTGACATGTGATCGTGCTTGCTGCCTTGAGCATTGGGGTTCGGGGGAAGCTCTATTGATTGGTCGACAGAGCGGGGAGACTAGTAGATGCCTATGCAAGACGATTGCTAGGAAAGGGACGCCGAGATGTTGATTCGCTGAAATGATATGGAAGCTAGTGGCTGGTCATGCAAAGATCATGTCGCACAGCGCCGGTATAGAGCGATGATTGGCGTCGCGTCACGGAGACTAGCGGGAGTTGGACTGTCTGTGTTACACGACAGAGGGTACCCCAGCCAATCGCTGTACTTTCTCCAGCACCACACCAATGCTGGAGTTGTACGGTTTGTCAAGCACATCGAATCGAGATAGAATTAGGCATTAGAAAGACACCATGTCTGAGTACGTGATGGCCGAGCTGCCACCGCCGCATGGCTACCAGTACGCCGCGACACTGAGCAAGGCAGAGGAAGACGCGTTGCACACTCACAGCAGGCTATTACTGGCGGAAGAGCGGCCGTTCCAGCTTCTAAGCGACAAGTTGTTGGGTCCGCAGAGCTTATTGCGATACCCACAAGGAAAGAGCGGTGAAGAAGAGCAAGCGCTGGACCCGGAGCTGGAGGCGTTCAAGAGGCAGAAGTTCCGCGAGGAAGTGCTGCTGCGCTTCTCGGCGTTGGAGAGCAGTTTGTTACGGATTCAGCTGGTGCAGTCGAGCAATCAGCGGGAACGGGAGCGGTACGCGGTAGAGAAAGCCAAGATATTGGAGACGGCGCAGGCGGTGCGGGACAATACGGTGGAGCTACGGACACAACTTGCAGCCGCTCAGGAGGTGCTGAAGCTGCGCAAAGGCTACGATGAGCTGGCGGGCAAGATCTTGGACGACAAGAAGCTGAAGAGTCGGGATGACTGCCAAAAGGACATCGAGACACTGGAGCGAGAAATCTCAGACCTACAGCAAGAGAGCGCCGAGTACGAGAACACATGGCAAGGCCGACGCGAACAATTCGACAAGATCGTCGCAGAGGGTGAGAACATGGTCAAGCTAATCAAAGGCATCAAAGACGAGCCCGAGCCTGAGGCAGACGGCGAGGGCGAAGGCGATGACGAGATGGGCGAGGAAGGCACAAAGGGTGAAAGCAGTTTCGCCGGCACTCCCGCGCACGGTGGCAGGACGCCTATGCATGCCGAGGGTGGACAGACGCCGATGCTGGCCGAGAGTGGGCGCGAGACACCCCGGCCAGAAAGTGGTGATGTGGGAGAGGAAGGGGTGCTGCGGAATAAGTTTTTGGAGGTTGAGGACGGTGGGAAGAGTGGTAGTGCAGCTGCTTCGCCTGCTCCGCACACGGAGGGAGATGTTGAGATGGGGGAGGGGGAGGTGGAGGTGGAAGTGCAGCCATCGAAAGCCAGTACGGGCTTGGAGGCGAATGAGAAGCAGGTTGTTGAGCCTACGGAGCCGGGGGGCGCGGAGAAGATGGATGAGAGTTGAGCCATATTCAGGACTTTGTCGAACTCGCGTCTTACATTACTGTCCCAAAAGCTGACTCGCGGCATACCTCGTGAAGCTGCCCAGCTCACAGTGTCTGCAACGCGAAAGCAGCATACGTCTGCTATTCCTGTGCAGCAACTTCCACGACTTCTCTTCCAATTCTCTGGTGCCTATTCAATCGCCTATGTATCGATAGCGATCGCCTTCTTCCTGGCACTGTCCACTGCTGGAGCCTTTCACCATGAAGACGAGTAGTAGCCCGGCGCATCTGGTCAATGGCAGTGTGTGAATGTCATTAGCGTAAGAAGGAGGGTCGTCCTTAGACTCGGCTTGCACTACACCGTTACATCACGCGTGGTTCGCCATTGGCAGATTATTAGGAGCAGTCAATCGGCTTCGGCTTGCTTTGCTCCATTCCCGCCCACCTGATTACTCATGCTCAAAAATAGCTCTCCGCCACATAGCATTGCTGCATGCGCCCGATCCACGCTCGAAGAGGCAGCTTGAGGGAGCCAAGAGAGCCAGGTTCTAGGATCGGTCATCGAGATCGTGCGGATGCGGAGCCTTATGCTGCAGAGTTCGTCGATCCTAGAACTTCAAGCAAAAGCATCATCAGCCACCGTTTGCAGAAATCGTGATTGGCCAGAATCTCATCGAAGCTGTGTCCTAGGGTTCGTCCTCGAGGTCATCCGGTACCACGCGGATGTGGGTTATGCCACCACTGTCATGCTCGAGCCAATCTACCAAGCAAAGCCAAGTGAAGCTTGGCAATTGCCTCTTCATCCTCATCCTCCGGTAGCCCCCTCCCCATCTCGATTCGCTCTTTCGATTGCCGCCCGCCCTACCTGCGCTTCCCGTCAGTTGCCTTGTCATGGCGAGAGCTGTGCCATGTAATGCAGCGATCTGTCAAGATCGTACGTACGCTCCTAAACCGCGTCATTGACTCGATTTTGTCTGTTGAGGGCATGCAGTCTGTCGTCAACCTCGTGCAAGAAGGATGAAGTGAAGGGCGTCCTTTGGCCAGATCGTTGGCTGAAGTCTTCGTATACGAGAGGCATACAACCTGTTGTAAGGATTTGTGGGGCTGTGTATTTTGACGCACTTCCAGCCAAAATCTAATTGAAGCTATGGTCCTAGGATACCTCCGGGGTAACCTTTTTTCTACCTTGCACGGATCTGAGGACCGAATATTTGGTGCATGTATGGAACATTGACACGCCTGCGCACATAACATGGCCTCCCTCGAGGATGCCTACTGAACGAAAGCACCTCCTGTTAGATCTTGACAAGCAGGTCTTGTTCCCTACAGAGACCGATGCTTATTTGGCATAAATTCCAGGACGACGGACACCGCCAATCTCGGGCGATTTTGACGACTGAATCTATGACTGGTCTTGTGGTCCACGATCCAGTCATCGCACAACATTCAACCATAGTGTGCAATCAACAAACATTGCCACAACTGTCCTCCCTACGTCTTCTTGCTCGCAGCGATCTCCACATTACACGCGACTTCTTGCATTCGATCTTGACATATCAAACTGGACATCATGAATTTAACAACAATATTGACCGCGACGTGTTTCATCACCAGTGCCACAAGTGGATGGTTCTGTCATCCCTCCAGTGGTCCTACTGTGGGTCTGACTTAGCACCAGTGCATTGCGGCCCACCTCCTACTAAGCACACCATGTAGGGAAAAGAGAAGGCACAAGAATGTGACGCACTGGATAAAGGCTCATGTCAGACTAACTGCCAAGCCACGGTATGTTCACTGCGTGGAGATGCGCCGTATTTGCGATTGCTGACAATGTCCCTACAAGTGTGGGAAGCCGTACAGTGCGTGTTGGCAGTACGTTGCTATGAGCTTTCACAAGGAGGAAGAGATCGCTTGCTGACCCGTGCGATAAGTAGGGACTATACGTATCCTACTCACCCGTTTTGCAATTGCTATTGCGGCTGAGGAGGTCACGGTTGAAGTGGCGCTTATACACAAGTCGTGCATGAGCGCGGATGGCCGCCATGTGACTGCTGCGTGCCTGTGTTTTCTTTGTGCAAGGCAGTGCGCGCTCCAAACGGTGATCGACACCCCCGATCCAGAGACCAGCTGCGATGTCGAAGCTGTTCTTCGCCATAAGATGCTATCACGCGGACTTTGGCTCTAGCGAGCCAGCAGGCCCACCAGAACATGACAACACCTTTCCTGTAGCCTCCTCGAAGACCCACAGCCTAGTGTGCGTGCGACGTGTATCATGCAGACTTCGCCTACACCCAGCAGCCACGAGCAACTTATCGTTTGCATTAAGGGCAGGCCTGGTTCAGGCAGTGGCACGCAGTGCACACGCTTACAGCAGAAGATCGTCATCAAGCACATCAGCATCGGAGACGTGATGCGCGCTGAGCTTGACCGCCAACAGCAGCCCGTATGCTGGATTGTCCGAGGTACCATGTTGACACAGTCGAATCGTAGAAGCGACATCGAGTGCGCGATGCAGGAAGTGACTTGCAGCTTCGTTCGCGTTGGTGCATGCAGCGGTGCAAGGTTTTGCGGTTGACACGAAGAGCCGACACCTTCTCTCAGGCTTCTTGAGAGCAATGGATCGGTGTGTATGCCCAGGAACACATCACGCCCGTCACTAAGCTAGTCGTTCTCGAGTGTCCGGAAGATATGTTTCTGCTGCGAGGGTGGTTTGATGATGCCACTGCAGACAACGTCTCGAGTCGCATGAAGACGTTCCGAGACGTCACTGGTATGGTCATCGAGCAGTTTGCATCGAGGGGCAAGCTGGCATGCATCAATGCGGACCAAATGTTGAGTTGGTCAACGCCAGATTTGTGGATGTAGTCTCGGATCTCGTAGAGGAGACGCAACTGGACTGAGTTCGAAGACTGGCAAAGAGTTCTGAGTGGTCCTGGATGTGCCGCAGAACGAGAGCGCGATTCGGCACGGTAAGACGCGTCTTCGAGAACCAAGAGGCCGATTGAGCTTGATTTATCCTTGTTGTACTTTCCTATGATGATGAGCACGCTCACTCCAGAAACTCATCCATCGCTGTCTGGTCCATCGGCGACGCAGGATTATCCTCTCCCGTCGTTGGTCCAGCAATGCCTTCGTCAAATTGCCACCGCCCGCCGTAGTAGAAGCTGTCCAAGTCAACCCAGTCTATAGATTCTGAGCCACCATCGTCCGCAAAGATGTCATTCATTACGCCAGCCAAGGCAATGGTAAATTCACCTCGCCTCCTGCTCTCTTCTGGCAGACCCTTGAACTTCAATGTCAAAGGCTCGTCCTTGCCCCCGGAAGCAAAGAATGGTTTCAATGTTCTTGAAGTCCTCTCATAAGTGTTGGCTTCGAATTGTAGGTACTCCAGGGCCCTTTGCATGGTCTGCTCGCCGGGAAGCCGTCTTGTGCTCTTTCTGGGTCCTCTGCGGCTCTCTACCAGATGCAGCCAGGCAAGATGCAAGACTGACAATCGGATTTCTACATCCAGAGACAAGCCATGCACGACTAGCAGGCCGACCTCATCACACGTGACGTTTATGTTCGCGCTCTCATGCAACCGCTCCAGTATGGTCGGTGCAAAATCTGCAAATGAGAACAGATCTTCGAAGGCCACCTTGAGCGACTTTAGCCTTGGAAGAGAGCTCATCGACTTCAGTAAGCCGAAGCCATTGTCATGACAGAACTCGCAGAGATGAGGCAAATCAATCCTGGGCATGAAGTTTGACACTTCCAGCTGCCGTATACGCCTGGCATTGAATGGTCGGTAAGGATAACGATTCTCGCAGGTACAGAGGTGATGATATGATATCCTGAACGAGTTCACGTCGCAGAACACATCGGCAGCTTCCTTGTTCACCAGCTTGCAGGTACACAGGAGGGAGACATTGGCCACATAGCCTGGAAAGGTGCGCCATGCCGACGCTCGTAGAGGGCGCTGGAGGACTCCGTGATACTGCAAAGCATATTCGTAAATTCGTATTCGTAGTTCAGCAGGTAGCTCCAGGAACGGCGACACCGATGCGGTCATGCTGCTGCTGTGACCATAGCCACGAGGACAGTGTCTCCAGGAACGCGGGGTCTGGCGCGAGGGGCAATGGTGCTGCGTGGTCTATTTGTTCGAGCCAAGATTGTTCCTTGGACTTGATGTAGGTCACCTCGTACGTAATTAGACTACTGGACTTTGTCATGCGGAGAGAGAGTTATTGCCTGCACGTGCTTGACCACGCTAGACGCCGGCCGTACCGTTCAGGACCGTTGCCACAAAAATGGGACGGCGCAGGGTACCTGCATAAGGCCGACTGTAGGCGCTCAATGGAGTAAACACTTACGAGCTCTTTATTCGGGAGCGCCATGGTATAATAATCAGCTGAGGCGAAAGGTAGTTTAGAAGGCGCAATGACTGGCCATAGAGGTCAAGAAGCTTCTCGTACAGATAAGAATTGCTTATCGTCTACTTTCGAGCTCTGACTCCCTCGTCGGCGCCCAAGGTTTCATCCTTACTAGCAACAGGTACCGCGCAGCCTCTCACTGGCTGCCCAATCCAGCGAACAGGACAAAAGGCGGAGCTTGTCTTTGTTCAAGACCTGCACACACACACACGACTCTCAAACCATCCGCCGCCATCCTACACTCTTGATTGAGCGCAAAGATGACCTCCGCATACGTCGACGGTGCGAACGGCGTCAATGGCGAAAAGCCCACCAACAAGCTGCTGGAACAGGTGGTGAGGACGCCCGGCCGCCAGCCATCGCCTCAGCCGACCAGGCTCAGCGTGCCAGGCGGAACACCCCAGTATCATGTCCTGCACGAGACAGGCTCGGGATATGTTGCGCCCAAGTTCGAGGGCAAGCAGGAGCAGCAGGATGAGGTTATTCGTCTCGTAGATGACAAGGGATTCATTCCGGAAGAGCTGGTGGAGTCGGAGGTCAAGTGGTTCTACAATGAGCTCGGCATTGATGACATGTACTTCAGCACCGAGACCGCGGAAGCTATTGTCAGCCATATCCACTCGTTGTACGCTGCCAAGATTGCTGCATACGCGAGAGACGACAAGAAGCTCGAGATCCGTTTGGACAAGGAGGCTACAGATCATGCTGTCTACATTGACACCAGCGTGCCAGGGATCTCTCATGTCGGCGGCTCTCGGTTTGAGCAGAGGCTGGAGACCAAGTACCTTGACGGTAGCAACAGGAAGCACAGCTATCGAGTCGAGACATTCCGGTCACCAAGCAAGCTGCCGGGCACAGAAGACTCATCCCACCAATCGCTGAGATGCTACTTCGTCTATCAAACTACATTCAAGAACCCAAATCCTGCGAAGGATGAGACTAGCATTGAGGTGCTGGGCGATGAGCGTTTCCTGCAGAAGACCACGAAGAACACACGCGAGATTTACCAGCATGTGATGCAGGAGACTGTGATCCGCACTGGTCCTGTCATTGAAATGTACGAGGTGGAAGGCACGCAAGAGAAGAGGCTAGTGGTCGGCTTTAGGCAAGGTTCAGCACTTGGCTTATTCGCTGCGTTGAGCGACTTGTACCACTACTACGGCCTTACATCCTCCAGGAAGTACGTTGAGCAGTTCAGCAATGGCATCACCATCATCTCGATCTACTTGCGACCAGCACCTGGATCCGCGGCCAAGCATCCACCCATCGATGCCAGTATCCATCAGGTCATGAAGGAGGTCTCGCTGCTCTACTGTATACCGCAGAATAAGTTCCATGGGATGTTCAGTACCGGACGTCTGTCACTGCAGGAATCAGTTTATGCACACTGTGTCTGGATTTTCGTGCAGCATTTCCTGAACCGCCTGGGAGACGAATACAACACACTAAGGACCGTGCTAGACGCCAACAACAGTGTGCACGCCGAATTGCTGTCTAAGCTGAAGAAGCGTCTCCGCACGGAAACCTTCACTGCTGACTACATCCTTGAAATCATCACACAATATCCGGACCTCATCCGTGCTTTGTACCTGGCTTTCGCAAACACTCACTATGTGCAGACGAGAGGAGAGCAGGACGACTTCTTGCCTACCTTATCATACTTGCGCATGAAGGTAGACAAGGTGCTGACTGATGATGAGCTCAAGGATGCCATCTCTAAGGCGGCCATCAACGAGCATCACGAAGTTGTCATGACCGCCTTCCGCACCTTCAACAAAGCTGTGCTGAAGACCAATTTCTACACTCCGACCAAAGTTGCGCTGAGCTTCCGTCTCAATCCGAGCTTCTTGCCATCCGAAGAATACCCACAGCCTCTGTATGGCATGTTTTTGGTCATCAGCTCAGAGTTCAGAGGCTTCCATCTTCGCTTCAGAGACATTGCCCGTGGTGGCATCCGTATAGTCAAGTCCAGGAGCAGCGAAGCATATGATATCAACGCCCGCTCACTGTTCGACGAGAACTATGGCCTGGCCAATACACAGCAACGAAAGAACAAGGACATTCCGGAAGGAGGCAGCAAAGGTGTTGTACTGCTTGATGTCAAGCATCAGGACAAGACAACCGTCGCATTTGAGAAATACATTGACAGCATCATGGACCTGCTTCTGCCTCCAACCAGTCCTGGTATCAAGGATCCAATTGTCGATCTGCACGGCAAGGAGGAGATTCTCTTCATGGGTCCAGACGAGAATACCGCGGACTTGGTCAACTGGGCTACAGAGCATGCCAGACAAAGAGGTGCACCATGGTGGAAGTCGTTCTTCACTGGCAAATCGCCGAAGTTGGGCGGCATTCCTCATGACAGCTATGGCATGACCACTCTGTCAGTGCGTGAGTATGTGCTCGGCATCTACCGAAAGCTCAATCTCGACGAGACACAAGTCCGCAAGCTGCAGACTGGTGGACCGGATGGTGACCTTGGGTCCAACGAGATACTGTTGGGTGATGAGAAATACTGTGCCATCGTGGACGGTTCTGGTGTGCTTGTCGATCCCAACGGTCTTGATCGTGCAGAGCTTCTGCGCTTGGCGAAGGAGCGCAAGATGATCTCGCACTTCGATATCACGAAGCTGTCGCCTGCCGGTTATCGTGTGCTGGTCGAGGAGACGAACATCACCTTGCCATCCGGTGAGGTCGTGAACAATGGTACAACATTCCGCAACACTTTCCATCTCCGCACACAAGAGAAGTTCGACTTGTTCGTGCCATGCGGTGGCCGTCCTGAATCAATTGACTTTAGCAGCGCGAGCAAGCTCATCGGACCTAACGGCAAGGCCCTTGTCCCATATATCGTGGAGGGTGCCAATCTATTCATCACGCAAGAAGCCAAGCTGCGTCTCGAAAAGGCGGGCTGCATCGTTTTCAAGGACGCTTCCGCTAACAAAGGTGGTGTCACCTCGTCTTCACTAGAGGTGCTCGCATCGTTGTCATTTGACGACGAAAGCTTCTTGAGACACATGTGCGTGCAGCCTGACGCTTCGGTGCCGCAATTCTACCAGGACTACGTGAAGCAGGTTCAGGCGAAGATCCAGGAGAACGCGAGATTGGAGTTCGAGGCCATCTGGCGCGAGCACGAGGAGACCCATGTTGCCCGCAGTATTCTCAGTGACAGGCTCAGCTTGGCTATCACACGTATGGACGAGGAGCTGCAAGGGACTGAGCTGTGGAACAACGTCGAGCTGAGGAGGAGTGTGCTCAGTGACGCGCTACCGAAATTGCTGCTGAATGAGATCGGACTCGACAAGATCATGGAGAGGGTGAGTGTTTCCGTGTCTTTATTCTTCTGACCTTGCACTGACAAGCGATCCAGGTACCTGAGAACTATCTCCGAGCGATCTTTGGCAGCTTCCTTGCGAGTCGCTTCATCTACACGATGGGCATTTCGGCTTCACCAGTCAGCTTCTTCGCTTTCATGAACGATCGCATGTCGAAGGTCAACGGGACGCATTAGAAGCGTGATTCTATTGTATCGGACCATGGCGTATGGAAAGGTGCTGCGGCGAATGGCGTCAACGATAGAGAAAATGGGCAGCATTTGTGATGACGTGCTCAGGCGCGGAATGTGGTTCGAATTGTTAGGAGCGGGCGCTTTGGTGCACATTCCGCAGGCTGCACATTATCAACAAAGCGCTGTGTCTTAGGCGTCGAGTATATGATAAGAACCACGTCGCTGGATAGTGGAGCATCTGTCGATTGTGGGCCGTCCTCCGTACTGCCGTGCGTGATCCATCTCTTGAGTCTGACTGCACCGGTTCTGTTGCGAGAAGCAGCAGAGGAAGCATACAACTGTTGCTGACAATCAACTCCATTGTGGGACGCTTCTATGCATGGCCGTCCACGAGTCTCGTGCTGATTGAATCACAGTAGCCCAGACAAGCTCGACATTATGAAGTTGAAGCCTCCGGGTCTCGTTAGACCGCCGCCAGCAGGCCCGCCGCGCAGAAGCTCTCGCATCCCAAAGGTCCAAGCAGCGGCCGCGGCAACCAAACAGGAAGCTGAGAAGGCCGCTGCCGATGCTGCTCAGACTGTCAAGAAGACTGCCAAGAAGACCACGAAGGCGGCTAAGAAGGGTGCAGAGGCTCAGCGCACGAAGGCGGCTCCCAAGTCGAAGAAAGAGCCTTTGAAGCAGGTCAAGAAGGGTAGGGTGATCGTGTGCGGACGCCGGGGAGGCAAGGCTAAGACCGCTGCTGCAACGGCGGAAAAGCAGCCGGCAAAGAAGAGAGTGTGGGCTAAAGCGTCATCTTCTTCTTCATCTGCTGGCGTGGCGAAGAAGAGGCACTCGCTCGCCGGGAGTGGGAAGGTGAGTTGAGCTGAGACTTGACGGGTGGCTTTGCGATGCTGATGCGTCGTTGCAGGTGAGGACGCCTTCGATAGGACCGTCACCCGCTAGGCATTCGAGGTAGTGGATGAGATTGAGCAGTTTTGATGGAGGAGCCGACTTATGGTTTTCGGAAATGATCGCACGATATCGGCAATGGAGGCTTGAATGGCAGTCCTAAAGCAAGGCGTAATCTGAGGATGTGTATTTCCTGTAGTACGGATGTTAAAGGTATGCAGCGTTATGAGCGATCAGCTCATATACACTGGCCGCTCTCGATGAGTAACTATACAAGCCTACTTCTGCATCTTGGTACCAACACCCGAGTTCTTCGCCGTCGGCCACCACTCCTTCCCGCCGCTGTAGTGGTTACCCTCCACCTGCTTGACACCCTCGGCTCCATGCAACCACGCCACACGGTCCTTGGTGAACTGCTCCACCTTCGGCTTCAGCTTCGTCTCATGCAGCTTGAAATCGTCAACGGTTCCGATCCTGGGGATCTTCATCCCTGGGAAGCCAGACGAGACACGGTACATGAGGACACCGCAGTCAGAGCAGAAGTAGTTGGTCATGGTGTTGCCGGTACTGATCGTCTCGCTCTGAGAGAACTTCTTGAGCTTGTCTTCGCCTTGGAGGAACTTCCAGGAGTCGTCCTTGACAATGAAGTTGGAGGCGAACATGGAAGCCGTGATTTTGCGGCCTGTGCTATGCGTTAGTGTGCTTTTGGACCCGTTTTCAGAAAGGCGTGCTCGTACAGTCTGCGCAGTTGCAGATGAAGGTGTCTACAAGGCCATCGCCTTCTGTGGGCTACGTATTGGTCAGCTCTGTCTGAAAACCCGCTGGACAAGTGTCGTTATACGAATTCGCAGCGGATTGCACCGCAGTAGCAGGAAGCTGTTGCTCGAGACATCTCGACCGTCGTAATTCTCTAATGGTGTAGTAGCGATATGCTGAAAATGTGTTTTGGACGTGATCCGACAAGGAGCCTTGGACCTTTTATGTACCTACTGTTACGCGGCTAGAGCCTGTCTTCGGATCGATGGAGACGCTTTCCTTTGCCTAGGGAAGACATTTGTCCAGACGATCTTTGTGGTGCAGCTCGATAATTTGAATTTATGATCTGACATCACTGTGCCGCTACCACATACCCTTTGCTATGGCAGGACCTGATGTCTCCGACTCTGCGGGTCTGAGCAGGAGGCATGATGTACTGCGCAACGGGCCAATCGATGCACGAGGCGGCTGCATCTGTCCATGCCGTCAATAAGAAGGCCTTCCCTGGACGCCTCTTTTCAAATGCTCGCAACTATGTACGGTAGTCCTAACGATAGCAACAAAATCGAGGTCCCCGCAGCAATGACAACAGCGACATCGGCGATGGTTAGGAAGCTCATGAAGTCCAGAAGATGAGCTTCCTAACCATCGCCGATGTCGCTGTTGTCATTGCTACAAAGACTTCGATTTTGTTGCTATTGTTAGGACTACCGTATACAGTTGCGAGCATTTGAAAAGAGGCGTCTAGGGAAGGCCTTCTTATTGACGGCATGGACAGTCCAGAAGATGAACCGATTCCTTGATGGCTTTCCTTTGAAAAGGTTTCAATGAGCATTGTGGAGGAATGAAAGGGGAGGTTTGAGATTGATAGAGATTGAAGTTGTTGAGTGAAGAAGGAACGTATGGTCTTGACCATCAAGGTGGAAATGAAAGTAGCACTTGAGCCAAGCCGTCCAAGCGTGAGAACAGCTGCCAGTCAGACATACATATGCTTGAAAGGCATTCTACTCCCCACCGACTCATGACGGAGCACAGAGTATCTAGATATCCATTAGTACAGAGATGGGGTATCATAAAGATGCCAGCCTAGACTCCGCAAAGAAAAAGCGTTCTCCTTGATCATATCTCTGCCTTCGAAATCATGATGCCGTACGGGTCGCGATCGACCTCGCTGACTTGCACCTCAAAGTGCTCATCGTTCAGTGCCTCCAAGAACTCGTCGCTCTGGCCTTCCTTAGAGCGCTCTTCGTTGCGTACCCGGTCCCACTACGGCCAGGTCAGCACTAGCCAGAACACAAGGCAATAAATGTAGATATACCTCTTCCTTGATCGTCGTTTCCAGCTGAGACTTCAGCACACTGTGCAAGAACCCACGCTCCGTGTTCGAGTGGAACAGGCAGATAACGCACTTGCCCTTCTCAATAGCAGCAAGCGCTTCATGATGCGACAGCTCACCCGTGAACAGCAGATCGACTTCCTCTCCTGCTTTCTCCATTTCCGAGAATAGGTGGCCACCACTGCCTGCGCAAATGCCAATGCTGGAGATCATCATATCGCTCGCCTGCTTACCCTGCGGGACAGCAATTGGAAACCCTTTGGGATTGCCCAGGCCAAGTCCAATGCGGTCAATGATCTCTGTCAGGTTGACTGGTTCCGACAGGCGTACAATGCGACCCATACCAGCGCCCGGGTAGCCCGGAACTTTTGTGGCCTGGATAGGATAACGCTTGTGCTTCCCATCGCCAAGCTTCAATGCCTTGTCTTTCAACGAGAGTTGGGACGGATGGTGCTGCAGCATGTATGATGGTCGTTTTGACTGAGCAAAGTAGTCTTCACCGTCGGCAGGCGTCTGTGGTACGCTCAATTTGCTCGGCGAGCGCTTACTCGGAGAGACACTGCCTTGCTGCTCGGAGCCGCTTTCAGCATCTTGCGGGTCTGTCGGTATGCCGGTAACAATGTCTGCTAACCAGTCGCCCAACCCGCCTTTTGCGCAATCAATGGCTGTGTGTGGGCTGTAAACCTAATCACAAATGAGTTTCGGTCTACAAATCGTGCGCACCCCCGTTGACCTACGCTGATTCCTTCAGCAGCTAGTCGTAGCAGGCTCTGTTGCTGCGAGTTCTGGAGTGTCAAGCTCTTGAGGCCTCTGAAAATGATCGGATCTACTCTTCACCTCTGGTCAGACAAGCAAACCGATTGTTCCAACCTAGCTTCCACATACGATATGCTACAACGATCGAGTCTTGCCGTTCAATGGCCTCATCTGCCACAGCTTTGGTGAGGTCTACAGTAAGCAGGACGGAGTTCATATTTCGGCTTAGAGGATCGA
Source organism: Teratosphaeria zuluensis (assembly GCA_007113905.1). NCBI lineage: Eukaryota > Fungi > Ascomycota > Dothideomycetes > Mycosphaerellales > Teratosphaeriaceae > Teratosphaeria > Teratosphaeria zuluensis. The sequence goes on along the minus strand of VCMQ01000041.1, from coordinate 101,252 downwards.
ATGGAGCTTCGAGAAGCACTGCAACAGATCAGTCTGGATCTTGACATAGCACGCGCCGCTCGAGACATACACCCAGTGTTATCAAAGCTCTTGTCTGCCAATGACTCTGGGTACCTAGAACAAACATCACCAACCATTCCGCCTCAAGCTTCTTTCGTGATACACCTACAGCCTCCTCATCGCACTCACGACAGCCCTACTGTAGGGTGCCGAGACCGTAGGCGCACTCATCGTGCTATGTAGCCGTCTTGCCGTTCTCGATAACATGCAGCTTCAACGTGTAGCAAAGCTCTCCAAGAGCATGACAGCAACGCGTACAAGGTTCGCGATCTAGCTTCAATTTTAGCTTTCAGATCGGCGCTTGCTGTGGCTTAGTATTGCATCATTGCGCGTCTCAAAATGCATGTGAGTCCGCAAAGCTCGGACTTCGTTATCAGATCAAGCAAGACAACCAAGCACATACGAGCAACCATGAGCGCCAGAACAGACGCTGAGGCACAGCAGAACCAGGCGTCTTCGGGCATTACGCCAGATACTTTGGGCGCGACACTGAGGGAGAAGTTGGAGGCGACACATGTGGATATCATCGACCTGAGTGGTGAGTCGCATCCTGCCCGGCCAGTCTTTCCAAAATGCGAGACTGATACGAAGGGCAATAGGCGGCTGCGGCCAAATGTTCGAAGCGCACATAGTATCGCCGCAATTTGCGAAGAAGACGACACTGGCGCGACATCGACTGGTGAACAGTACATTGAAGGAGGAGATTGCAGCGATACATGCTTGGACGCCGAAGTGCTATACACCAGAAGAATGGGAGAAGAAGGCTGGAGGACCGCGATGAGATTGCACGCCCAATAGCAATCGAAGATCAAGATTAAGAGCAGACAGTGGGTCGCATGATGCGTGCAGTAGTTACGAGGAAGGGCTGGGCCAGAGCGGTGCTTCGATTGATATAGCTGAAGATGCTGAAGACTGGCAGACGACCGTTCCAAGGACTCGTTGGGGGTGACATGGCTACTGACCTAGCTGAGCAGCACTCTAATCTCATCACCTGTTCTTGGGAAGACATCTCTCAAAAACACCTCATCGTCCACCCCTCCATTCACCTGTGCCGCTCTCGCCTCATCCGCAGCCAGGATCAAGCCTTCTATCTCCTCAAAATCCTCACAGAACTTCTCCGAAGCCTGCTCAATGACACTGCGCGCCAGCAGTCTATCCTCCAGCTGAATGAGCACTCCACGCGCGTCCTCTGTAGCGGTGGGTAAGAATGCATCCAGCTGCTGCGCAATTGACGCCAACTGATCCGGTGCTTTGTATGACGAAGTCAGGTCCTCAGGTCGTGAGATGTTATCGACGAGATACTCGAGGCCAGACTCGCGTAAGAACCAGACGTGCATTGCACTGGTGAGGTCTCGTTGGTGTTGATCGATCCTTGACTGCAATTGTTCTGAGCGATCGGCGAAGGAGTACTGCCTGAGGGTTTCCTTCGTTGCTGATAGGCAATTCAATGCGAAAATGTGGTCATTAGGGCTGCGCATCCGCTTGGTGATGTTCTCACAGCCAGACAGGAACGGATCGAGCGCTTCTCTCAACACTGGCTGGAATCCTTCAATACGATGGCCGCGATCTGCTGTCACCGCTGATGTGTCATAGCTCTTCATCAGCACCTTGAGCGTTTCCAGTGCATCAACCAGAAACTCGGGCGGTGCAAGATCGTCAGGCGAGATCGCCAGGTCCACGTGCAGGTTTGCGACATGGTCGCGCATGATGGATCTGAAGCTTCGAAGTGCTGTATCCGCCATCGGCTGTAGAGTCTCCAACAGAGCAGAATCTTTGCCTACCAAAGACGTGAAGATGTTGCCGTAGAACACCACTAGATTTGAGATCTTGTACGCCAAGGTTGCATCTTCATGGCTTTGTATGACTTGCTCTGTTCTTTGCTTCAGCTGACGGGACACGCCCGTCAAATCTCTGTCGACCAGCTGATTTAGTGCCTTCCGGCCATCGAATGCCGGTGCCTCGTCTGCATCGGCTCTCGCCCATGGCTCGCTCTCGATACCTGCCTGGATATTCTTGGCAATCTCATCGCCTTCTGAAATGAAAAGTACCTCAAGCGCCTCGCGTTCTGAGACTGTGGCAGAGTGTGCCCATGCGAGCATGTCGCTTATATAACGCAGCGGCTCATGCGCAGAAAGCTCGATAGCTTTTCCCATGACCGGATGATCAAGATCAACGGGCGCACCGGTAAGTGCGGCATAGAAGTTGTTCGAAAGTGTATGCACGCGAGCATCGGCAAAGAAATCCAGGCAGTTCTGGAATAGTGTAGGCCTCTCCGCCAACACGCGCAATGCTCTCCGTATTCCGGCACTGATTTGTGGATTTTCCAAATCAAGTGACTTGAATTCTCGTTGAACCCATTTGTACAGCTTCTGAAAGGCAGCGTTCAACTGCCTTGAGCTCTGCTCTAGGATTTCCAGGCCCAGTCTCTCGTTCTCAGAGCCAAGCAAGACTTGACTGTCATGATGGATCTTTTTGACTCTGGTCAAGACACGAAAAAATTGTCATCGACGGGCTCAGCCGTAGACGTCAGCATAGTCAGTTCGGCATCTGAGACCACGAAATGTGCCTGGAAAGCATCCAGCAATCGCTGCTTGGTCTCGACCTGTCGACGGTCTCTGAGAATAGTCTTTGCTTCATCCAGCATCGGGCCAGTCTCCCGGTTTGCAGCGCCGACATGTCTGCGAACCTCTGCACAGCTTCGGTTGAGGTTCTCAATTGCTGCCCCTACTCGCTTGAGCTGTGCCGCCACCTTGCCAAAGTCCTGAACGATTTCCCCATTGCATTCGATGAGCTCCTGCTGCAAATCCAGACGAAGGTTCCGCCGTGTTTCCGCAGAATTCTTCAGGTCTCGCTCATCCAGCAAGGAAAGGGCATCCCGGATTTCGAGGTCCGCATAGGAGGCGGAAAGCACATTTGATATTCTGTTTTGCAAGGCATTCGATCTGGGCGCAGCTGCGCTAGCGGGTGATATGGGCGACAGAATGCCACCGCCTACGTGTCCATTGGGAGCTATGCCGTCCTGGAAGTATGAAGTCGTCATTGTCTATATGGCAGATTGAGTCTCCCACAGCTGTCCAATTCATGAAACACAGTGAATGCCTCAGGCAGGAGCATTAAACAGTCTCGATACCCGTCCTGGACGTGCACTTGTCCATGATTTGCCGACCACCCTGCTCAATGCAGATGACATACACCCGCGACGATGCGTCGGCTGCAAGCACCCAGCTGCGAGGTTCTACGTGTGATGAATCGCCGCGGCGCATTGTTCCTTGACTGGCCGCGTTTCTGATTCGTTTTTACCCACATTTAATAAGCAGCTTCAAACCGCGCCTGCTGCCCCGCGTTAAGGTGGCTGAGCAGGCGATCATGCTTGAACAAGTGGGAAGGCGGGCATGGGTGTAGACGGCCTGGCCTGCTCGACAACCCACCCTACGGCGCTGATTCCCAGGTCTTTGTTCTAGCCTTACTCTTCCGGCGTTACACAAACGGCTGGGCATTTTCTACCAGCCAGCAGCTCTCGTCCACGATTGCGATATTGCCAGAGCAGGTTATACGAGCAGCGGCCCCGGCCATTGGATAAAGAGCAGCGGCAGGATCATCGAGCAGCCCACCATGGGCAAGAGGTACGTCCGATCCATCTTTCTCTTTGTGGCAGGTTGCGCAAGAGTTGGGACAGTCGCACATCACGCGCGCATGCCATCAGAACCTTCACCATGTTGCGCGATGACTCCTCACGAAAGCCCCACGATCACGAGACGACAACATCCTTGTCGCGGATGAATATATGCGGCATCACCGTTACCTCGAGGTTGGAAGCCGCTCCACATCGGCTAGCTATGATTCTCAATCCGAGCAAACGGCAACAGCAAAACCAAACAAGAACGCAGAACACAAGATGACCGACACACCGAAGGAGATCCCGAAGGTCCACGACATCTATCCGGATCCGCAGAGCAGCGACGAAGCCGACAATCCATCTGCTAAGCCGTCGAAGCGGCACGAACGCAAAGGCTCCCTGTCCGGAGTCTTCAACTATGCCCGACCGCGACCTTTTCGCGTTCCTCGCCAGATCTCCGAGAGCTACATAGCGTACAAAGGCAAATGGGAATGTGCTTTGAAGATCGGCATACATGATTTGGGACTGCAGATCAGCAAGAGCACAGGCATAGAGCACTTCGAGCTGAACAACGAGAGACTGACGATCGTGCCGGACAGTCAAAGCAAGCTATCGCAGCAGGAGCTCTCCGACCTACAGAAAGCCACCCATTTTGACAAGAAGGAGCTGCAACAATGGTATAAGGGTACACACGCCCTGCTTGCATGCATCGCAGGGATGGCAGGCTGATGTTGGGCAGGTTTCTTGAAGGATTGCCCCAGTGGCATGCTCACCAAAGCCGAGTTCCAAAAGATCTACAAGCAGTTCTTCCCGTTTGGCGATCCATCATCCTTTGCAGATTATGTCTTCAATGTCTTCGACGCAGACAAATCCGGCAGTATAGACTTCAAGGAGTTCATCTGCGCATTATCTGTCACCAGCCGAGGCAAGATGGAGGACAAGCTCGACTGGGCATTCCAGCTGTATGATATCGATGGCGACGGCAAGATCAGCTACGATGAAATGCTGTCGATAGTCGAGGCAATATACAAGATGGTCGGCTCGATGGTCAAGCTTCCAGAAGATGAGGATACGCCAGAAAAGAGGGTGAAGAAGATCTTCCGAATGATGGACAAGGACGAAAACGGCAGCCTGGATATGGCGGAGTTCAAGGTAAGCCACGCGATTCGCATTAGAAACGAGGTGACGGCTGATGATCGCTGCAGGAGGGAAGCAAGCGCGACGAGACGATCGTGTCCGCGTTGTCTCTCTACGACGGCCTGGTATGATGAATGCTATGATGATGAGGTACTTGGTTGGTGGTATGATGCATTCGCGGCTGGCGTTGGACTGGTTCGAGGGAATCATGATATGGTCTTGCCGCAGGCCGGGAAGCACAGGTGGGCACCCTGGGATAGGCAGACGACTTATTTTGGCTCTTGGCGTGTATTACCCTACACGCGCATTTTTCAGTACGCTCAGATGATACCCACGCGTCTCCTGTGATCGTGACGCGCTTCACGTGCCAGACCACGCGACCAAGTTCTTCGCAGTCGGAACCCCTCAAAAGTATGCGCCTACATGTCGCGTAGAATCTTCGACAGTGCCAACGGCATGCCGTTGAAGATAGAAAACTGAAGTATTTCGGTAGTGCTCGCAGAGAGATATGCAAGGACGTAGTTTCATGTAACCGAGGCCAGCACGATCCTCTATGCACGTTCGCTAGATTACTCCGAGATGATTGAACTCTATCTCATTGACTCAAGCTATATTCGGCAAGCACGGCTAATACTAATCGCAGAGCTGTGCTTAAGGATTGGGGCCGATGCGATTTGTGCAGCCGCGTCGGCTGAAGTTACAAGAGCGCCAATGCGAAATAGTCTATGATAGAGCGTTCACTTATGGTAACGTCCCTCAGCAGTTCTCGTGCTGCTGTACACGACATGACCCCGTGCATGCTGCGCCAGCCTTGTCTGAGTCGCTGTCTTGGAGGTTCGTGTGGCCTTTCCTGACTCTCTCACATCCTACTTGTCCTTTCCTCAGTTTCAGGATCTGGTGGCAGCGTCCACAGTACGGTGCACCCTTAGGCGTGTGCGACGATACCGACCGGATCGCAAATATCATTGCGCGACAACGATAGAGGCGCCCATGGCGGGCAGGTCATCATTACTAGGCGGCATAGCGATATGGACAACAGCGCTATCTCACGCGCAAGCGCAGTCATTGGCATTCACAGAACCGGCGGCGAACGCGCTGACCGCGCTGGGGTTCAATGAGAAGTACGAGAGCGGGCAGAGCGTGCAGGTAGCATGGACAACTCCGTTCGAATCCACGTCTCTGGTGGTGTTTCAAGGCCCGCTGGATGATGGGTCCTACAACCAGGAATCTGTAGCATGTACGTGGGGCAGGCAGCTTTTGAGCTCCAGATAGAACTTGGCTTACTGATTACACACTGCACAGCAAATCTGCCCTCTGCGACGACATCCACAACCTGGACGGCTGGCGTCATAGACGGCGCAAGCAATGCCTCAGCGCTGCATTTCCAATTGCAGAATGCCGATGATGCGACTTGTAATGGATGTTCGGTGAACAGCCTAAACTTTTACATTCTTGAGCAAGCAGTATCGAGCACCGCGACTTCCTCTAGTACTCCCTCGTCAGGAACCTCCACGATGCGCACCTCTAACATGAAGACGGCGGCATCGCCAACATCATCGCAAGATTCGGCAGTAGGAGCAGCAGCAGGCTCGAGCGCGACTAGCAGCGCAACACTGAGCTCGGACTCTTCCAACAACCACTCCCACCGCGCTCTCGACCTTGGTCTCGGAATTGGTCTAGGCGTTGGCATACCACTCCTCCTAGCATTGTTCGGACTCTGCGCTCTCTTCGCGCTACGTCGGCGACGGAAATTGCGCCAGCGCCAAACACAACTACCACAAGGCCAAAGACCCCAAAGCATGGCCCGAAATATGGCGCAAGTGACCGAACGCGCGAGCGACTCACCACTTGTGCCAGCCCAGCCATTCGCTCAAGCGCAACGAAATTCATCCGCTACCAACCGAGCACGGTCATCGTATGCACCCAGTCGGTTCTCGACAGCCGGTAGCCGAGCGTCGTCATATTTCGAGCCTTTCGAGTTTGAGCAGCCTGGGAGTCAAGATTTTGATACGCGGAGCGTAATGTCGGCAGTGAGCGCTAGTGGCTCGAGGGTCGCATCGAGGCAGGGGTTGCAGAGGATTAATGAGGATGAGATGCCAACGACGCCGCAGTGGCCGTTGCCTGCACATAGACTTTGACGATCTGATGAATGATACCCAGCTTTCCTTTTGAATGAGCATCTTGTAGTGTCGATATGCATACTCGCGAGTCTTCGGTGGCCCACGGATCTACTCAGCCTCGCTCATCCTATCCGTCATTGCAGCCGGTGAACGGTTGGTACTGTTGAGTTGACGGCGCCACTGAGTCGTTGGCCACGTTCGTCACTGGACATGCGTATAATCGCCTACAGTTTCCTCCCGGTCGTCCCATGGATTGGCCAACGTGCGGGTCAGGTCACAACCCATGACCAAAATGCTAACCATGACTTCAAGCCCGCATATATTCCCTTACATCCCACACAAGTACGCGTTCGTCCCAAGCGCAAGTGGTGCACCAGCCCTCGGCACCAAATAGACACCAGTCCACTCCCATAGCAAACTCAGTGTGTCTGTCCATGCGGCCCATCTCTCGGCCCAGACCTGCACCATTACCGCCCTGGTCCACGTTGCTACCATCTGTCCATACTCGACAGCTCATGTCGTAGCTAGCGCTCAATAGCACGTCGCTCAAATGTGGACTCCAGCTAATCTTTCGCACAGCATATTCGTGTCCTGGCAGAAAGTTGACCGGCCCTGAGGGCATTCTCAGGTCGAATGTCCTGATGATGCCGTCCACGCCTGCGGTCGCGAGTACAGAATCCCTGTACTTATTCCAATCATGCGTTAAACATTCCGTTGGCCCGGTAGTCGGGTTCCCGAAGCCTGGTATTGAGAATTTTGGTGGAGCGTGAATAGGTACGGCCAGCGTCATATGATTCTGAGCACTTGGCTTGCTTCTGAGGTCGAATACTCTCATGTGAGAATCTCGCGAGACGCAGGTCACTATGTCCGGGTGATGTGGGCTGAATTGCGCAGAGTACACGCAAGAATGTATGGGTAGTGTCATAACACTTTCCTTCCTCTCCGGCGCCCATATTTTCACCGTCCCGTCCCAGCTCGAAGAAAGAAACGTGCTCTTGTTGACGAGATTCCAATGTACTGAGAAGACCTCTCTGCTATGTTCCTGCCATCCTGCCACTGGAAACTCTCCGACGCCTATGTCGAAGAGCTTGATGCTCCCATCTCCACCTGCCGTCAAGAGTTGATTTTCATGTTGCTCGGACCAGGTCAGATCGAAAAGGCAGTCTTGCGTCTCGAAGAACTTCTCGCAGACAATCCCGTTGGCTGTGAGATTTAGGATGAAGAGTCGTCCATTGCCTACGAGACCGAAGTTTGCGCCGGCGCAGACTGCGAGTCTGCTGTCGAAGAATGGCGAGTATTTGACGCTGTAGGGGTTGAACCCTTGGGTTCGAAACTCTAGCATTTTGCTCTATCTCGTTGGTCTGACACTTCCGCCCATGCTGTTACCTCAAGTTCGCTTCCTGCTATCGCATATCGAAAACCATGGTCCCGACCGATACAGCTTGCTTTCTGAGGTCATTCGACATTAGGTCAAAACAGCCGAGGTGTTCACATGTCAGATCTAAATCCTGGTGTGGGGACGATCCGCCGCAGCTAGCACAGCCTGTGCCTCGTGGCTGAACGTCATCAGATACCTATTCTACTTAGCAATGTTGTTCACATGTTTCGAGTGTGCAGGATTACTACGTGGTGCTGTGACGGTGACTAGTAGCTATCGCAATCATGAGTATCCAATTGGATCGGCCGTGAATGCAAAGCCGTCGCTTTATTCACGATAGCTTTGTCCTCGGGAACCTGCATAGATCCACAGCTGACCTGGACAATGGCTGAGACTTGGGCAAGTCAAAGAGACGTGTGAAGTGGATTTAGAGGTACACTCGGCAAATGACTGGGCGAGACTGTCGCCCACATCCTCTCCAAAATGCCAGCAGCAACATTGGTACAGATGGCTACGAGGATGGCCATGCGCAACGCAGCAAACATCGACAGCTTCTCCAACATGCCGTACGAACTGGTCAAGCCGATTCTAAAGAAGATAGACAACCCGAACAAGCTTAAGGAGATCGAGGAGAATACACCCGAGCTTCGTGAGCACAACGCCGACCTCTGGAAGGAGTTCATCAGGAAGCACATACCTAAAGGTGACCAGATTGTTGAGGAGGTGGACATCAACAATCCTGCCAAATGGCGGACATATTACTTTAAGCTGCTGAGGGAACATGAAAAGCAGGAGCAGGAAGATGAGGCACGTCTCGAGGCGGCTATGAAGGGCTTGACGAAGCAGAAGGAGGACAATAAGGCAAGCTTTGTGTCAAAGGTTATACCGCAGAAGAGCAAGGGCAGCGCGTTTGTTGATGGCCAACGCAATTCAAAAGCATCGAGCTGGGGCATGGTTAGGGGGCCTCCAACATTGAAGAATGCAAAGACAGGCAGCGATGCGCTTGCTGCAATCCGCAGGCAGACTCGTGATGCTGTGAATCAACGGCCTGGATGGAGTGGGAACAAGTCCATGACCAATATCAGGACCCCAGCGCCGAAAGCACAGATCAAGCAAGCTCCCGAGTGGATGGTGCAACAAGCTGCTGGCCCCAAGACAAATGCCGCACTGTTGCAAGCGGCCAAGGAGAGTGGTGCGAATGTGAGGAAGCCTGCAGTGTTTTCGCAGGCCAACAGTGGCCCGAGCGGACAAGAGGTGTTGATCAGGAATGCTGAAAGAGAGGCGAAGCTGAGGGCTCTGACCCAGAACAAGACCAAGACCATGGCCGCATCAACTCCACCTGCAGCGACCAGAGCACCATTGCCTGCTGCGTCGCCTCCACGGCAAGCATCGCCACCGAAGGCCGCAGCATTCACCATGCCTACGACTAGCTCGCAGCCAATCAAGAGGACAGCTGCCTCGCCGCCGAACGTACCGTCACATAAGCCGCCAGTGGCTGCTACTCCTGTGCCACGGACAGCTAGTCCGAACCCAGCCGCGATCAACAGGAAGAGGCCAGCGAATGGACCTTCCGTCTTTATGCCGACAAAGAAGAAAAAGATCTGAGATGGGGTCGAATTGGTCATATGATCATCTATACATTATTCTCGAAGAGCGGCTCTGTCGATAGAGGCGTTCGACAAGCTGCGTATACATCAGGCCCGCCGTCAGCCAACGGTACCTTACGCAGTCTCTCGCATAGCTGTCATAGCCGAAGCAATAGCCTCTTTGGCCTTGGTGATGTCCTCGGGAGAGCTGTCGGGACCTTTAGCTTGCTCCTAGATAGAATTAGCAGTGACATGATTGAATGCGAGCAAGCTTGAGCAGGACCATACCAGCTGTGCTTCAAGCTTGGATAGAGCATCCTGGATCTTTTGCTTGAGCTGAGGGAAGATGGCCTTAGTCTCTTCAAGAGCTTTGCGCTATAAAATAAGTTAGCTTATTCCACCACATAGTGCCTAGCGACAACGTCGACCCTGCAAACCAGCATAGCATTTGCAGGATGACAATATACCTTACCTCCTGCTTCAATGTGTACTCAGCATTCTCATCACTCTGATCGCCTTGCTCAAGTTTTGTAATACGTGCTTGCTGCTGCTCGGCTTCCTTGTGGTAGCTAGCTTCTTCTTTGACAAGCCTGTTTAGCGACGATGTTGCAATAGCAAGCTGTGATGGTGGAGCCATGATTGCGTGCCTTCTTTATTGGGATGTCCGTGTTCCTGTCAAAGCATTGTGTCGGGTCGACGTTTGGCGCCGTGTCGCTGGCACACGGCATTTATGATTGGCCCATGAAGCGAAGAGCATGCATGAAGCTAGCAGTACTAGCGTGTTTTCTCGACGCGCTTCGCTTTTCGCGTCGTGTCCCACTCGAGCTGTCTCTGTTCTGTTTCCAACTCAGGACACAATATCAGCACAATCGCATACAATGTCGTCGCCGACCTCGAGACGGTCCAATGGCACACCTCGCCGCAGCCAGCGAGGCAGTCAAGCGCCACCATCGAGCGACGCGGCCTTACCACAAGAAAACACCACGCCAAGGGGAGATTCACAGCAGACATCGCAATCACAGTCGCAGGCGCCACCTACTTCTTCACCACTGTTTTACAGAAGTTCGCCAGCCAACAGTCAGTCGCAGAGCCAAAGTCAGAGTCTCGGTGTGCCAAATGGAAGTCAGAATGGTGTTGGTGCCAGCAGCCCTTTGAGACAGCAGGTGCCGGCTGGTAGTAGCGAGGGTGGCAGGACACCAAGAGCTGCTGGAGGACTCGATGGATGTATGAGAATATCGTGCTTGAGAGTGTACGAGCAATGCTAATCTGATGCGCAGTATCGTCACCTTTGAACTATGCTCCCAGCTCAGAAGCACCAGGTCCGGCACCACGAAGCGGACGTACTCACGGCAGCGACTCGACAGGCCTCTTCGTACGCTCTGGCGGACTTGGTGATGCGACGCCTCGCGCCCGCAATCGTCGCCATGACATCGACTCAGACGCTCTAAACCCTGGCGGAAGAAGATTATACGTGGATGAGAATGGCAACCCCCAGCGCGACTCAGATGCTGCGACATTTTCCAACCTTAACCCGAATACTTCGGATGCCGATGCGCTTGGGGGACAATCAAGCAGAGTCATCTGGGGTACAAATGTCTCGATCGCAGACTCGTTCTCTGCAATGGTAGATTTTCTGCGCAATTTCCAGCGCAAGTATCGCCTGATCGCTGATGGAGACATGATTGAGGGCGAGTCGCTGGACGCTGATGACCCTGCCCTATCGAAAGACAATCTCATCATGCTCCAGACCATGCTTGAGCTGGGCACCACAGCATTCTATTTAGACTGCAGAAACCTCAAGGCTTATCCACCAACCAGGAAGCTATGGCACCAGATGCAGAGCTTTCCTGCTGAGATCATTCCAGTCATGGATGGTGCAGTCAAAGATGTATTGATGGAATTGGCAGAGAAGAAAATTGCCGAGCAGCGGGCTGCGCAGCAATCGCAAGGAAGGCCACAAGCAAACGGCAATACAAGGCAGAGAGACGACAGTTCCATGCCACCAGCGCCCAGCTCAGACGCTGATCTCGGAGACGGCGGACGCACACCAAGACAAGAACCAGCTCCTGCGCCGCCTCCACCAGCCATTGACGATGATCTGGTTGCTGAGATCGAACAGAAGGTCTTCCGTGTCAGACCATTCGGACTGGACCATACCATAAATTTGCGCGATCTGAACCCAAATGACATGGACAAACTGGTCTCGATCAAGGGTCTGGTCATTCGTACAACGCCAATCATCCCAGACATGAAGGACGCTTTCTTCCGTTGCGCAGTCTGCCATCACACAGTCAAGGTCGACATCGATCGTGGCAAGATTGCTGAGCCAACCCGCTGCCCCAGAGAAGTGTGCAGCTCGAACAATAGTATGCAAATTGTGCACAATCGCTCCGGCTTCGCGGACAAGCAAGTCATCAAGCTACAAGAGACACCGGACTCCGTTCCTGATGGCCAGACACCGCACAGTGTTAGTATCTGCGCATACGATGAGCTTGTTGATATCTGCAAAGCTGGTGATCGCGTTGAGATTACAGGTATCTTCAAGTGCAATCAGGTGCGCGTGAACCCACGTCAGAGAAGCGTGAAGAACATCTTCAAGACGTACGTCGACTGTCTGCATATTCAGAAGGTAGACAAGCGACGTATGGGCATTGATCCTACGACGATTGAAGAGGAGCTTTCGGATCAGGTTGCTGGCGCGACTGAGGAGACTCGCAAAGTCAGTGAGGAAGAGGAGGCAAAGATTCGCGAGGTCGCTGCTCGGCCAGACGTGTATGAGCTGCTCGCGCGCTCGCTGGCACCCAGCGTTTACGAATTGGAGGACGTGAAGAAGGGCATCCTGCTTCAGCTCTTCGGCGGCACGAATAAGTCGTTCGAGAAGGGCGGTAGCCCGAAGTACCGTGGCGACATCAACGTTCTTCTCTGCGGTGATCCATCCACCGCCAAATCCAAGATGCTGGAGTATGTGCACAAGATCGCGCCGCGTGGTGTCTACACTTCCGGCAAAGGCTCGTCAGCCGTCGGTCTTACTGCCTATGTCACTCGCGATCCAGAGACAAGGAGTCTGGTCCTTGAGTCTGGTGCCTTGGTCCTGTCCGACGGCGGTGTCTGCTGTATCGACGAGTTCGACAAGATGAGCGATGCGACGCGGTCAGTCCTACACGAAGTCATGGAGCAACAGACTGTCTCCATCGCTAAAGCTGGTATCATCACCACCCTAAATGCACGCACGTCGATCCTGGCTTCCGCCAACCCGATCGGCAGCAAATACAACCCCAACCTACCTGTGCCTCAGAACATCGATTTGCCTCCAACGCTGCTCAGCAGATTCGATCTCGTCTACTTAGTCCTGGACAGGATTGAGGAGTCTGCTGACCGCAAGCTGGCTCGTCACTTGGTCGGCATGTATCTCGAGGACACACCAGAGAATGCGTCTCGAGATGAAGTACTCGTAAGTCACCTCACCCATCGACTCTCAAATTCGACTTACTGACCTTTTCCCTCCCAGCCCGTCGAGTTCCTGACCTCCTACATCTCCTACGCTCGCTCCCAAATCCACCCCACCATCACCCAACCCGCCGCCGACGCCCTGGTGGCCGCTTACGTGGCGATGCGCAAACTCGGCGAAGACATCCGCGCCTCCGAACGTCGCATCACAGCCACAACCAGGCAACTAGAATCCATGATCCGTCTCGCCGAAGCACACGCCAAGATGCGTCTGTCTCCCACCGTCGACGAAGACGACGTCAACGAAGCCGTCCGACTGATCCAGTCTGCATTGAAGCAAGCTGCGACGGATGTGAGGACGGGTCTGATTGACATGGGATTGCTTACCGAGGGGACCAGTGCGGGTGAGAGGAAGCGGAAGGAGGATTTGAAGAAGGGTGTTATTGCGGTGGTGGATGAGATGTTAAGGGGCGGTGCGGGGAGCGCGAGGTATGGGGATGTGGTTAGGACGTTGAGTGAGCAGAGTTCGGTGCCGGTAGAGGGACAGGAGTTTGCGGAGGCGGTGAGGACGTTGGAGCAGGAGGGACGGGTGCAGGTTGTTGGGGAGGGACCGAGGAGGAGTATCAGGAGGGTTGCTGGGGCTGTGTAGATATGATGCTCTTGGTTGGCTGTCGACGCCATGGGCTCGACCTGTTGGGTGGCGTTCGGCTGTGTTTTTGGGTTGGACGGGTATACCAGTGATGTAGTACGAGTGAGATGGATATAAGGCATATGAGCATAGCGCTGTTGTTTTGGAAGATTGTTTCGTGCAATGCAAGCTAGTCTTTGCTTACTCTTGGTATCATATGGACAGCCCGCATATCTACACCAGCCGCCTTGTGGTCATCAGATCGCTGTGAGAATGCTCCGCAACGCCATTCCATGCTCGATGTGGTTTCTTCCAGATTACCTGCCTTATCGACATGCCGTTTCCGCGAGTCTGCGTTGGCAGTCTGGTCACCACGTGCTCCCTCATGCGCCGCCGTTGCTCATTGGCCACCTCTCAGCGCAAGCACCAAGTGCAGTGTCGCACCGCCCTCAAGGTTGTATTCTGCTGCGGTCTTGTCGTCGGCCCTGCTTTCACCTGTCAGCATCCACTCCCCATCGTCGTTGTCCAAAATCCTCAGCGCTTGTCTTCTCTGCGATCCTGCTGGGTCCACAGCACGCCCTCGCACCATGCATGCCTCTGTCATAGACCCCGGACGATGTCTACCCTTGACCACTGAGCAGTCCTACATCCGTTGCATGATGTGCACATGCTTCTTTCGCCTGCCTCTTAGAGATGACCGTACTCACATCTGCTTCCCACCATAGATCAATCTTTGCTGCACCGGCGGTATACCCTCGCGCTCCTCAACTCGCTCCTTGATACGCGTGACAGTGTCGCTCGGCTCGATATCCAGCTCGATCTCCTTACCCGTCAGGGTACGCACTCTGCCACATCATTAGCCTGTTGTCCAAGGCCTGCTTGGTTAAGAGTCCTTCCTCACTTGATCTGCATCTTCCTGGCTTCTTTTGGTTGTATTCGAGGTCGCGTTGATGAATGCTGCTTTGATGTCCGTTGCTGACTTTGCTCAGTCTATTCTGCTGTCACCACGACGTGTTTGTCGTTGTTTGGGTCATGTTTCAAGCTCACAGAAAGGTACCTTGGTGGGGTGCTGGATGCCTTCGGTCATGGTGGGGCTGAAACGTACATGTACAGCCTGAGGCAAACAGCATGTGATTAGCGTTTTGACTGTCGTTTTGATAGAATCACTCTTCAAAGCATCATGGCATCTCAAGGTCATGGGAGAAAAAGTGGGAAGACAGAGAACCACGGGAGTTTAATGTGGTCCTGACTCTTGGATAGCCTCATGTATGCACTCGCTCGCCATGATAAGCTACTCGTCACAATGCTGTATAATACACGGAACAGGGCACTGATCCGACTCTATCTAGAGCCCTCAGTCCATATGCAACAAAGAGGCAGTTGCCCGTAGTCATCATCTAAACCAGCTCGGACGTAACGTTGCTGAATTCGCCCTTCTTCAGCTTCGTCTCCCAGAAGATCTGTGCAGATAGTCAGTACGGCGCCGAAATGGCTGTAGGGGAGATGAGTTGAACCTACCGGGTTCGTGTCATTGAATCCATGCTTCACCCATCCATCCTCCTTGACATGGTACAAGTTGATGTAACCACCCGAGAAGGCATCTCTGTGCGTCGCCGCCAGAATACTTCTCCGTCCAAGCTCCAACGCCTCATCGTCCTCCAGGTCGTACTTGTACTCCGCATCCAGCACACCATACGCGAACGTCTGACCAGAACCCACACAGAACAGGTTACCCGCTAATCGCGTGCCGTCGCTGTCGATGTAGTAAAGTGCCGGACCCTCGGTGGGAGTGACGCCGGCGCACATGGTACCCATAGACAGCCCCATGCCCTTGTAGGAGTAGACAAGGTTGGCCAGGATCTTGGAGGCCGCAGCGACTGAGATGCGGCGCTTGTGGCGGAGCTCGTGGAGGCGGCATTGCATGCCTAGGTAGGCGAGCCAGTATTGGCAGTCCTGAAATATCCACATCAGTATACCGCGATCACTACACCGTCTTGTGTCCTTCACTTACCGCAGCACCACCAGCCATAGTCCCCAACAAACAGCTATTTATCTCAATCACCTTCTTCACCGTCTGACTCGCAATCCAATTCCCTGCCGTCGCTCTTGAATCTGTCGCCACGATAATGCCGCCCTTGAACCTGAATGCGAGAGTGGTTGTGCCGTGAGCAATCTTGATAGGCACCTCAGGGTTGCTGTTGTCATCGGTCATTGCTCGCAGCCATGATGCTGATGAGGCGACGGGCGGGAGCGCGAAGTTGAGTGAGAGCGGTGGTGAGAGGTCGGCGATGGCTTGTGATGCGTCGTCATTGTCGATGGGGTGTTCCGAGTGAGAGGGTCGGCTGTAGCGGGCTACGAGCGTGTCCATAGTGGATGAGAGGGTGGTGTGAGCAGATGATGATGGTGTTTATAGTCGCAAAAGTGTCCTGGCACGCTGACCAGATGTTTGGTGAGGGCAGAGGCTGAGTTGGGGATGTCGTTTGAATATTTCGATGCTTGATGGAGCTTACACGAGCTTCAAGTCCGCGTCGTGCAGCAGCTAGGCGGCGAAGGTGACGCTCATCGCGAGCTCAAATATGCACCAATCAAGCGCAGTCGACTGCACGGAGCGCTAGCGGAAGTCGAAACCTACGCACCCTTTCGCTCGGAGAGGCCACCAACCACATCCTCTACACAGGCATCCCTGCCTTTGGTCCCTATTCTCACTGTGCTTAACAACATATCGTTTCTCGATTAGATACTCATTATATCAACGGCTGCAGAAGATCCGCCGTACTGTATAACACGTCGATATGAACTGAAAGGACTGAATACGCAGGAGCAGGCAGCCTTCATGCTCGCTTTAGCTTTTGCTCTGAACCTCTTCTCTTGACTCCGCTGGACTACCTGGCATAGTTGCATCTGCTTTTCTCTCTTCTGATACTCTGATCTCATCCGGCCCCGTCACTCAGCCTCAACCCTCCTTTGATGCGGTCACAGAATCCATACCGACTTCATCGATCTCCGCCTGAGCCATGGCATCCCACACTGCCTCCACTTGAGCTCATTACCACATGAATTTGAAGATATGTTGATTGGCCACAAGCATGTCGCCCACCCACTCCAGAACCTCCTGGCTGTACTTATCAGCAGTGACATCCCGCAGTCGCGCAGCACCAGTCCATTGCTTATGGATCATGGGCGCGTATGCCTTCTTCCCAAAGGCAAGCGGCACATGCTGAGCCATTTTGCTCACGACCGTGAGGATTGGGTCTCGGCTGGGATTCTGCGCAGCCGCAGTGTCACGGCCGGATGCAATTTCTTGTCTGACAAGCTCATCATACAGCTCCATCCAACCATATTCAAATCCTCCGCCAAACACATATCAACTCCAGAGCAGCCCAATGTATGCTCCAACTTCGAAGCCAAGTCCACTTCAAGCGCCCTCCTCAACCTTCGCCTTCTTGCCATTGACAGCACCATCCTCCACCTCTTCAGCCTTCCTCTTCCCCTTGCCATCACTCGCACCAGTACCATTCGCAGCCTCTTCGACCTTAGGCTTCTTCTTATGCTTCACCAATCCACTCAAGTCGTTCGCCGTCGCCGTGACCTCCGAGATCCTCTTCTGCTGCTCCGCCTTGCTCTCGCCCAGCATCGCGCCCAGAATACCTCTTAATGGATCTGAGCCGTCCGGCGCACCAGCAGGTCCAGCCGCGTTAAGGCCAGACATTGACACAGCTGGATTTCTCAGGTCTACGAGACGCTGCTCCATATCTGCCACGATCTCCTTGACATTCTTGATGGCCTTCTTGCGCTCCTCAGCCCTAGCTGGCTCATCCTTCGCGAGCAGAGCTTCTTCCGTTGCGATGCGTGCCTTCTGGGACTTGATAGCCTTCTCCATCTCCTCCGCGGCCTCTTTTCGAAGACCTTCGTCGACCTGTGCTACTTTGGTTTCGGCGTCACCGCCTTCCTCATCGCCCGTTGATGTGACAGATGCGAACTCCAGCGCCAACGATAACTTGAAGTGTGCCTCTGCCACCAATCCATCTTCCTCAGAATACAATTCGCGCTTGAGGTTGAGAGCCTCCCGTGTATCATTAATCGCATCATGGAAGCGTTCGTTTTCCAAAGAGATCTCAGCCTGCAGATCATGCGTGTCTGCCAATCGTTCTTTGAGCGCTCTGACTTCTGGCGGCTCCTCTTTGCTTTTTCCTGCGCTCTCTTGTACTGCTGCCAGCTTCTTGCCAAGAAGGACTCGCGCACAGTCCAGTATCTCGTAAGCTGTTGCGAAATCATCCTCTTCCTCTTCAGCTTCTTGGTCTGCTGCGTCCTCCTCGTCCTCCGAATCAGTGAAGTTCTCATCACCGGTAATCTGAAAGTAAGGATGCAGCCCCGTGCCCGGCTTCTCCTCAGTCTTCATGCCATCCTTCTCCTCGACCGCCGCCTCCACCACGTCCTCCGCCAGCTTCTCCTCCCCGCTCTTCAGAGCATCACTGATCAAGCCCGAGCTCGCTGGCCCATTAGCAGCACCCGTAGCACTGCTCTCGGCAGGCGCGACCTTCCTCTTTTTGCGCTTCGGCTCCTCTGTGCTCGCGACCTTGCCGCCTAGCACATCGCTTTTGCTGACTGCAACGTGATACAAGCAGCGACCGTATTGGTAGAGCAGGTCGGCATTCTCAGGCGATATCTCGCCGTTGATCTCATCTTGAATCTCTGCAGCCTCACTGTAGAACTCGGCTGCGGCGTTGTAGTTCTTGAGTGAGTACTCTTTCGTCGCAGAGGCCTTGAGCTGGTCGAGCTTCGCGTTGAGCTCGGCGGGTGTCATTTCTGGTGCCTCTTCCGGTATTTCGGCCATGTCGGCGGTGAGCATGTTAAAGTCGAGTGATGGTGTAGATTGTCAGTGCTGATATGTGAGAAGAGCTGTGTCGCGAAGCTACATTAATCTGCCAGCGCGGTGGTCAAAGCGTCATCGCGCTACGCGTCTCCAAGACGCGATCTTGATGGAGCAGTATAGAGCGAACACAATACACCACCCAACCACCAGCACATAGATCTGCAGACATGCCGCACGCAGTATCGCCGTCGCCTGAGGCGCAATCACCCAGCAAAGATGAAGACACAGTCATGACCAACGCGCCGGCCGTGGGACTCGACGAGCAAGATGCCCAGAGCGATGCGCCAGTCTCGGCACAACCAGAGAATACTACAAGACTAGAGGACATGTTCGACGATGATGACGATGACGACGACGAATTTTCCTCCAGCGCACCTACCCGCCCAGACGAGAGCTCACAACCCACCGAATCACAATCAGCATCAGCACCCTCCCAGCCCAAGTACGCCGAACCCGACACCCTCCGCCAATTCTACCAACGCCTCTTTCCCTTCCGCCCCCTCTTCCAATGGCTGAACCACTCCGCCGTCCCGCAAAACGACTTCACCAATCGCGAGTTCGCTTTCGTCCTCCCGGGCGCGCCTACATCCGCTACCAATCCTTCCTCACCGCCGACCTCTTCCGCAAACAATGCATCCAAATGACCCCCGAACGCTTCGAAATCGGGCCGCAATACAGCGTCAACCCGCGCGACCGCAAGTCCCTCCGCAAAGCCAGCGCCTTCCGCCCCGTCATGAAAGAGCTCGTCTTCGACATCGACATGACCGACTACGACCCCATCCGCACCTGCTGCAGCAAAGCCGCCATCTGCCACAAATGCTGGCAATTCATCATCATGTCCATCAAAGTCGTCGACGCCGCACTACGAGAAGACTTCGGCTTCCAACACATCCTCTGGGTCTACTCCGGCCGCCGTGGCGCCCACGCCTGGATCAGCGACAAACGCGCGCGCGAAATGGACGACTCCAAACGAAAAGCCCTCGCCAACTACCTCGTCCTTGTCACCGGCGCCGAACAAGGCAAACGCGCCTCCATCAAACGCCCCCTCCACCCCCATCTCGACCGCAGCCTCAAACTCCTAAACCCCTACTTCCAAACCCAAGTCCTCGCCGACCAAGACCCCTGGCAAACCCCAGAACGGACAGAAAAACTCCTTTCCCTCCTCCCGGACGCCAAACTCACCACTGCGCTCCAAAAGAAATGGGACAGCACCCCGCACCGCACCTCAGCCCAAAAATGGTCCGACATCGACGCCCTGGCCGAAACCGGCAACCTCTCCACCCTGACGCCGCAAAAACTCGTCGAAGCGAAACAAGACATCCGTCTCGAATACACCTACCCGCGTCTCGACGCCGAGGTCTCGAAAAAACTCAACCATCTGCTCAAATCGCCGTTTGTGGTGCACCCGGGTACAGGGAGGGTGTGCGTGCCGATCGATGTGCGGGAGCTGGAGAGGTTTGATCCGTTGGCCGTGCCGACGGTGACGCAGTTGTTGGCGGAGATTGATGAGTGGGATCGGGTGAATGCGGGGAGGTTGGGGGAGGAGGAGAGGAGCAAGGTGCAGGATTGGCAGAAGACGGGGTTGAAGGGGTATGTGGAGTTTTTTAGGGGGTATGTGGCTAATCTTTTGAAGGAGGAGGGGAAGGGGAAGAGGGGGAGGGAGGAGGAGGGGGCGGAGAGTATGGAGTTTTGATGTGTGTTTCAGTGATTTATGATGATGAGATGTTCGGCGTTGGGTGTTCGGAGGTATGCGCCGCTTGTCTGGATCACAGCGATGTCTTGAAGTGTCTGTATAGAGTGATTTGCATCAAGCGCGTGTGAATGTGCAGCTTCTCCTGCTACATCTTTCCCCAATAGGACTCCTAATGGTCGCACGATTCCCGCATCTCCCTGCCACTTACTTCTTCGGAATCGTCCCCGCCGCCTCCTGCGCCGCCCTCATCCTCGCCCTCTGCGCCCGACTCCCCCCCAACTTCGGCCCATGCGCCTCCACCCCCTTCTCCTTGGCCGCCGAATACCCGACCGGCTTCCGGCGAATCCGACTCTCCATATCCTTCAGGAACTGCTGCTTAAACGCCTCCGCGACCGCCTCATCGTTATCCTCGTCATCCCCACCTCCACCACCACCATTCTTTTTAGCCTCAAACGTGGAAGCGGTGGTCGAGCGATCGTATAGAGGGACGGCGGTAGCGGATTCTTGCATGATTTGGTCGATGAGGGAGCCACGGGCGAGGGTGGAGGGGGAGGGGGAGCGGCGCTTGCGGCGGGGTTTGCTGTTGCTGTTGGTGGTGGTGGTGGTGGTGTTCGTGCGTTGCCAGCCGGAGGGGCGGACGTAGGTGCTGCGGCTGGGGGCGTCGGCGGCGTCGATGGTGCGATCGGTCGGTTGCCGCTGGTTTTGCTGCTCTGACTGCTCTCGATGGCTGCTGTTGGGATGTTCTGGTGGAGCTGGTGTTGAGGATGTAGACTGGTTGTTTGTGGGTGTGCCAGTCGAGGATGATCGCATCTCAGCCAGCTTGGAATCTACATATGCCGTCCTACGCTGTTAGCGCTGTCCATCGGTGTATGTAGTGGTAAACTGTCATACAAATGCTTGTCATCCACGACCTTCGCATTGCCCGTGGGTTTCACGAAGCGGTCGACTTGTGCTACGTTCTGCTGTCTGTCCGGATGCATGACCATCGCCGTCTCCTCTTCTGCTGCATTCTCTCGCTGTGTCCTTGCGGTGCTGCTGAATGCGACTCCATGTTTCCTGGCGATCGGCCGCTTTGCTATCTGCGGTGTACTGCTGTCTTCGTCTGGTGCTGCTGCGTAAGCAGCCACGTCTGTGGGCTTATCTTCATCCTCATTGGAGCTGCGTCGCCTCCGGAACACTTTCTGACGCTTGCTGGCCCGGAACACGGGTTCTTGCTCTGCGTTGTCGGCCATCTCGGTCTGACGTGAGACCGTGTGCAATCACAAGGTATGCATCATGCAGAAGAGTCCAGAAGGTGGAGATGCCATGTGAAAGTGGTTACGCGCTAGCCAAGGACCCACCAAGGCGTCAACAAACGTGTAGGCAGGAACCACAACTCCTTTCCTTGTCGCAATTTCACAAGCCACGAGCTAGCATCTTGAGGTGCACGAAGTCAAGACAATCGCTAAAATGCAAGCAGACAGTCCACCATGTCGGACGGGAATCAGTCTCCTGGACTTACCATCCGAGCTGAGACTTCGCATATTCCAGTATGCTCTTGACAACGACGGCACAGTGGAACTGCAATACCCAGTCTGGGCCAGCAAACCCGCTCAAAGCCAGCCGCTGTTCAAAGTGTGTCGACTACTGCGCGACGAAGCCCTGCAAGCATTCTACGAAGTCAACAGTTTCCTCTGGGTGATCGACACGACCGCTACTCATCGATCGAACCCCTCAACCTACAAATCACTCAACAGCGATGCCGTCGACCCATCACCAGATGGCAAAGACGTCTTACCACCAGGACCATTGACTCTCAGTCTCCCATGGCAGTACCCAGGGCTCGGAAGACATCTTAGGCATCTACAACTCAACGTCTATCTGCCATCAAATCTTTACGCGGATCTGGAAGCAAGTCAAGCGTGGCAGCGCTTCCCGGAGTTGCTCGAGAATGTAGTGAGGGCTTTGGACTTTGGCAGGAAGCTCTGGGATCTGCACGTGCTGATTACCGCCAAGCGCATCAATACAAGAATTGCTTTGGCAGGCGAGCAATTGTCGGCCATTGATGTGCTGGCCAAGATGGAAGTCAGAGGGAACGTCAGGCTGCAGTATCGGTACGACTTCAAGGAGATAAAGTCTGGACTGGTAGCTTTGAATCTGGAGAGAAGAATGAAAGCTCACTGATTTACCACCTTACGGCTCGAATACAGCAGCAGACTGGATAAGCCAAGCCGCTCCATGGTTCGCAACGTGTATGCCAAGCTACGAAATTCTGTGTGAATCGGCTCCGGATTGACAATAACCTATTGTCTGAGATGTGCATAGCTCAGGGCATGCAGCGACACCAAAGGACTTCAGTATGAACTTGTGGATCCTCGGGGTGTTGTTCACGTCTGGACGACCTACAGACGAATTGGGCAACTGCACTTCCCACGATCACCAGATCACCCGAACACAGCCACTCAGAAGACGATTGCAACCCTATCCACGCTCCTTGCCTGGCAAACCACAGCAGTCATCATTTTTAAAACGTCAATTACAGCAATGCAACCCCGACAAACACGGCCTAGGCACTTGTGGCAAGATCGACACAAAGGGTACAGCGAAGGATACATCTGAACTTCAGCAATGTACTACGGTCAGTTCTACGCCGAGTCCTCCTGACTGAGCATTAGAGAAATGGTGGCTCTTCTTCACAGTCGTCTCCGTGTCCGTATAGATATGTTCCATGTGCTTTTGACCAGATCTGGCAGGATCCTTCGAGTGGAAAGGGTGGGCAGGTGGTGAGGGCCAAGTTCGTGCTATAGCTGGGGTGGTGGAGTGGTCGAGTGAGGAAGTGATGGGCTGGAGGACTGGTGGAAAGGATCTGCCGAGGACGATGCATGCTCTAAACCAACAACATGGGCGCTCCAGTGCACCAACCCAACCACGATCATCACCCAATCCAACACAAATCATCTAGCGTATATCACTACTACCGCTCCATCAACAGTATGGCGTCGGACGAACACACCAGCGTTGACGTTAACTGAAGCACCGTACGCCGCTGCATTCACGACTGCAAGTACTGTCGGTAGCCAGACTGCCAGGGTCGAGGAGTCCTGCACTCTTCCATGGGGAGTCAATGTTTTGTGCGTTGCCAGATCTACGATCATGATCGGGAGCAGCACTTCGACAATGTCAGCTGCTACGACTAATATTATCGGGACGAATATTTGAGCGTGCGACTTCCCTACTCCAACCTAGAATTTCATATGCTCACCGCCAGACTGCAGAGTCCTCGTTAACATCACAGCCGGTGCCAGCAAGCTCACCACCACAAATGCGCGCTATTCCTCTGCGAGATTACAAGATTTTCCATGTCCAGCGATTGTACGACATTGTCCATCATGGAGCCATCAGGGCCATGGGAGCCGTTGTTGCCTCGATGTTGCCACTTTGTTGGTGGGCCATCTCGAGGGCAGTATACAGGCGGTATGGAAGTCATGCTGCATGAACTATGTTCGGCAGAGCTACAGAGATGCTAGCTATAGGATCTTTCGAAATGGCAATGCACCACATATCGGCAGACCGTCGAGAATCGTTACAGGCTGATGTCCGA
Organism: Teratosphaeria zuluensis; assembly: GCA_007113905.1. Classification (NCBI taxonomy): domain Eukaryota; kingdom Fungi; phylum Ascomycota; class Dothideomycetes; order Mycosphaerellales; family Teratosphaeriaceae; genus Teratosphaeria; species Teratosphaeria zuluensis. The sequence goes on along the minus strand of VCMQ01000041.1, from coordinate 77,134 downwards.
TTTGCGGTTTCTTCTCCGCCATTCATTGGTTGCTCATAATCGTCCTTTCGCCGTGCTCCACTGTCACAGTCCGTGTGATCACGCCTGTGATGACTCCAATTTCAGGTACAATGTTAAATAATCTATTGCATGCCACATCGGCTTGCTCGGCATTGACGCGGATCTGGTGTGTCCGCGCATGCATCAGAACGTACGCTGAAAACCGGCGGCCCCGAGAAGACCGACCGCCGACCGAAACGCGCAATGTTTATTCAGTTTATGTCCGTGACCTTCGTGCATTGCGAGCTCCACCGGTGTGGAGATGGAATGGAGGCCTTGGAAGACGTCCGAAGATTCGTCCGAAGCGTAAACTTTGTCGGCCGCGCAGCTTTCCGCACACTAACCAAACATTACTTCATATGACGCTGCAGATACCAAAGGTCCGGCTATCGTTATGATAGAGCCACGGTCCTCTGCATAACTCGCAACGTGACTCCTTCAAACCAATCTTGCAACCCTACCATTCCATCAGATATCACAATCTCGGCCAGCACCATAGGAACATCATGAGTCCAGAGATCGACAACATCATCCGGCAATGGCCATGGATCAGCTTAACTGTTGGTTTGGCGCTGGCCATCCAACTTCTGTTCGGCGAATGGAAGACCAAAGAAGGACCAAGCGACCTACGATCATTTGATTCATGGCAACTACGAGTCCGCGACCCTCGATGGTGGGGCTACGTCTGCAGCCCAATGTACATGCTGCACCAATTCGAGGAGTGGGGCTACGACATCAAAGGCGTGCCGTATTCATTCCATCAATCGCTCTGCTCGAACTTGGTATGTATTGACATATGCCTCTGTGATGCCAGCGCTCATGTGGATGGAATCATAGGGTTACCCAGATACCAACCACTGCCCAGCAACGCCGTTGCCAGTCTTCGCTGTCAACGGCATCACCATGTGGATTGGTGCCTGGTCTTTACGATACGTCCCGGCCTCGGCTGGTGGCGCTAATTACTATGGAATGGTCGTCTTCAACAGTTGCACGCATATCATACGGGCCATTATTGACAAGGAGTACAACGCGGGCCTGCTGAGTACTCTGGTCAATTTCGTGCCGGCCTCGTATTTCTTCTACCGATCCATGCTGGACAATAAACTCATTACTGGCGCGGGGATTGTGCGTTCGCTTATTCTCGGGTTTGTTGGTCACGTCGTCTGGATTGCACCGTACATCTGGTATGCGAAGGGGTATATGGGCGAAGTGACGGCTAGTAGTATCCAGTTGCTGAACACGCTGATGCTGAATCTGGTCAATGCTCCAATCTAGAGTGTCGAGCTCGGAGATCCGCTCAGCTGCTGCAGAGACACGGACCACGGTCTGATGCAGGCGTCGAGTATCAGCTGACCTCTTTTTGGAGCTGGTAGCGGCGTCGCCCATCTTTGTAATCACATATGTTGCAAGAATATCTCATCAATATGAGGCACAATGCAGTCGAAGCCTTCAAAGTTCGATCGCTCATCTACATTAGAAGTCCCTGTAAGGTCAAACATTGCCAAGCAAAGTGTGCGCAAGAAGCTGAAGTATACTTGCGAATCGCTGCGACGCTTCCTTGCACTTCAGAAGGTGAAATCCCTCGCAGGTGAGCGAGGAAAGTCTAGGTAATTCGCACTCGGATGGGACACCCAATATGTGTTTCAGAGACGCAGCTGCCATTTGGATGCACCACGGCAGGTATGTCATTCTATATTGCATGACACTTGTCCCGCAACGACTTGCTGAGTTATAGTGGATGGATGTGGATTTCGTCGAAGATGATGACCATGCATTGCAAGCTGTCCGAGGCTTGCACTGAACCTCTGGCTGTCCTGGAGCCATCGTCACCTTCAGAAGAGCTGCGCGTTCGAGACGTAATGCGACCCGCCGGCACAACGATACCCCTCCGCCTGTTTGATCCATCTAAAACCCGCGCAACACACGCCCATAGTGCGCAGCTTCTGTTGGGCCTTGGCCTCACGCTTCCTTTCCTCCTCGGCTTCCTTGCGCTGCCTCTCTAACTCCGCAAGCTCGGCTTCCTGTGCACGGCGCCGTAATTCATGTGCGATGCGCTCCTGCTCAAACCGACGTCTCGCCTCGTCAGCTTCGGCCCGTCGGTTTTGCATCTCGAGAGCTTTCAGTGTGGCCTCTTCTCGCGCCAGAGCTGCCTTTGCTTGCCTCGCACTTTCGGCCAGAGCCTCGCGAGCTTCGCTTTCTCTTCGCAATAGCTCCTCTCGAGCCTTTTCTTGTTCGTCGGAAATTGCCTTGTCATGCTGAAGCTGCTGCCACGTCTGTTCGTCAACGCCAGCATCTCGCGTCTCCATCGAGGTGGCTTCTTGCGTGGAAGACTCCTGTGGCAAAGACGTCTCCGCAGTCTTGGTGGTGGTCTTTGTTGTTGTAAGCTGCGACGAGAACGAGGGCGGCTTCTCCATTTGTGGCAGCTGGTCGGTGTGAAGGGCGAGCTGATTATGTTTGACGCTCTCACTCCGATGCCTTCGTTCTGAAAGCATGTTGTTAATCTGGCAGGTCACTTGCTCTTCCTCCAACCGTAGGCACGCACTGTCTGTATCTGCTGTGCTGATGACTTTCTGGAAAATGCCTTTGGCAATCGTCTGAACGTCTCGCGCATTGGCCCAGTTGGGGACCTGAGCGAGCGCGGCAAAGAGCCCCAGTATCTGCTGCTGAAGGGACTTCGAAGGATGTTCCAGAACGCTGCAGTCAAGGTCCGGCTTCCGTTTTTGTAACAGATTTGTCAAAAGAGCAACGCATGCCGCTGGATCTAAGCTATCGAAAGTTATTGTCTCCGGAAACCTCGAGGTTAGTCCAGGATTCATTGCCATCAAGGTATTAATGTCCTGATCATAACCTGCGAGGATCGTGATCATCCGAGAGGCGAATTTCGGCTTCGTCAGACTGTCGACGAGCTCGTCCATAGCCTCCTTTGCAAATGCACCGTCGGCAAGTCGATATGCTTCATCGATGAAAAGAACTTTGCCAAGTGCTTTGTTCAAAAGCCTTTGGGTCTTCGGCCCGGTCTGGCCCACGTACTCGCCGACAAGCTCAGTCGCAGAGCAGTCGACCACTTCAGCAGTAGTCAGAAAACCCATATCGTAGTACACTTTTCCCATCTTCCTGGCGGTCGTGGTTTTCCCTGTGCCTGGCGGTCCACGGAACAAAAAGTTGAAAGGAATCTGTTCGCGAGGGTCCATGTTCCTAGCCTTCATGTTGGCAACAGTCCTCTGGTACTCCTCTAGCTTGTTGATCAGCGCCTCGCCGCCAACCACGTCTGCAAAAAGTTTGCGTATGTTGGTGGCTGCTCTCGAGCCACGATCGTAGTCTGGGTCGAAGTCCTCGGTATGCAAGGTGAAGTCTCTTGTGGCTGATTGGCTAGTTGTCGCCAGCCGTTTCTGCTGTCTTACTTTGGCATCGTTCAGAATGATGTCGACTTCACCGGCATTGCCAAAGTTCGGCCGGTTGCGAGCTCTTTTCAAAACCTCCATTGCTACGTTCTTTGCTTCGGCCAGCACCTCGATGGCTTGCTGCTGGATTTTCATGTCGAGAATCTGGCGCATTTGACGGTCGTCAAAATCCTCGAATAGGAAAGCTGAATCCAGAGGGAACCGTCTGCTCAAGCCTGGGTTGACCGACTGAAACATCTCCTGCATCTGCTCGAAGTACCCGAGAAGAAGTACACAGCGATCGTCACCCGGCGTACTATGCACTTCGGCGACGATGGTATCGATCACCGCTGTCTTATAGGGGTCTGAGCCGCTGCCAGACCCTCCAAGGTTACCACAGAGACCGTAAGCTTCGTCAATGACAAGTACTTTGCCTTTGGTAGCCGCCAAAATGCCTTTTGTATTCTTCTCAGACTCACCGAGAGCGGAGCCCACGAAATCGGCTGGTGTCTTGACGACGACTGCTTGGGTTAGCATGGCTTTTCCCAAGCTTAGACCTTATTTAGCATACCTTCGCCATTCGAGAGAAGACCCAGGTCCGCTAGGATCTGCCCATACAATTTCGCAACAGTCGTCTTACCCGTCCCAGGTGATCCGACAAATACGCGGTTCAGATTGAACTCGATCAGTGGCTTGTCTTCCAGCTCCCGCTGATAATTGTACTCAATGCTGCCAAACAAAGCTTGCAATGATTCCTTTACGGCGCCTAGCCCGATCATGTTTTGCAGCTTCCGCCAGGACTTATTTTGACTGAGCACACCCGATGGCTCTGCACCGATAAGGTCTTCTCTGGTAAGGAGCATGTCGTCAGGCTTGCCGCCTGCCTTTCGTTCACGACGGATCCTTTTCGCTTGACGGGCTGTGATCTGGGAGAAGGCGTTCTCAACTGCTCTGGCATTTCCAAATCCTTCCCTTCCACGTCCACGACCTATCCGTCGAGCCACGATGCGGGCGTATAAACCATTGATGCCTCTTTCGAACGTGAGTCTGCCTCCATACCTTTTGTCAACTTGGAAGTTCAAGATACGGAGAAGCTCATCATCTTCGTAATCTTGAAATTGCATCTCGTGTGGGAATCTGGACGGCAGACCAGGATTGTGGGCGAAGAAAGCCTCCATTTGTTTATTGTAACCAGCCAAAATGAATACAACCTTGCCGCGGAGGTTCTCCACCTCGGCCAGGAGATAGTCAAGGACTTGCTTGCCACCGTAATGATGACCAGAAGCAAGCTGGTATGCTTCGTCAATGAAAAGCGCCCCGCCATTGTTGTTCAGGATATCTTCGATTATTTTTTTACATCCCGAAACGCCATCGTTGGCGAGATTGGAACCCGTCGTCTCCTTGAAGAAACTTCCTGGAAGTGCTCCGACCGAGGTCAGGAATTTGGCGTACAAGCGTGCGACCGTGGTCTTGCCTGTTGCAAACGTCAGCTATTTGTTTCGATCTTGGCGACCGACTTGCGCACCTGTGCCCGGATTTCCTAGCAAGGATGCACTCAGCCTTTCGTGCTTCAGATCGATGTTCTGACGCACAGCTAAGTCGATCTTGTCCTTGATGCTGAGAAATTGCTCTTTAACGTTCTCGAGCCCAATCATCCCCATGAGCTCATCAAGGAACTCGTTTCTTTCTCCCAACGTGCTCTTGCGCCACTCCCAATCATCTTTGGCGTCAGACGTTGTAAATTGCATCTTGTGCATTTCCGCATTCACGCCGGACATAGCCACGTCCGGTGGCTGCTCAGGACCAAGAGCAGAATCTCTACGCTTTTCGGATTCGCTCGGACGCTCGCATTTTTTCGCACTCGCACTCGCGCTCGCTGCTTGCTGAGCGGCCAATTTCCTCTGGGCACGAAGTCTCTCCAGATCGCTCTCGAGCTGCTTGACCGCATTCCGGCGGTCTCCATCCTCTCGCCGCTCCCTCAGAATGCGATTCTCATGAGCGATTTCATCCTGTATCTCTGCGAGGCGTTGTGCGTGCATTGCCTGCTTGCATCGACGCTCCTGGTCCAAACGATGATCACGCTCTTCTCGTTGCTTCTGGAGTGCAGCTTCCTGTTGGCACGTAAAGCAACTTCTCGTCTTTCGCTGGCTGCATTTGTAAGTGATCTGGTGGCCCTTCAAACAAGCTTCCTTAAGCACTTGCTGGCATTCCATCTTTGAATGATCAACCAGCTGATGGCAGCGCTGTGGACATGAATGCTTGCCACATTCGAGGACCGTGCCACTGTGGCTTATCAGCTGTGATCTTGAGGTCAGAAAACGCTAGCAATACGTACCATGGCTCTGAGCATCCCCCATCGGGACATTTTTCTTCAAAATCAGCCCGTTGACGAAGGAGATTTGTTCTATCGGGGTGCCGCTCGCATTTCACGGGCAGACCATCATACAAATGACCATGTTCTTTCAGAAACTGAAGAAATGGTGTCCAAGTCTCATGGCCCTTCTCGCTCTTCGTGAACGTGGACGAATTGCCAATCAAGATCATCCCTATACGAGCACGTGACAGCAGTACATTCAAGCGCTGGGGCATCCGCATAAAGCCGATAGCGCCTTCGGCGTTGCTTCGAGTGAGCGATATGACCACAATGTCGCTTTCTTCGCCTTGATAGTTATCTGCGTCCTGTCAGCTGGGGCGGCAAGCGTGCTTGACGACATTGGCTGACGTACCTATACTAGAGAGGCGGATGGGGCGCTTCGTTTGCGCTGCACCGGCTGGTGTCATGAGCCCGGCTCTCACCAAGTCATGAGAATCTAGGTCGTTGAGTATGGGGTCGTTCTCTTTGCTCAGGCTTTGTCGCAGCAAGGACAACTGGCCAACATATGGTGTGAGAACAACCAACTTGTCCGTACCGTAACCCTGTTGAGCAAGGTATCGAACACATCGCAACACCATCTCTGCTTCGAAAGCGTTACGCTTGCTTGTCGTTGCGCCTTGATCTCGCCTGTCTGCGATGACATTCTCCTCGAGCTGCTCCGGCTGCTCGTGATTCCAGAAGATGACTCTATCCTGCAAGCCTCGCAGTCCCGGGCGACCCTGCGTCGATTTGGCGTCCTGAAGCTCGGGGTATGTCAAGTGCTTGACAATGGCCGAGATCTCCGGAGCCATACGATGTTGCGTGCTGAGAGCTTGGTGCGGAAAGCCAGCAAGGACTAATCTCTCGAAGAGTGACTGGTCCAGATTGTACCCATGGCCTTTTTCGACTGTCAATTCGAAGTTGCTGATTTTAGGTCTCAGCTGCTTATGATCCCCAATGAGGATGAGCTGCTTAGTCTGCTCGGTCATCGCTGTAAGCACATGGCTTTCCAGGATCTCACCTGCTTCTTCGACAATGACAACACCTGCATTAGCACTCTGCAGCTCAGAGCTGAACATTGCTGCCCCCGTCGTTGTGCAGCCAATGATGCGCTTTTGTCTAAGCACCGTGTCTGTGCGCATCTTCAAGACGCGCTGTGCCTCATTGTACTTGCGATCAAATGTTTGCATCATTGGTGCTAGAGACGAAGTCTTCTCCTTGACGACTGCTGAAAGCCACTGATCATAAAGCGCTGCTCGTTCCATAGGTGGCAGCATCCAGACCGGACGGTGAGAGCACTCGACTGCATTGCGCAAAGCGCCGGGATCATGACCATATCGCCATCGCTCCAACAAGTAGTAGTCAGCGATTGCCTTGCCCTTCCAACCTACTACTTGCATGCCATCGTGACTCTCCGGTAGGCTTAATGCTTCGAAGAAGTGCTCATACTCGTCAGTGAACTCCAAATACTCGAGGATGTCCGTGTAAGACACCCGCGAATGACCCATTTGGGAAACCTTCTTTTTTATTTCCTCGTCCAAAGCTTCCAGAGCATCGTTGTGTTGTTGGAAGATGGCCCATTCTTGTGAGCTCAACTTGACGTGTTTCTGCTTCGAGAGGGACAGTGGTGCAGTTCGTAAACTATTCTTTGAGCCTAGGCGCACCATCGACGTCTCTGGGATGCCTATGTCGATCAGGTCTTCGAGGTACTGGTCAAGGGCATGATTCGTGTAACTCAAGACGAGGACGGTCTCCTTGGTATAATCATGGAAGTATTTGGCCAGCAGAGCGCCAATAAAAGATTTGCCAGTCCCAGGCGGTCCTTGGATGAGACTGACAGATTGCTGCAGACCTGCCACCAAGGACTGAGTCTGCGCTTTATCAAGATTGACTTCTTTCGGCAAATTCATGAATCGATCGAGGTGGCGACCATGATTTGCGGCGATTCTATCAGTCACACTGCCAATCTCCAGCTCCGAACCTGGAATCTGCCGTGTGTCTTGGAAACACAACAGTTGACTTGCCAAAGGGAAATCGACCTTGCTTTGCAAACATCTCAACACAGGAGCATACGCAAATATTGGGGTGTCGACGGCGACGTATTGAAGATTAGTGGACGTAAGGCTAGCGACCATAACAGTCTCGAGAGACTTTGGATTGGTAATAGTCAACACGACGATTGGGACGTCCGCGGCCAGCATCGCAACATCACGTTCCAGGGACGCAAAGGCCAAGACAGTCTTGTCTGCCACCAAGCATCCGAAGCTTTGGTGCTTCAAGTAATTTTTGTGCTCTTCTAGAAAGGTTTTGCGCTGGGTAGGAGTCTTCAAAGGCGGCAATCGAGGGAGACCACCTTGGCAGTGGAACTTCAAGGAAGACGGCTTCCTGCGTTGGGGCTCTCCAAGATACACCCCGGCGAAGCAAAGGCCCTCTAGTCTGACCACAGCTCGCTTGGCCTGCTTCTGACCCATAGCAACCTGAAAATCCAGGCGCAAGTCAGCCAGCATATCCTCTCTCAGCAGTCGGAATTGATTATCCAGATGAAGAGCAGGCCGTTCGAATGGCTCGACGTCCAGAATGGCGTCTGCACGGCGGTAGAACGCCCGTTCTCTGGATAAAAGTTCGTCGCCGGTGGGCAAGATGGAGATCTTGCGAAAGTCTGCGAAGTCATTGTCATGACGCCCGCCGGCGGATACCTCGCCAATTTTCGACAAATTATCTCCCCTAAGCAGTAGCATCTTCTCGATCTTGTGCCCTAAGATTCGGACATCGTGGGTTTTGTGGGAGGTGAAGAATTTCATGTCGGTCAGAGCCTGAGCAATGTCGACGAATCCTTCTACCTGGTCACGACTTGCCGTCATGATCAAGAGCTCGTGCAGCATCCAGGCAAAGGCTTGCACAGCGGACTCGCAGAGTTCTCCGCTTGCAAGCAAATTGACAAGCTTGGCGACCAGTGTCGGTGGATCTGCCATGATGAAGAGCAGTCTCTGCAGAAACTGAGAGCTGCATAGCTGCTTGATCACCGGGTCAGATAGATAGTTGATAAAGTCTGCGATGGACGTGTTGATGAACGCTGCAGAAATGTCGATTCGAACGGCAATTTTCAATGCCTCAAGAGCATAGGGACTGGCCAGCAGCTTCTCGACGCAGTGGCTTCGGTCTTCCTGCTGACAGATGGACTCTAAGAATTTCTTTGCGTCGCCACCAGAGTTGATCCTTCGTTTTCCGCCTAGCACTGAGTGCAGGTAAGTTGTCAATTTCTTTCCGCGTGAATCTTGAGGAGACATGCTCGATGGTGCAGAGTCTTGGTTAATCGCTTGGTCTTTGATGGCGTCGTATACAAGTGAGATAACTTGCGGCCTGAAGAAATCTCTGGCTTTGAAATGCCGCTCAACCAACTTAGACTCAGCATGACTCCCGCGATAGAGGTCACTATGCATGTGACGGCATGCCATTACAATTCGCTCTTCAAGATAGCAGTCCGCCAACATCCGAACGAATAGCAGAGCGTATATCCGGCATGTGAGTACTTATGACAGCCTTGCATAGTCGCTGCAGCAAGCTTCGGTGCTTGATGGTGATGGTGGCCGTCCAATCCTCGCAACCCTCATAGAGTCACACATAGAACACCCTGTGAAAGTCAAACTTTCAAAAAGCGACGCACTGCTGCGATTGGGTGTCTGAAACACCAGAGAGCGCGTGGAAGCCTTCGTGTAATCTGCAATGCTTTGCTCCACAGCATTGACGAGCCTGTCGAGAAACATCGCCAAGGATTGGAGGATTGGAGGAGACATGTTGGAGATAAAGCAAAAGCTTCCGGGAAGCTCCATCCCTGGTGCGATATTTCAGGATATAATGCACACATTCAATGGTCGGACTTCCAGCAGCGCCTGATAAAGTTGCGCATCAGTTCCGGTGCAACAGTCGTTTTACGGAACTCCCATCATCTTACATTCGGCTCTTGTTTCAACATTGCGTGCTCAGCAGGCCACATTGGAAGGCTCAGACCAGTTCATGAACAGTTTGCGATCTTTTCTCCGTGATGATGAGCAACTCTGATGGACGTAGAAGATTTTCGCGCGGCTTCAGAGGAGGTGGCCGAGGTGGAATGACACAAACAAGAGCAGACAAGGAGCGACCTGCGCCTCTCGGTGCCATCTCTAGTTCACTGTACCTCCAAGACATCGAGCCAACGACCTGTCCAGTGGACCAGGCCAAGATCAGCGACTGCGAATATGTCGCTTCGTACAACATTCAGCGCGTTCGACCATCGACCATCTTGGTACCTGGAGCTCCACCACGCTGGACACCACTTGGATGCTCAGAGCGACTCCAGGAAGACCAGGGCGAATATCTTCGGGACGATAACGCTGCTCGCTTTCCCTTGTATCCAATGGCGCCAGCAATCACATCTCTGTTCACGCTCAAGTCTGACTTCGACGCTAGCTCCATTGATCTCGTTGGATGCGCAAGCACGCTCGGCAATCTAGTTCGCTTCGTCTGCGGAACCCATCAAGACTTCTGCTTCGTGGTTCACATGCTAGGCGATACTGCTTTCTTCTTGCGGAGAGAAATGTCGCCAACAGAATTGCTTAAGGATGTTCGTGGCTACGGTCATCCATTTCCCGAAGCATATACAAGCTGGGACGCCGACGTCAAGGGCTCGATCTCGCACCAGAGGGTCGTCCAGTACGGATTTGGTGGGAAGCAGCTACTCATCCGGTTCGAGAGTGATGGCTGCCTCAAGACTGAAGGCGAAGGAGTCGAAAGGAAGACTCGCGACGACCAAGAACGTCCTATGGATGAGCTACTCGCGAACCTGACCGCAGGCAGGACAGCTGATATTCATGGCTCAGACTTTGACAATGAGGCTATCAATGTCCGCTTGGCTGGCCATGTACCCCCTCAAGCTTCCCTCTTCGATTTGAAGACGCGTACATGTTTCAAAAAGGAACAGGCGAGTGACATTCTTGCCGGCGAGCTGCCGCGCCTCTGGATACGGCAGCTAAGCAAATTTCTTCTCGCTTTCCATCATCGCGGCCGCTTTGACGATATCCGTGTGCAGGACGTTAGCGCACGAGTCCTACAATGGGAGTCAGAAAACCAGACTAAGCTCCGCAGACTTGCAGTCATTATTCAGAAGGTAATTGATGCCGCCGAAGTCTCAAGCACCCTAAAAATTGAGGTCAGATCATCTGGACTGGACACTCTAGAGCTGAGGCATGTTCCCTTGGATGCAGGCTGGAATGCTCTGCCTCCCGAGCTCGCTGCATATTGGACCAAAGCATCGGACAGTGAGAGTGAGGACGACGGTCTAGGTGTTCCACTGCTGGACAGGGATAGGCATGACTCATTTGCAAAAGATGGCAACCTCGAGGCTAAGGAGCCAGATTACACAGCCTGTACGGAGGACTGCGGGTATTGTGGCAGGTGTTCTCACTAGACCTTGGACCAGCCGTCTTTTCTTCTGATCAATGTAGTCCACGGCCAGAGATCTGTACTTTGTATGATAGCTGCGAGGCTGCGGGCCAGGGCATGTCATGCATCGTAAGGAGGAAGTCCAGACAGACCAAAGCAATTTGGTGCGAAAGGAATTGGGGAGCAACGAAGTGGAAACGAGAATTTTGCATGTTTATCGTTGTCGTTCGGAAGTGACGCGGTCTCAACGAGGCGCACCGCATCAAATTGGACCCACATTCATTAAGAAGCCTCATCGATCAGTCGTAAGGTCTTGCTTATTGGTCCAAGTAGTACAAGTTACCCCGCTCCATACTGTTATTACTTAGAGGTACCATTCTCATTTTCTCCACGTCCGTCTTTCACACATTGGTCGCACATCACGACCGAATCTCAAGTCGTACACGTGCGCGATGTGACGCCTCTTCAGCGCAGTGCCTGATCAAGGATCTGCCTCATGTCGATCGGCGAACAAACTCATGTTCACGGCTCGCCCGACGGAGAGAATGGAGCTACCCCGAGCAGGGACAACATGACCTGGGGCACCCTCTGATCACGCTGGTGGCTTGCCACCGGATAGGAAGTCCTTCGGTACGCTCGTTCCTGTAGCACACCTGTGAAAGGGCCTCAAGCTACCTCAGCACGCACTGGCTGCATCCGATCTGTCTCAGATGGACGACTTAGGCTTACCCTCTTCGTTCAAAGTTGGTCACCTGGCTCTACCTTCCATTAGCATGTCTGCTTTGGTGGCTGCCTTGGTCTGATCAGTCAGGTGAGCAGTCTCGTTCACAGCTCGAAAACAGTGACGACGCCTCTCAATGACCAGAAATTCGAGACATGGCGATGCACAGTTGCCCACAGTCACCTTGCCTCTGCACCACGCATGTGTGGAATTCAAGTCAGAACACCTCTACGCTTTCGATGGAGGCGTCTAGGGGATACAGTAGGCAAGATTAGTGGCCTTCACAAGACGTCAGATGGCTATAGCAGATACACGACTGCTTCTCAAATCATCGCAGCGGGGCGCTTCAGCTGCTTAGCCTAAGCCGTGATACTGCCGAGAGTTCTGACGTGAGCAAGCAGACAGAGGATTGGGCCTCTTTCGCCCTGGAAGCAGAAACCTTTTCCGGCACAGGCTTGTGATCATGGCACTGCGGTCGTACACGTAAGTGAGAAGGAAGGGATACCTTCGCAAGCACTGAAATCAGCAGGGTCGGGGACGTTCTGCCCCACTCAAAGCTATAACGACCTTCCCAATCCTACTGAAAAGGCCCAAAAGCGGACCCCAAGGACTTCCGCAGCACATGCAGAACCCATCCAGCAGATGTTTGCAGGGACTTGGAGTGGTGGAGCTCAGCCGGGGCATTGCCGCACCGCTGGCTGGCAGAATACTAGCCGCATATGGTGCGAATGTGTTGTGGGTGACTTCTTAGAATCTGCCTGACCTTCCTGCTCTGGACAGAGATCTTGTAAGAGGTAAGCGTACATCCACTGTGATTTGACCAGCCAATCCTAAACGCACCACTTGCTGGAGTCGATCAAATTGGCTGATGTATTCATAGAAGGCTATTGGTGATCGAGCCACTATCTTAGCTGTGCAGTGCTTGATAGCTGACACGTTCTACACCCGGGGCTCTGGAAGCGCAAGGCTTGGGTGTCAACGACCTCTTGAGCATCAATCCCAATCTGATGGATGCCAGTATAGCCGTTAACGGCCCTTCTGGTCCCTGGGCCATGAATCGTGGCTTCGACTCGATCGTTCAAACTCGCTCTGGCATGGACGTGTCTGAAGCGGAACATGCAGGAAAGGGCGAATCGGCGCCGCCGACGCCGTGCCAAGCATTGGATCATGCTTGCGGCTCAATCTCAGTAACAGGAATCGTGGCAGCACTTTACCACAAGTCCATTGTGGGAGGCGCTCATCAAGTGGACGTGACCTTAGCGGCCGTGATGAAATATATGCCCAGTCTTAGACAGTATGAGGTCGCCCCTGACTTTAGTGCCCGAACATTGACCACTCGGATGATGCTGATGAGTTCAGGCAGACCAGGCCAAGCGGCTTTGGGGACTTGAAAGCGCTCCAGCATTCTGCCCAGCTTGATGGCCGCTTCTTCGGCCGGGCCAGAATGCCCAAGTGACTAGGGGGTGACAGAGCTGAGTGGTTGCAGTATAGGAAGCACAAGATTAAAATGTGGCAATCAGGAGCGGACATGGTCAGGGGGACGACTTGCCCAGATCCTGGTTGCACGCTGATACACAGCGTCCAGCCTGTTGTGTGAGCGTGGCTCGTATCCGGCTGAAAGCATCGCTACTATGGATGTCGATAGGACGACCTGCTGTGCACTATGACTTCGTGTCAAGTGGATGTCTTGGCAGCCCTTTTATACAGGGCTACGGACCGCTGCGAACCTTACTTTCTTTCCTGACTCCGACTCCTTTTTGACATACTCGAGGAAAGCATGGGGGAGAATCGAATGTGACGGTCGATCATTGCCACTGCTGAAGCGCATGATAGACTACCGTAGCATACAACTGCAGTAGGGTGCGCAGAGTGGTTTGACACACCAAACGGCGTTAAGGCGCAATGTCCGTGACATCACCAAGGTACGACAACATGAAGACATCCACATGGAGAACAAGTCCTCCATCAGCTGGTCACGGAGATCTAATACAGCATCAATGATGGCACGCATCTTCATTACTGGTGCTTCTGATGGTATCGGCACGGCAGCCGCCAGGCTTCTATCTGAACAAGGGCACACAGTCTTCTTGCATGCTCGCAGTGAGGCGCGGGCCAATGAGGCGAAGGCAAAAGTACCAAAGGCCGAGGGAGTCATCATTGGCGACATATCGACCATACCTGGGTCCAAAGACCTAGCAGAGAAAGCTCGGGGGAAGCTGGACCATGGGACACTGTTGTGCCCAACGCTGGACTTGGACCATCGAATAGCGATACCAAAACCGCAGACGGCTTCGCCAGCACGTTTGCTGTCAACAGCTTGGCCCCGTACATCCTCACCGCTCTAATGGAGAAGCCGAAGAGGCTCCTATACACTACCTCGGGCCTGCACTCTGGTGGCGACGACAGCTTGAATGATGTGACTTGGCAGGAGCGACGCTTTGAGTCGTTCCAAGCCTACAGTGACTCGAAATTGCACAAAATTATGCTTGCAAATGCGGTGGCGCGAAAGTGGCCCGGAGTCCAGACCGGGAGCCTGGATCCAGGCTAGGTGCGTTCTCGTTGCCTGAAAAAGCCTCTGAAACACTGACTGACCTGTGACCCCTCACTTTGCAGGTGCAGACTAAGATGGGAGGGCCCGGTGCACCTGGGACTCTCGATGCCCCAGCGAAAGCCATGGCGGACTTCGCAAGTGGAGTAGGAAAGTTGGCCGGTGAGAATACCGGCATGTATTTCGGGACCAGTGGTGTCAAAGGTCCGCATAAAGGTGCTGTGGAGGCGAGAAAGCAGGACCGCTTGATGGCACTCTACGAGGGTCTGAGTGGTGTGAACTTTCCGTAGATGTCATCGTGATGAGAATGAAAGCTGTTGATGCGATCAGCGCAACGGCTTTTGCTTCCTATTTGTCCGCGATATCGCATAGACCTCAAGCACCGGTGTGAAGCCTTGCTCGCTTGTGATATCCCCCTGGTCGACTACTGGAGTCTCATATAAACAGAAGCCTTCAGCGTCACCGTCCAACCAAGGGTGTTCGCAGCTCCACGGGCCTCTTCCCAGGTCTCGCATCGTTGATGCCCAAGCTGCATAGCTATTCTCTGCAGCTACAGATCCGAACGGCCCTGAGCCAAATAGCGGGATGTCGGTCCCTAAACCCGACTCACTCGTGCTACATTGTAGGCGCCTACTATCATGCTCTGCATCCCACACCCTCTCTGGCTCACCTAGAAGCTTCAATCTGCAGTAGACATGTGCATACAGAGCAGCATTGATGCTGCCGACCTCAAGCGATTGTAAATGGTCTATGGCCAATGACATTGAGAGAGCGACACACTTCTGAGACGTTGGCTATCGAGCGCCTGCCATCCGGTTACTTTAGCGACATTAATGTATACTCAAGCCCCGCTGGCAACGAAGATCAGTGTGCAATACGGCTGCTGATCAATCCAGCTTCAGCTGCGGTGCTGAAGCCCGGCTCCGCTACCAGGAGCACAGAGCGAGCTTAACAACAAGGGAGCTGGAAGACAGCCACTGTACAGCGAAAGAAGCGCTTCGAGGTAGCTGCAGAGTCACGTATAGTGATACAATTGCCCTGAATGTGAGGGTGCTGTGTCATCGATGGAGACAGTGCATGGATTGCACGAGCCAAAGTGCCATCCGAAGGGGGCTAAAGCTGGAGCCAACGCCATTGTCAGATTCAAGCCTTGCAGCGGACAGCCCGTTATCCTTGGTCTTGGGTGTCCTTGGAGCTACTTTGCAGTCGTCGCTCCGGAACCAAGAGGCCGTGTACTACTTCATGTCCCGCTCTCTCCAACTTCGCTTCGAGAACACGTGCGACCTGCCTTCGTGGACCTGGATCACTCTGAGTGTCGAGGGGCTTTGTGCCTTTGGTGCCTGTTGTGTCAAGCCTACTAAGTGAGTGTACGATATCGGATCCGGTGAATGCACCAACTCTATTTTGTGAGGGGGTGCAGAAGATGGTGGACCGCGCAAGGCTCTTTTAAGGTTTTCATGGAGGAGAATTACCTGGCAATTCACATGCTTGCCTCGGTGAACCAGACCTGTGGCATCGCAGACTTCATTCGGTTCCGCCGCGGAAGGAATTGGTGAGAATGCCGCATGATGCCGGCATTCCACCCGACAGCAGATCTGACTTTCGTCCGGCCCCAGCTCCGCCCGTAGGTCCAGGAATCTCATTGGTGAAATCCTCGTGGTAAGGCGTGTCGTGCATACACACTCGCAGACTTTTGATCAGACATTTGAGTCTCGAACAGAGTAACAACGGGCCTTGGCCTAGACCTTCCTTCAGGTGTGGCTGGCTGGCCGGGGGAATGCATCCCTGGCCATGTACTTCCAGACAGGCCGGCTGATCGTTTGATCTCATGAATATCTTGCTGTAGAACCTATGATCACTTGCCGAGGCGCCTGTTGGTATCACCATTTGCTTACCACCCCGTTGGCACCCATCTGTTCTTTGACGAAGATGGGCTTCCGTCAGAGTTGGTGATGGTGACGGTGGTGGCGGACTGGCCGTGCTGGTGCTAGGATAGAACTTCCTGGCGCCTGCAATCGCTGGCGTTACAGCACCCTCAACGTCAAACCCCTGCGAGGAGGCATAACGTGAGAGGCTTGTTAAGTACAAGCACTAGGTTGTCGCGTCGTGCCAAGAAGCCAGGATTCGCACGTGCGGAACAGTCCCAAAGGATCTGTTACAGTTTGGCGTTTGCGCCAATGAGAGACCACGTCACGCTAGGAGCCCATCGCACAGAAGCAGCGTACGGCTAGAGCGTCTGAGTTGTGACACCAGCATCAATCTTCTATCACGTGCATCGCATGCGACTTTCGAATCAGTCTCCAGGTGCGAGACACTGATGCTTCCAAAGGTGCCAGTGTCGCATGCTAGAGAATCCAGCCGTTCTGCCTCCAACAGTTACATGTGTGGAAGAGGACTACTCCAAAGGACAGCGGCGGGCGAGGCCATCAACACCACGTTCTCTGAGGATCTCCCGACAATGCATGTTCGGATCATTCGCATCGGACCCTAGATGCTTGTTACCTTATGCACAACGTGCTGGGTGGAACCTTCTCGAGTCATTCGGAACTTACCAGACCACATGCAGTCCGTCGACGATGCCTCTCCTGATGATCGAGGAGACGAACAAGCAGAGTTGGAGCTTGCTGTGGCGGCATGATTATCGCGGAGGCCCCCCAGACTCGCAGTTGACACTAATCGACTTGTACCTTGAATCCCGGCTCTGTTTCGTTCAAGAAGATGTGCATTCTCGCACTTCTGCGAATCAGCTCAATTTGTAGGCTCAGCACGGCTGTTCTCCCCGTTATTCAGGTGTCAGCAGCATCATGACCACGTCACATGCATGTCGGATCGTCTGATAAGAGCAAGCACAAAGCTGGCATGCATGCAGTAGGTTCGCTTCGCACGTTGTTGTGAAGACACCTAGATGATTATGCGTCCCGTGTCAACCACTACCTCGTCAAAAGCGTCGGACTTCCAGGTCCTGACATAATTACTTGACAACGATGTCCTCAAATAACAATACGAAGAAGCAGAAAGGTGGAAAGGCCGGATTGCCTAAAGCAAGTAGTAGTAAGACTACGAAGGTATGTCATGAATCAATCCGGCCAGGTACCTGACGAGGCATACTGAGACGGAGCAGACCACATCTGATCCTGAGACCGATGAAGAAGATACGCCCGAATTTCAACGACTGCAGTCTCAATTGCAGACAAGCAAGGCCTCACTGGATGCAGCGATGCAATTGATCAATGCGCTCAAATCTGCTCCGGAACAAGAAGCGAAGGTTTTGCTTGCTCAACTGCGCGCGAACCAACAATCCAAGGCCGCGAAATGATCTTCAAAGAAGCCTTTGATTGGAGCAAGATGGTGCGTCTGGCAGGGAAATTGAGTATAATCTGATTCTTATCCCGCCTCTCCCACGGAGACATCGACCTCATCAGACTTCACATGATTCAATGTGAGCACGATGAAGGAGCGACCTTGGCATTTGGCATTTGGCATTTGGCGATTTCGAGGCCTTTCGATATTATGGCCGCTAGACACATATTCACCAGAAGATTGGAGAGGGAATGGCGCAGTGACACATTTGCATTACAAGATTGTCGAGGTCGGACGATCATTAGGAATCTCATACCTCTTTCAACCGCGCCCACTCTCCCACAGATGCGGTCTTTTGAGCTACGATCAGCTTGCTACGGCACGACAAGTGCTTGCATCAACGCAAGGGGCCTGGAGCTCGACAGATATCACGCCTTCACTTCCTTCAGCTGTTGCATCCAAGCCTTGCTCGACCAACAGCTGCAGGCTGCATGAGCACGTTCACCATGCAACATGTTTTCAGCACGATCCGAAAGTCCCCGGTTTCCTTGACTGGGGTCTCAGAGATCCCGTCCACATAAGCTTCAGGATCAAACAGATCGGCCGTCTGCTGGAGGCGGAAGTAAAGATAAGCTCACAGTTCGACTGCAGGGCAGCCAGTCAATCATATTTCGCTGTTGATCTTCACGGATGTGTCCAGCGTTCCTGTCACATCCAGACCATGCTCGTCTCGTGAATGGGTCACCTTACGTGTGACCGTGTAAGAATGATCCAAGCAGTCTGGGCCAAGCTGCCGTACTACCGGTGGCACTGCAGATCGCTACATGCAATGCGAGATCAGTTGCCATAACCCGAGACAGTGATGTTCACGTGCCGACACCAGGGTCCAGGACTAGCACCAAAGCATTGAAAGTTCAGGTTGGCTGGAAAACAGCTTCGAAATAAGGTTTCGTATTACGATGCGTACGAGGTAAACGAAGTCTGTAGGCATGCAGATGGACTTTTACCGCTCTTTTACCCGTCGGTCCTTAAACTCAACTTATAGACAGCGTCGATGGTGCTCCATCTGATCACTGCAGCCGAGGGTCCATCAGTCGGCACAACGCCATGTGGTCTTTTCTGCTGAAGTCGCACCAAGTTGAAACATGGCTGGATGGTTTTTTGCAATTTGTCTTGCTATTTGACATGATCATTACTTGATTGTACATTCTTCTGCAGCATTTACTGCGGGCCGCGTGCTGGCAGAAGTCGTGAGAGTTGTCCAATGCATTGTCATACTACCTCCATGATGGACATCTCGCAGCGAGTCCTCTATCCGAAAGGATTCGTGACGCACTTGTGGTCACACCAATATCGCCAGGATTTCGTCACATTGGCGCAACGATGTCGATATTTGGCGCTGTCGACGGAGCCGTGCTTTTTTTGGGAGTATTCCTCTCGTGCAGCGGTAGATACAGTATCGACGATTGAAAGACCTAGTCATCAGCTAAGCGAGTCTTCCGGTAAATCAATTGTTGATGCACTAGAGCCTTGCCGAACTTGTCAGATCAAGGGAGCAGATACAGGTTATTCAAGTCGTGCCATGGAATACATCAAATAACCCGCCTCAAGGACCTACGATGCACCCACCGGCATCCAGTAGGCGCGGTGGACGCAGCCCTGCGTGCGATGAGTGTCAGATTCCGACACGGTTCTCAATGGATCGTCTACGCGCTCGCCTGCTCAATCAGACACGCTTGCCAATTGCCTTTCCGACCGATGCTTACAACGTAGGCCCACTTAATGAGCGGCAGCTGATGGCTTCGTGACTTTGATACGCTTGCTGGTGTCCGATGCAGCAGGTGCCCGTCTTCCATCCTATTGATTGCCACGAGCCATACCATTGGTAGCTGCGGCGCTGTTGTGGTTCTCAGCAGATATAAAGGATGAGTGGAGTAGATGTCGTGTGCTCCATAGCTACTGCAGACCACTCACAGTCGCTTCCGAGAAACCGATCGATGTCCGTCCGACTCTTTTGTCAAAGCAGAGACATCCTAGCCATCGGACGTGCCTCCCGGGTCGCTTGCTCGGATCCTAACGTCAAGCGTAGGCGGGACCGGCGACTGCCATTTCCCAGGTACACGGCTCAGTTGCACTGCAACTGCAGCCAAGAAAGATGCCTGCGCGGCCACCAGACCTTGTAGTAGTCGGATTACTTTTCATCACGAGCCCCTCGTGGGCCGAGTGCTTGTCTCACTTCTCCGGAGATCCACTGAATCTGATTGTCTGGCAAGGTACTCGCACGATTGGCTGAGAGAAAATCGCCGGGTTGGCACGGTTCTCATGTCGGCACGTCTGAGTACCTTGCCAGACAAACAGATGGAACCAGGGTCTTTGAACACGACAGGGATAAACACTCGGTTTGGTGACCACACATCGACGCCGTGGTTGTTTCCCAATCTCTCGCCGTATACCTAACTTGGGCAATGCTGACTGATGTGACGACTCCAGTATAGACCCCGAGCGCGGTGAGCTGTATCAGTCTCTACGCAGCTACTGCAGACATTGGAGCTTCAGTTTGCTGATCTGGCCAATTTCTGATCAAGGATATGGCCAAGCCTGACGGAAAGTCAGTCGTAAACGTATGGTGGCGCACACTTTTGGCGACCTTTATCTTTGTGGTAGCGACATTGGATGGATCTGTCGTTGCTTGCGCATGGAGAAGCTGGTGAGGCTCGGAGTGTTTTGCAAAACATGGATGTCTTGGCGTCTGACGTTGATATGATGCAGCTGGACGCCGTGACACAAGGGGCATCTCGCAGAACCGCTTGGTTCTCGTTTCGCGCACTGCAATGCCCCTCATGGTTCCGCATCGTTTCCAAGGTCTCATGCTTGCCCCAATGAATGGTGCCCAGGGCTTGGGTATTCAAAAAGCTTCTATCAGAGCATAGAACCGGAAAACAACGGAAGAGTGTTGTTTGAGCAGGATAACCGGACAACGCAGTCCGCCGAATGTCGTAGAAGCTTTGACGTCGTACAAAGTCGCTTCCCGACGGCAACGTGTGCAAATGTGAGCGTGATTGCCATCATTCTCGGCTAATAGCGGTGCTTGATTGGCTCCCTGCAAGCTTGGCGCTGCATGTCGAATGTGATGGCTTAAGCCGCGTGCAAGATCAAGTGCGGCTGTGCGAAGAACCCAACAGTGTAGGCCTGATCTCTAGAAGCAGTGCGCTCCAGGGACGACGCGTTTGAATAACACCGATCTAGAGGTCTACGATGCCAGCGAGTCAGTAAGCTGTAGCAAGACCGAGATACCAAACAACACGACCACTTGTGGCTAAACCACGATCTAGATGTGTGCCCTTGGCCTCAATCCCTCAATAGACATTCTTACTGGATCCAAGCTCCTGAGCTGCCACGATGTACTTGTACATTTTCCTAGTCCAATGCAAAGACAGCAAGCACGTAAATTCAGTATTCAGCCTCAGCTATCTTACAACTTGGATAGAATAGCCTCGGCACCAGAGACCTGTCAAAAATGTCAGCAAGGTTGTGCAGCGAATCCAGAGCATTCGGTGCACTCACTGAAACATTCCTCGGACTGTCTTCGTTCGCCGCATACGTGACCGTCCCGTCCTTATCAACAACCATTGCCCAACGACCGTTTCTCTCTCCCATACCAGCGTCCCAACCATGGTTCTTGCTGAAAAAGCTCTTGGTATCGCTCAGGAACAGGATCTTGCTATCGCCCTTCACACCATTAACCTTGCCCCAGGCGCTCATGACCCAGGCGTCATTGAAGCCGATGACGGCAACCACATCAACACCTTTCTCGACGAAGGTGTCGAGGTTGGACAGAATGGGCGGGATGTGGTTGGCTTGGCAGCCCGGCGTGAAGGCCCCAGGGACAGACACGATCACCACTTTCTTGCCCTTGAACTCTTTGGAAGCATCGTAGGTCTGCGGGAGGCCGCAAGAGGTTGGATCAGGATCAGTGATTGGCACCCATCTGAGGTTGTCAGCATAGCAGTCCAAGGATGCGCAAGACGAGAGACGCATACTCGAATTGGACGCCGTCTGGGAACTTATCGCCGACTTTGAGGGGAGGCATGATGGCTGCTGATGCTGCTGTATCGTACCCGTTGTATACCACACTGAGATGAGGTCGTTAATTCTGTGCACTGCAACTATTCCCACGTCGTTCCTGCGTCTTATTCCCAAGTCCTCTAGCCCCGCTGACGTACCAGATCCTTTCCCTATCGCTTGCTTATCAGCGGCGAGCTCGGAGACGGGAGCCTCAACTTCACGCACCGCTTTGTCATCAACTCGTCTGCGTCTTCAGCACAAACCTCGACCTCACCTCATTGGCCAATGGCTTTGGACTGGAGCCTGCGAGACAATCACCCATTGGACTTCAACACTCGCATTACCATCGCCGTTGCGACTTTGATCACATGGCTACTATACAAGCTCCTCAGGCCGAATGCAGAGAAAGCAGTCGTTTTTGCCGTTCCGACTCCTGAGGCCTGTCGCCCAGATTGGAAAGGTCGCATCTTGGAGGAGCCGACCATCAAGGTGTCTGGATCTACTGCTATTCAATGTTATGCGCCGGCCACTGGTCAACTTTTGGGACTTGTCAATCCTGCCACTCCTGATGGTATCGACAGAGCCATAGCAAAGGCTGCTGCAGCCCAGGAAGAATGGGCAAAATCTTCTTTTGCCGCGCGCCGGCGAGTGCTGAGGTCGCTTCTAAAATTTATCTTGGACCGCCAGGACGAAATTGTCAGAGTGGCTTGTCTGGATAGCGGGAAGACGAGGGTCGACGCGTTGTTTGGCGAGGTGCTTGTAACAGTCGAGAAGCTGAAATGGACCATTGAGCATGGCGAGAGGGCGCTCACTGCCGAGGACAGGCCCACCAACCTTTTGATGTTCTACAAGCGCAATGAGGTGCACTATGAGCCTTTGGGCGTCATTGCTGCCTGTGTTAGCTGGAAGTGAGTCGCACTGGTGTTTGTGAGCTAGTGGTGACAGCACTGACATTGCCAGCTATCCATTCCACAACCTCATGGGTCCCATCATCAGCGGACTATTCTCTGGAAATGGGGTCATCATCAAGAACAGCGAGCAGACAGCGTGGTCTTCCAATTACTATGCGAACATTGTCCGCTCAGCATTGCATGCTTGTGGTCACGATCCCGACCTTGTCCACGCTGTCTCCTGCTGGCCGCAAACTGCCTCCTACTTGACAAGTCACGCCGGAATCAGCCATCTGACGTTCATTGGCAGCCGACCGGTCGCGCATGAGGTTGCCAAATCTGCTGCCAAAGCCCTCACGCCTCTCTGCGTCGAGCTTGGCGGTAAGGATGCCGCTATTGTCCTAGACGACCCACATGGGCGAGCCGTCGCCGAGGGAGAGATGCAGCGTGTCGCAAGCATCCTTATGCGCGGCGTGTTCCAGTCGGCTGGCCAGAACTGCATTGGCATCGAGCGCATCATCGCCATGCCAAATGCTTACGACCGTCTAGTACGAATAC
This sequence comes from Teratosphaeria zuluensis, assembly GCA_007113905.1. Taxonomy (NCBI): domain Eukaryota; kingdom Fungi; phylum Ascomycota; class Dothideomycetes; order Mycosphaerellales; family Teratosphaeriaceae; genus Teratosphaeria; species Teratosphaeria zuluensis. The sequence goes on along the minus strand of VCMQ01000041.1, from coordinate 53,862 downwards.
TTGAGCCACGCATCAAGACTTTGCGCGTTGGTAACGACCTCGACACCGGCTCATCCGGCATGGACCGCGTCGATATGGGCGCAATGGTGTCTCCAGCATCATTTGATCGTCTGGAACGCTTGATCGCGGAAGCTGTCGCGCAGGGAGCCAGGCTGCTTGCTGGTGGGCACAGGTACGATCATCCTCGCTACCCGACAGCTCACTACTTTGAGCCGACCCTTCTGGTGGACGTCTCACCATCTATGCGCATAGCACAGGAAGAGCTTTTCGCACCTGTCTGCGTAATGATGCGTGCTTGCAGTGTAGACAACACGATCGCAATCACTAACAGCACACCGTACGGTCTTGGCTGTAGCGTCTTCGGCCCAACGCTGTCGGCATCAGGCCGCGCGCAACTTCAACGCGTGGCCAAGGCATCCAAGAGCGGGATGGTGGCGATCAATGATTTCGCAGTCTACTATGCTGTACAGCTGCCGTTTGGCGGTGTACGAGGATCAGGCTACGGACGATTCGCGGGTGAGGAAGGGCTAAGAGGATTGTGCAATGTCAAGAGCGTGTGCAGTGACAGGTGGCGCGGGCTGATCAAGACGACGATTCCAGCAAAGCTAGACTATCCGATGAGAGAAGGTGCATGGGAGATGGGAAAAGGAGTTGTGGAGGTGGGATATGGAGAGAGCTTGTGGAGGAAGTGGCAGGGTGTCAAGAGGATGATGTGAGGCTTGCTCGAGCTTGGTGGCACCATACGGCAGCATCTTGCGCAACATCCCAAGGGGCGCCGAAGCAGCTTGACGAGCCGGAGATGGATTCACACAACGATTGTCCGTCCCCACACAGCCTGTACGGTTGCGGCGGATAGGCCCCTCCAAGGAAAGCCATCACTATGACTATCACCGCCAATTTTGCCGGTTCTATGGCCTCGTGATGGACGACACATCCCGTCGTTGGGCATTGGATCGAGAAGTCCTGGTCTGACGGCGTGGATCTTAGTCTTGATTGCGTTGGAGACTACTAACAAGTCGGCATGGGGAAGGTTTCACTAAACGTCAGAAGGACACGCGCGCTGCCAATACAGCGAACCAATCTTCCTCACCGCGTTGTCTGTCCCTCGCCTGGACAGAAATCCATGGGCATCTGTCCTTGCCCCTAAACGTCTCAATGACTAACACTGCTTTTGTCACAGGTACAGAACAGCGCAGACGACATCTTCATCCATCACGTGCGGTCTAACAGGATCTTGAAGTTGCAGCTCACCCTTGCCATCCCACGTCGTCAGCATATGGGTATCAGGTAAGCTGAACCTTGCAAAGCACCATTGCCAAGGAAGGCCGGAGACTTTCGCAGCTGGAGAGTTGGCCCACTGATCTGCATATACTATTGGTCCGCCATTGTCCGAGCAAAGGATTGCGGTACTTGTGCCTCACGACAAGCAAAGTGAGGCGTGCCTGCTCTGTCTGGTAATTGCAACTTTGCCGCTCCACACAGCAGGCCAATCGCTACATATGTCGAGTTCAACCGAGACATAGCCCGCATCCGCTAAAAGTGCTCGCGTTACGTACGTTATATGTTCACTAATTTGCTTGGCGAGCAAGCCGCGGCCAGCTCATGTAGAGCGATGGAATGCTTCTGTGGGCTCCCGAGGATGCTGCGCAGCGAGTCACAACGGACCCTCCAAGATATACAGGCCAGACTGGAAGCAACAGCTCAGCATGTACCCGTTGCAGCATGTTCCAAGACCGTCAGACTCTTGGTGTCTTCGTTTTGCTGGACTATTGAGGAAGCTGCTGTATGCATGAACCTTCTTGGAGCTTTGACCAATCTAACGACACCTCACCTCTCCACACGCAACACTACTCACGTGTGTGGACCCGATGCCTGATCGCGGCGCAACGTGGACCGCTCCGGCCTTCGGCTCGCAGTGTACGCATGTACTGCCGGTCTTATCGGCCTTGACTGCAGGCAGTCCATTGAGCTATGAACCTACCCTTAGAGACACCATGGCATCCGAGCTCACCATCCTTCGCCAAAGCAGTACAGTAGCTAGCCATGAACAGATGCCGCTACGAGTCCATGACATTCTGCTGCGTACTGCTTCTAAGAGAGAGCCGGGTAAAGTTGATTAGGTGTGCCATAAAGCTGGGTCAGAATAGACTTACGCGATAGGCGCGTTGGACCCACTCACGCCCCTGGACCATGACTACTAAATGAGTGGATGCACATCTGCAGCAGTCCGACCCTCCCACGACCCAACTTGGATCTCGCCCTGCATGGATCAACGTATCACGCGGGCGCAACGCATCGCCCTAGCTCCAGCAGCTCAAGCTCTCCCACGCCTGCTCGCACATGATGGACCGAGATGTCCTTCAGACGCGCAGGAGGGGGCGAAGGAAGGTATATATACACCCTCCCTTTCTCACTCTGCTCTACTTCTTGTCCATCAAGGTCATCCACAAAGCAAGCACAAATACCAATCACCACCACACTCATACACATAAACACCACGCTTTCCTACCAAGCACCAATCACAAATCTATCAACATGGGTGGCTGTGGCTCTTGCTCCAACGCCAACTGCAACTGCGCAAAGGGCAGCTGCACCTGCGTAAGTTGAAGTGTCTATCCGACACCCTACCCTTGTTTGCTGATTGCGTGAACAGAAGTAAATGCATCGCCAATCGGCATAGCATGGGGGGTCGAGGAGAGATGGGATTGATGGTAGAGGTCTCGATGATGACGGGGAATGAGGACGCTTGTTTCCCTGAGTTGGACGGGTTAAACGGAGGACTGCCGGATCAGTTGGATCGGTCGTTGTGTTGATGTTGTTCTCATTTGTGGTTGTTGCATTGGGAGGATGCTAGCAGAGGACGAGCAATGAGTGACGATTACATATGATGAAGGGACGCTCATTCCGGTGGATCTGCAATGTTCCTGCTCCTCCATCCCTTCTGCCCACTCTCAACACCATGTGATTATTGATGTTCAGCCCATCCACTCTATCTATGTCTCTGCCTGAGGCACACATATCTCTAAAAACAGCTCTATGATTGAAGCTCTAAGCTACGCAAGAACGACCCCTCCACCCCACTTAACGTTTCAGCTGTCAGCAGCAGTGATGCCTGCAATGTTCCAAGTCACATGCACGTTCACGTCTACCGTCAGCAGACGTCACACAGCTCATCATGCCTTTCTCCAAACAACACACCCCGAAGACCACTGGTCCAACCAAACAGGAACTTGCTGCTATCAACGAGTATCTTGCGCAGAAGCCTGATTTTGAGAAATTGATATTGGAGGTCAAGCAGAAAAGAGTACCAGAAAGAAGACCCGAAGTTCACAAGGAAGGAGACCGGATTCGAGAAGAAGACTCAGGAACGATTCTTTGAAAGTCGAAAGGAGGCTACTGGGACCTGAAGGCGAGAGGAAAGAGGATTGCGATCATGCCTGTTTTGCCGCAAGAAGATAAAGTCGGGTCTAGTATGCTGTTGCCTACTGCCAGGTCAAATTGACGTTCGCTGATGACTTGTTGTCAGAGGACCTCGGCGACTCAGTCCAGAAAGGCACACAAGGCGCCAAGGACACTGCTGACCAGACAAAGGCGACTATCGAGCAACACAAAGCGAATCCAGGACCAGTGATGGGGCAGGATCTTGGGGAGCCGGCGAGTAAGGAAGAGTTGAAGAAGAGGGCGGAGGAATTGAACAAATGATCAAGCCCAGCCGTCAATTGAAGGGCAGTGAAGGGGAGCCTCGCAGGATGCATGCGATGGAAAATGCAACTTGAGACATTAGAGTCGTGTATAACATGGAGCGAAGCTAAGGTGGTACTTCATCCCCTTTCCAATCCCAACAACGCCCTCTATGCTCGAGCTTGCGGCTATTGACAACCTCCATCAACTTCTCCGCGGCGAACTCGGGCGAGAACAATTTCTCCTCCTTTACATTTCCCCAGAATTCTTTGCTCAAGCCCGTCTTCACCGTGCCCGGATGCAACGCCACTGCCATGGCATTCTCGCCCGCACTCGTCTTCAAAAAGTTGTCAAACGTCTTTGTCAGCTGATTGACGCCCGCCTTACTCGCTCGGTAGCTATACCAGCCTCCCAGACTATTGTCCGTTATGCTGCCCACGCGAGCGCTCATGTTCGCCCAGACAGCCTGTTCTGGCAGGCCGTTGGAGGCCTCTAGCTTCGTGGCCTTCCGTGGGAGGAATGGGGAGAAGTGTTTGAGCAGGAGGAGGGGCCCAAGGGTGTTGGTTTGGAAGGTGCGGAGGGCGTTGGAGACGTCGATTTGGGCAGGCGACTTTTCGGGGTAAAGAATTCCGGGGATGCTAAGGGCGAGGCGAAGATAATGGCTTTTCTTGGGGAAGAGTTCGGAGGATTGGGCAGCGGCCGCGGATATTGTTTCTTCGTCTTTTTGTATGTGTTAGAGATGTGCTCTGGTTCGAGTAGTAGTCGCACGATTTACCTAAGACGTCCAGCTTGAGGACGTGTAGTCTGCCCTCCTTGACATCTTTCAGACCGGTCAGGACGTTCTCTTTCGTCTGGTCCAGGTCTTTGCGCGCTGTTGCTACGACGGGAACATTGGTTGTTTGGAGCAGTCTTCGCGCGAGCTCAAGGCCGATGCCACGGGAAGCTGGCGTTACCAGCGCCCAGGGCTGCATCTTCGCAAGAACATGCAATTATACAGTAAGAAGCCATGGTTCTTAATGCCATGTGCAATGAAACCCAACGGCTGGGTTAGTGACGCAACTTCAAGATGCTCAGATTGAGTTTGGACGCGAGATCGCGTGTCGACCTGGTCTGTGCTTTAGAGACAGACTTCAGCATTGATTGATCATTTCGACGTGCGATAGATCTCATTTATCTACATATCAAGTCCAACTTCTTTTTCGACCGCGCTATTAGGCTCGGTATGTCATAATGGCCACCATCATCCACGGCCTGAGGAAGACATGGGCGCGAAGACTGCAGCGAAAAAGCTGCGGGTGCCAAAACCGCAAGACTTAGCACGCTTGAAGCAGTTCATGGTGCAAGCGAAGTTGGGTGGCAGGACTCCAGCTTCATCGAAGAAGCAACATGTCGCTCCGCAGCCGCAATCGCATTCCAGCGAGACTGTTGAGAAGCCTGTTCTGCAGTCAAAAGAGGCTGAGTCCTCGACCTATGTTAAATCGGCTCGACCGCCGCCGGCGGTCATTGGTGGCATGCCTGCTGTCAGCGTCACACGACTTCCTGCTGCTCCTCGAGCGACCGAACGGCGGCTGAGAGGTGTGCATTATCGAACTCTGTGGATGGCATCTCGCTGATCATCGATTCGACAGCCCTTGTAGAGCAGCAGCCCAAAATCACTACCCGGGCAAGCCCTGCGACATCGCGAGCTGGGCTGAGATCCAGACTGCTTGTCGGTAGAACTTGGCGCCCTCCGATGAAACTTAGAAAACGCGCATGGACTCCTAGTGGCAAGTACGCCAATCTCCATGATCTCAGAGTCATTCTTGGGCGCGAGACAAGCGTAAGGTCTGCAGAATGGACAAATGCCGTCTTCATTTCACTGGATTGCGAATGGGAGCGCCGAGGCCTAATCGATCACGTTGTAGAGATAGGTGTGGCCACCCTCGCTGTCCGCGACATCGCTGGCAAGGATCCACAGCAAAGTCTTCAGGGCTGGATACCCTATATGAAGTACCACCATTTTGTCATCAACAGCACACGGGCACCCAAGACCCGCATGAACTCGTCCTTGTTCGCCAAGAGCAGATTCTTATCGCTAGAACAGGCCCGCACAGAGCTTATCCAGATTCTGGTTGACTGCGCAAATGCAAGCCCCGAGTCTGATCTGCCGAAGCCGAAGCTCGTACTTCTTGGTCAGTCAATTGAAAGCGATATCTCTGTCCTCCGCCGCCAGCCCCTGCACAAACTTGATCTCCTCGACCCAACGTCTATCGGCGCCGAGTTCGCATGTGTCATGGATACGTGTGTGAATACTGAGTACCTGAGACGTCAGTGCCACGTAAACATCCCTGTGGCACGCCTCGGTCCAGCTGCAAAATGGCTTGGCGTCCACCCGAAGTATCATCAAGGAAGCGGTCTCAAGGGCTGTCATGATGCTAGTAATGATGCCGCATACGCGCTCATGGCGCTGTTATTACAGGGTTTGCAGTTCGCAGACTTGGTTACGGGAAGGTTTCCGGATATGCTTGCTGCTCTTGGTCAAGATAAAGTGCAAAAGTTGAGGAGGGAGTTGAGGAAGGAGCAGCAGAGGCATAAATGGGTAACCAAGAGGACACGACGGGCTGATGAGTGGCCTGGGAGAACCTTGTTCTGGACTTCGGTGCTCGGGCTCGGAGCGGCGATGTTGGGAGCCGTCATTGTTCGGCCAAAATGGGCAACATATTCGGGTGGGGAGAGCGACGAGAGCGATGTGGACTGATGTCCCAGCCGGACTTGAGCTTCGCTGCTCGCTGCGCTGATTAGCAGCGCTCCTGCTGCGAACAGGTCACTGTTTAAACAAAGTCACCCAACAGAGTCAGGCTCTGACGGTGGCTGTTCAGGGTCGTTCTGCTCTTACAACCTGATCTGCAGACGTCTCATTTCTTGGCCAATGCATCTGAATGAAGCCGGTGTCGACTCACTCACTGGCGCTTTTGCAACATCAGCTCAATTCCTCACTTTGGTCAAACTTACTTCAGGACGGCCTCACTTGCTTGATCCAAGCACGGCTCTGCGAGTTGGAGCGTCCGTGCTCTCAGAGTCCGTACAAGTATCTGCAATTGTCATCCTTGACCGTACATTTGTACCAAACACATCAACATCAACGTGTCAAATCGGCGAACCTCGAAAGATCAGCTTTCAAGATCATCCACCTACCGAAGCCGAAAGCATTCAACATCGATACAATGGACGTCAAGACAGCAATGAAGGCCGCGGGCCTGGGCAACACCTTCCAGAAGATGACCCTCCGCGCCTTAGAAACAGCCATCGCGACAGGCGAGAGCAATGGCGAGGACTTCGTCAAGCGTGGCCGCTTTGTCCCGCCGCTTACTACTGTCAAGGCTGTCTACGCTCGTGTTCAAGGCATGGAAGTGGCGAGGGACCCGCACCCGGGTGAGTGACGCAAGCATATCATTGAACATTTTGGGATGGGTTATTGATTACAATGTGGGCTTTTAGCTGGCGACGATCCTACTTTGGACGACGAAGGCCTCGAGATCGAGCGCGATCCGATGCCGGACACGCCAAATGGGTACGTCACGGGCGATGTTGGTGGACCAGGTGGAGAGGCGCTGTTTGCGAGGGACGGCCACCAGGGGTTGATCAACATCTTGAGGGACAGGCCGGTCGCTGTGGGTGATGGGGGTGAGGAAGGCGGCAGCGATCAGGTGATGCAGGTGGACGGCAATGGAATTGTGGAGGATGAGACCGAAACCTGAGTTGATGCTCGATTTGCGTGAAGATCTCGGGGTTTTCAACTGGCAAGATGCTGGCGGAAGGGGTTACGATTGGATCCCGATGGAGCTGCGACGAGCTTGTGATTTTGGTGAGTAGTTTCATGTTCAAGCTGATTGCTTTAGAATGATATAGCAGTCTGCGGCTTCAGTCTTGAGATGATGGAGTCACTGAACTCTGTGAGCGCTGTTGGGCTTCACTCACGGCACTCAGCTATGGATTGACAGATGTCACCGAGCTCGTATGCAAATCCTAGCCTCAGTTGGGCCAAAGCTGCAGCACGAGTACTTGAGCCGGACAATGGGATACTCTCGGTGTGTTCGCGTGGCATTACTACTGGACCAAGGACTGATCTGCCCGGTCATGCCTTCATTCGGTCTACTTCACTGTGGAATGGCTTCACTTCCTCACATTCAGTGGCGGTAGATCAAGCACGATGACGATGGTGTGGCCATGACGGTAAAGGAGAGCATAAAAACATGGCTATCGCTCGCCACTTCATTGCCAATACATCTTCGCAGCTGTCTTTGCAGACAAGGACATCAAGGCTGGAAGATCCGGAGCTGGCTCATGCTAGGACAAGATGTCGCAGCCCAACGCGAAGGTCAAGAAGCTGACCGTCAGGCAAATACTGCCATCAGCCAGACTGCCTCGGCCGTTCTTGGACATGACGCCTTCAGCGCTGTGTAAGGCTGTCCGGGCCGCTGACATGAGCAGACAAAGCACTATCAAGCGTAGGCATCGTGAGGCTTCTGTTGGCGAGCTGCGGGCCGTCTGGCAGAAGGTGAATGAGCTTCTAGCGACCGCTGAGGAGAGCGCCGTAGGTAAGAAGCGGGACTTAGAAGAGCAGGAATCGGGCCCTCGAAAGCGAACGAGAGGTGCTCAAGCAGCAGCATCGAAGTATGAGAGGGAGGACCAGCAAGAGATATTCAGGGATCCCAAGGACTTCGAAATCCGCCAGAAAGAGCTCAATGACCAATTCCATAAGAGGCAGCGGGAGATGCACAAGAGACTCTGTGCGAAAATACAGGAGAAGAAGGCCGAGAAGAAGGTTCGTGAGAATATGGATATGTGGCAGAGGACGCTGCAGGAACTGGGCTCCGACGAGGAGTACATTCAAGACTTTCTGGGGCGTCTGCAAGCAGATCTTAGCTTGACGGACAATGCCCGGCTCGGTGATGATGAGGAAGACTTGTGCGATGATGAGGACGATGGAGACGAAACCAGTTGGCTTGACAGCAACGAAGCGCCTCATGTCATATCTTCCGACGAAGAGGAAACCATGGGAGACACAATTGCGGCCAAGCTGAACTTCTGGAGCAAGCGTCCAGACCGTTTGAGGCCAACCATAAAGGCCAACATCAAAGGTAATCTGCCTGTGGATCTATACCTTCGCAACGCAATTTGAGCATCAGCTAATAGCCGTCAGACTTAGCAAAGACCGTCCCATCTCTTTTGTATCATGTGCACTCCTACAAAGGCAAACGACATACCACTGGAGAAGCCACTGAAGAGCATGTTGCGCCGGCTGCCCACGTCGAGGACAAGCAGTTATACGACAGCATCTACGACTTTCCTCTCCTCTCCGAGCTCATTAGAAACCTCGCTTACCGCATCTTATGGATGATCACTAAGACAGATCAATTCACTTCCTACACGACCTCGCCCCTGTTCGCGTTCGTGCATGCATTGGGCAGGAAGCAAAGGGGAGAGACTGACATATACATCTCCGTCATCGACACGAGGACGGCGCGGACCAAGGACGGCAAGCCCGCCGAGTTCTATTATGTCCCTGATCTGAAAAGCATACTTCAGGTCGGCGACTTGGTCGGTTGGGGTAGAAGCCAGTTCGCAAAGCTCAGTAGCCCATGGTACACTCACGAGTACGTTGCGCATGGTGTTGTCGAGCTCGATCACGATGCCTTCCGGCGGGTCCCGTTTCAGGACTTCATCGACAAAGGCCTATTCGATTTCGCACCAAGACTCTATAGCGCGGCCGAGAAAGACGAAATGAAGAAGCTCTACCACCGTTGTCTACAGCTGCGGCTGTACTGGTTTGGGCAGAACGTGCAGCGTAAGCACTTCGAGATCGAGTACCTCAATCAAGCAGCCGACCTGGCGAAGTTATTCAACAGTGAGCAGAAGCATGGCATCAATTTGCAGATTTTCCTCGATCTCGTGGGTCTGTCAAAGCGCCAGAGACACGACGAGCTCTTCCTGGAGTACCTACGGGACAACTTCGAAGGTATGCGAGGATTTCACATTGCATAGCGACTTGACTGACAGTATACCAGCTTCCGATTTGGACCAAATCATGAGCCATCCACACATCAAGAAGGTGCCATGCAACCTGCCCGAGAGCATCTCAACGCTTGACCGCATCCGTGATGCCTGCGATGCTTTGGATGTCCCCACGATCGAGAAGAACTCCGTCCAGCTTGTTGACCATTTCTTCACATTTCAGGGAGAGTGGCAAGGCAAGTTGGCTAACATCACCGCGCCGAAGAAGAGAAACGACAAGAGTGCGGAGCAACAGGATGCGAGCGAGGACGCGGATGATATGATTGATGACGAGACAGGCAGTGCTCAGGCCATCAGCGTCCCTAATCATAACGATGGACCAGTCCACGGAGGAGCTTTGGGATTAGGCATTGGCACTGCCACCGTCTCGAGCCAGGATGCTCCGAGCTCGAGTCGACAAGCAAATGCTACGCACACAGTCGTCGAGCAGGCGACAGCAGATGCATAATTGCAATCAGTGACTGGATCGTCACGAGAGCGATGCTCCCCCCCCAATTGCCCCCCATTTTGTAGGCTGAAGGAATGCCGACAGTGGGCCCAAGATGTGCTTTTATGATAAGCGAGTGCTTCCACAAATAGACATAACAGGATATGTTATGGATAAGGACATCGATATTGCGATTCTTTTTGGACAGCTGCTGTCGATGTACTATATATCCAAGTATGATCCCACCAGTGCCTTTCAGACTGTGTACAATGATCCGACGATCGCTGCCATAAGTGCGATGCAGCTGGCTCCCGCGATCGTAGCTCCTCCAGTGTACGCTGCAGGCGCCGGAGTACCCACACTCGGTTGCAGACTCCCAGGCTGTGTAGGGAACACAGCGGTTGCATTGGCGCTGGCGTTGCTGCTAGGCAGCTGCTCCGTGAACGTTAAGCCTCCTCCACCTTGAGCCTGCTGCAAGATCCTCGCCGCGCGCACCGCAACAGCGTACGTCAGACCCATCGGGTGAGCACTTGGCTGGTAGGGGAAGATGCTGCCATCGACTACTCGGACATTTTGCGTACCGTAGACACGGAGCTCGGGATCCACCACTCCACCATCGTTGAGTGGCAGCATTGGGTTGCCGCCGGTCAAGTGCTGGGAAGATCCTGTGCGTCGCTTCACTTGAGCCATGTATTCATCGAACGGCAAATCATATTTTGGATCAGTTGATGTGATGATGCTGTTGAAGGGCGCGTTGGTCGCGAGCCTTGTTTCGTAGTTCTGGGCTGCTTTCGCAAGGAACCACATGTCCCACGCAACTTCCGTGCCATTGATTGTGATATTGACATGGTTGTATGCTGGATTGATCGCAGGCGGCGCTAGCGGGTTGGAGCTGTTGATGTGGACGCTGCCCTGGCTGAGTGGAATCAGATTGTATGGTGTGACATTTTGTGTTGCAAATTGCCAGGCCATCTCTATAAATGGCTGTTCACTGAACCACAAAGTTTTGAACACTTCCAGCTGAGTATCACGTACTCCAGGAATAGAGGTGGTCTTGTTGAAGTATTCGCTGGCAGCTGCGTAATCAGCCGCGCTAAGCATGTCCTTTGGACTCTCCAGCTCAATGAAGTTCTGTATGTACTCTCCGCCGGTAAAGGTCGTGTTCACGCCGAAGCTTATGGGCAGGTAATTCATCATAGGTGGGTCGCGGAGGCCTTCTCCGACATTGGATAGATTGACAACAGACTGAATGCCGAGAGGCTGGAGGATGCTTGGGTTGCCCACACCAGACAGCTCAAGGATCTGTGGAGACTGGATGCAGCCAGCACTGAGAATGACCTCTCGTCCTTGGACATGCCGAGTAGCATTGTCGCTTCTGTCAGCGGCAACATATCGAAGGCCTGCGGCAGTGACATTGCCTGTGGTTGTCTGCCAGTCAATGCCGGTGACTTGAGCATTGGTGAGGAAATGAAGATTTGGTCTGGCTTGCACAGCAGTGTAAGCTGAGCCAGCATAGGATCGAGTGTAATTATGAGGATCAATGGCCAGAGGCAGGAAGCCTGCTCCAACAGCATCGCCGCCATTCCGGTCCGGCGGTATCTGGTAGCCCGCATTGAGAAGCGTAGGCTCGAGGTATTGCGGGAACAGACTCAAAACGCTGCGCTGCCAGATTGATTGGATTGGGCCATTCTCGCCGTGGTAAGCGGGATTGTACTTGAAGAATTGTGTCTCATTTGCCGCAGGCCCGTACATGATTTCGCTCTCGCGAAACGCTGTGGACAACGATTGCCAGTTCCAACCAGTCAAGTCCAACAGGCTCTCCCAGATGTCAAGCTGCACACGAGAATCGGTGTTGTGAATCATCCAATTCATTGCTGACGTTCCACCAATTACCTTCCCCCTGGGAACTGGCTGGGCGCCCTCTGTGCCATTGTCGTCGAGACCGGGTTGTGGTAGAGTCCAGAACGCCCAATCATACTCGGTGTGTTGGATTGTGCCTAAAAGAATTAGTCGGCGCTCATCTAAAGTAGCAGAGATTCAATGCGTACCTCTTTTCTCAGGAATGGTGATGTTTGGATCTGTCCTGCCATCGCCACCTGCTTCGAGCACAGCGACTGTCACATCTGGGTTCTCTGAGAGCACGACAGCCAGAAGACCGCCGGCAGTCCCAGCTCCTGCGATCACGTAATCATACGTTTGGTTCGTGATCTGCCCTGTTGCGCAGACCACTGCCACAGCAGCCAATGCTAGTCTCTGGAGCATCGTCAATTCTGTGTAGGATTGTAGCTGGCAGGGCGCGGTGATCCGTAGGCACAAGGCAGATGGAGGTCAGTATTTCTACATCCATTACTAAGTCCTTAGACTTTGCGCAGTGGCAACACAAAATGCTATGCAATGATGATCATGTTGAGGCACCTGCATGCCCGGCTCCAGTATGTTTACTTCGATTTTATGATAAAAGCTCTGGGCAAGCCGAAACGATTCGATGCCTGAGCTCGCGGACATCCATCATGCTTCGCTCAAACATGGCCCCAGTGGGCATTAAGGTCCGCCTGTGGTGTCCTTGGAGTCAATGCCGCACCCATAGCTACGACACTCGCGGAAGAGGTGGTATGGAGACACAACACGACGTCATGAACTTTGCTGATCTCGGGTCGTGAAGCCGGAAATGTCTTGACACCACAGTACGCTCATGGCTGCTTCACCTTGCCAAGAAGACTTGTCAGGATCAGACAGCAGCTCGATCAGCTTCTGAGGGGCCAAGGCATGACTCGACGATGTTGTACGGAAGCGCTCGATGTCCCTGGCGGGTCGTGTGAGCGTAACACCAGCCTCCTCATGATACTGTCGTACCCGCCGCCTGACGTAGGGTGCATACATAGGAGCCGCCTTCCATGGCCTTTATGTCGACATGTCCTGGATGTTTTGATGAGGGACCTATATTTGCTCATGCAGAAGCTCACGAGAGCGCTGACTCCTGAGACAGTCGGCGCAATGCAGTCCGAACTCCGGCCCTCGGCTCCACCGCCCTGCCTTTCGCATTTGATTTGAGCTCGACGGATTTCTGCCTGGTCATCCTGGCGCCCATCTGGTCAGCAGAATGTGCGTCGTCCGGCCGTGACAATTCTGTCCGGACCGCGCCTGAGAGAAACACCCATCGCTGAGAGAGAAGATTGCAACCCACGCGAGAGCATCGCGCAGGAGGTAGTGACGACCGCCATTGCATCTCACATCATGCCTAAAGCAGCACTTCATAATGGCAGCAGCGGGAATCGACTGTAGGCTGCACATTGAAGCTATGCGATAACGATGCTGAGGGCCCAGAACGGTTTGTTGTAGAGTAGGTTAGAGGGATATGAAGACTGCCAAATCCCTTGCTGGCGTGTTCCCACATTGCGCCGAATAGAAAACACGTCAGATCAAAACAGCATATCATCTAGTAAACGTCCATACAAAGCATTGACAAGCCGTAGACTATTAGCACAACCATCAGCATGTCGACGACAACAATGTACGCTGCGCAAAAAGTCGCGCTGGCCGGGACAGGAACAGTCGGGTCTCCCATTTTGAAGGCTCTTCTGGCTGCTAATTCCGAATTCGCAACTCTCATTCGCGTGATGTCCACCTCAATCTTTCCGGAATCTGTCAAGGTGGCCAGAGTAGACTATATAGACCCTTCATCCTTGGCACCTGCGCTCGAGGGCCATGATGCTTTGATCTCGACACTTGGCATCACAGCCTTGGAGCAGTAGAAGGCCATGTTTGACGAGGCCATCAAGATTGGGGGGACCGAATTATACCTTGAAACCTCGGAGGCGATCTCACAAATGTGAAGAGTCCAGGCATCCCGATCTTCGCACCGAAAGTCGAGCTCGAGCACTATCTCAAATAAAACAAACCTCATCGAAGGAACGCAGACCACTTACGCATTCATCTACACAAACTCCTCCTCAACTGGGCCATAGTTTGAGGCGACGACATTTCTGTCAAAGCCCAAGAACACAATGGAGATCTACAACGGAGGTAACCACAAAGCTACTCCCACACCGGTCTCCATGGTTGCACGAGGTGTCGTGGGAGTCTTGCGTCGTGCCGAGCAGACCGCAAACCGGGCAGTCCGTCTACAAGGAATTGCTATCTCGTAGAAGAAGCTCCTCGAAATCGCAGAAATGTAATCGGCGAGGACGGCTGGGCGATCAAGGAGGCGACGACCGAGGATCTGAAAGCTGAGGCCTGGACGGGATTGAAGTCGACTCCTAGCGACTTTGTATCCTGGGTAGTTCCTTTCTTCAAGGCTGCAAGCTGGGCACAGGAGTTTGGGAATGATTCAACTGGGAAGAGTGACAATGTTTTGCTGCATCTGAAGGACTTGAGCGAGAATAATTGTCGAAGACCTGATCCGGCAGGCAGCAAAGTAGGCCAATGGGTCGGGAGGCTGTCTCGACCTGGTGGCTTCGGGTCCCTGTGTCATAGCATGTACCAGTAATGTGTAGTTGATGTTCAAGAGAAGGAATTGCGCGCGCAAAGGTCTCGATTCCACATGTATTCGACGCTGTCCATCTGGACAAAAGCTGAAGGTCAGTTTCACATGCAAGACCCGACTGACAGGGAACAAGCGGCTCTGCCCGAGCATGTGCGTAATCTGGGAAATTTTGTTGGAGGGGCGCTTTCGGCAGAGCAACTTTGCTTCGACTCTCAACTTTCTTGCTCGCTCTTTTTCTTTGTGCACATTCTCGGCATAAGGCCAACTCTCCACTCTATACCGTGCGCTTGAGGCGTACCAGTAATACTCTCACGCGCAGAGACACACAAAACCTGTTCGCGCGCACATAGATAATATCGACAGCCGACCTTAGAGAATAGAGTGCGCGGCTGAGTCTTACCGTCCCAACGCACAGTGAGAGAGCGCGAGCAGGAATGCCGCACATGGACTCTCCCCCCATGGCGCCTCAAATCATGGTCAGCAGCAAGTCCGCCGCACCGTCGGCGGACGACGTCGCATCCATCACCCAGCAAATTTACAACTCCAAGACGTCGCAGGCAGCGCTCGACGCCTCATACTCCCTTACGGACCTTCTCCTCAACAGCGTCGGCTTCCGTGGGCTACACGCATTCAATGTCCTGCCCGAGGCTATCAAGGCGGCGGCTGACAAGAAGAACGCTGGCAAGCGTGAGGGCGCTATGTTCGCCCTCGGCGCAATAATAGAGCGATTTTTGCCCAAGCAGAAATTGTCTGAGGTAGTTTTCTTACTGCAAGAGACTGGTCTCGTGCCGTGTATGCTGGATGCATTGGCGGATAAGCAGAGTGCGGTGAAGGAGGGCGCAAGATATGGTCTAGATACGCTTTTCTCGCACTTAAATGCCGAGGCCAAGGTCTTTGGCTTACTGCCGTTGTTGTTGACATACTTGAGCAAGAAGACGGGCAAATGGCAGGGTACCGTGGGTGCGCTGGAGTTGATTGGGCGCATGGCGGACAAGGCGAAGATCGGAATGGAGAGCGGAGAGGTGGAGAAGGAGAAGGAGGTGCTCCGATTTGCTATGGGCAAGAAGCTGGAGAGGTTGATTCCTGTCGTTGAGGCTGGAATGCACGATCTGAAGAGCGAGGTCTCGAAGCAGGCGATCAAGAGCATGAACAGCTTGACTACACTGTTGCAGAATGACGACGTTGCGCCTCGGATACCCTTGTTGGTGAAGGCTATGGAGGACCCGAGCACGGAGGCGTTGCGGAAGGCAATTCACGCGCTGAGCCAGACTACGTTCGTGACTGTGGTTGACTCTCCAGTGCTTGCGCTGCTTACACCGCTTTTGGAGCGCTCGCTCAGCTCTCCTTCGACGTCACAAGAGGTTACGCGCCAGACTGTTGTGGTTGTTGAGAACTTGACGAAACTCGTGCACGACCCAGTCGAGGCCAGGACTTTCTTGCCCAAGTTAAAGCCGGGCGTGCAGCGTGTGGCTGAGGGTGCGTCCCTGCCTGAAGTCCGTGAGATCGGACAGCGGGCTATGGACGTCATGATGAAGGCAATGGGAGAGCAACAAAATGGGGACTCGAAGCCTGCTCACGTTGCCGAGCGTGTGCTTCCAGCCGATGCACTTGCATTGCTGGAGAAGGAGGTGTTGCAGTGCGGTGGCTTCTTAAACTATCCTGGCGACTCTGATGTCTGGGTTTTGGCCAAGGGCTACATCTCGGAGATGCTGGCCGAAGATGCGAATCAGCGCGCTCTTGAGCGCATTATTCCAAACTCGACTCCATACCTGCAACCGCTGATGGATACTGGCAAGGCTGAGGCTGTGGGCGAAGCCTTGCACACTTTCTACGTGGCCGAAGACACCCGCAAGTTCGGCGCGCCGCCTCAGCTCGAGGACGGTGAGGTCGAGATTGTCAATGCAAACTTCTCGCTTGGCTATGGTGGTATGCTTCTGCTTTCTCACACCAACATGCGGCTACTCAAGGGTCACCGCTACGGTCTCTGCGGTCGTAACGGTGCTGGAAAGTCTACCCTCATGCGCTCAATCGCCACTGGCAAGCTCGATGGATTTCCGCCTCAGGATGAGGTCAGGACGTGCTTCGTAGAACACAACCAGGGCGAGGACGCTGAGATCACCATCCTGGAGTACTGCCTGAAGGATCCTGAGCTCCAGAGTGAAGGCAAGGAGCGCATCTCAGCTGTCCTGGAGGAAGTTGGTTTCACTTCTGGTCCTGAGGGTAGGCAATCGCAGAAGGTTGGCTCGCTTTCTGGTGGCTGGAAGATGAAGCTTGCCTTGGCTCGTGCAATGTTGATGCGTGCCGACGTCTTCTTGCTCGACGAGCCGACCAACCATTTGGACGTTGCGAACGTCAAGTGGTTGCAAGAGTATCTCAAGAGCCACACCGAGATCACTTCCCTGATCGTTTCGCACGACAGTGGTTTCTTGGACGAGGTCTGCACGGACATATACAACTACGAGAACAAGAAGCTGGTGCATTACCGCGGTAATCTCGCCGAGCTGGTCAAGGTCAAGCCGGAAGCCAAGGCATACTACACCCTCTCCGCTTCTCAAGTCCAGTTCAAGTTCCCGCCTCCCGGTATCCTCACGGGCGTTAAGAGTAACACACGCCGCATTCTCGCCATGACGGATTGTACCTTCACCTACCCTGGCGCGTCGAAGCCAAACTTGCACAACGTTTCCGCATCTCTCACACTCAGTAGCAGAGTTGCCATTATTGGACCGAACGGCGCCGGGAAGTCCACTCTCATCAAGGTCCTGACTGGCGAAGTCGTGCCTCAGCAAGGCAAAGTCGAGAAGCACCCCAACCTTCGTATTGGATATATCAAGCAGCATGCTCTGGAGCACGTCGAGATGCATTTGGAGAAGACACCGAACCAGTATTTGCAGTGGCGTTATGCTAACGGCGATGATCGTGAGGTGCTGATGAAGCAAACGCGTGTCCTGACCGAGGAGGACAAAGCTCAGATGCAGGTCACAATCGACGTTGGCGATGGCAAAGGTCCAAGGCAGATCGAGGCATTGATTGGACGGCAGAAGTACAAGAAGAGTTTCCAGTACGAGGTCAAGTGGATTGGCTGGCTACCGAAACACAACACCATGATCTCGCGCGAGACTCTGCTGGAGCGTGGATTCCAGAAATTGATTCAGGAGTTTGACGACCACGAGGCCTCGCGTGAGGGTCTTGGGTTCCGTCAACTCGAGCCGAAGGTCATTGCCAAGCACTTCGAGGATGTGGGTCTGGACCCCGAGATCGCGAACCACAACGAAATCTCTGGTCTCTCTGGAGGTCAAAAGGTGAAGGTCGTGCTGGCAGGTGCCATGTGGAACAACCCGCATTTGCTGGTGCTTGACGAGCCAACGAACTTCCTAGACCGCGATTCCCTTGGTGGATTAGCAGTCGCCATCAGAGACTACAAGGGTGGCGTGGTCATGATCTCGCACAACGAGGAGTTCGTTGGCGCCCTGTGCCCGGAACAATGGCATGTTGTTGACGGCCGACTGACGCAGAAGGGCCACTTGGCTGTCTCTCTCGATCGCTTCGAGGACTCGAGACCTGGTTCGAGCATCGCATCAAGCGCAGTACAGTCTTCGAACGTGAGCTCGGCAGCTCCGAGCACGAACGGGACGCCTAGTGCGTCGGCGCAGGTATCGGAAGCAGAGGGCGATATGAAGTTCAAGGCGAAGAAGAAGAAGAAGATGACGAGGCAGCAGTTGAAGGATCGAGAGGTGAGGCGGCGGTTGAGGCATATCGAGTGGTTGAACTCGCCAAAGGGCACGCCGCACCCGCCGGATACTGATGATGAGGCCTAGATGTTGGGATGTTTGTGTGATGCTTTTCATGTCTGGAGTGGAAAGTATGTTGTGCATGCATGGCGTTTTGGGCGGGTTCGATTCAATGACAGAGAGTGGTAGACGGATAGGTGGCTTGCTGCTGCTTTATTTGCATATGGGCTGGAGTTGGAAGGCTCTTGATGTTGCTTCTGCATATTGATATCCTTGTCAGTACATATGTAGAGTTGTCATGCCTCGTGCTTTTGACTAAGCTTCATCTTCCATGCATTTGAGCGAAACATTTTGGTACTTGTAGTGATTGTTGGAGCAGAGGAAGGAAAGCATCGAAGATACATGGTCCGAGGCTCAACAGGTCAAGATCAATACTTTGGACGTGGTGAATCCTGCTGTCACTGCTCGCCTCATTCCAGCTCTAAAGCGGCATCTGGATACCAAAATGCCTCGGTCAACGAGTATCGATGTTGAGTGTTTGTGAGAGTTCAACGCAATACCACCAACTTCTCCGGCCTGGCCACATCTTCCCTGCTTCAAGATGACTCTCGAGGTCGAGGCAACCACTGCATCCAGCGCCGCGATGGCACCGCTGTCGGCTTCTGTCATGGTGCCCTCGTATGACGGCACTGCTTCAGGTTCGTCACCGCAACGGTGGCGAGGTCGGCGTCTGCACGCGTGGTGTCTATCATATGACGGATGCGACCGACCTGCTTGCGAGAACCATACCGCGGGATCCTGAACCAGCGCTCTGGAACGCTTCTGTACCGAATGCCCGGTAGATTGTGCATCATGCTCTCTTCACTTGGACTCGGTACAGCACTTGCCAGATACAGTACTTGCCTTTCGTGAACTGCGATCTTGAAAGAGCGGTGTGAGCTCTCGCACGAAAATTGTTGGAGACCTGATTGTTGTAGCGCCCGAGGGTCTGGTTCAGCTAGCTCCTGTAGCCTGTGAACTCTGGACGGCAGAGCCTCATTCAGCCATCCACTCGGCGATCACAGCTGCCACCATCGCGTAGCAGTTCCAGCGCGTTGGGTCGAAGGAGAGACCGATGACCCATTCACCAGGTTGACTGTGACCCCCGTGAGAAGTCAATAGCGAGCCGCAATTCTAGGCCATGTCAAGTCTATGCCAACTTCATCCCACAACCTGTCATCACCGTCTCATCGAGTGGCAACGGCAGCGGGCGCCGGGCACGATTCACTGAACTGACGATCTAACAATGTGCAATCACAATATTACAGTACTTACGGCGTCAGGCCGACGGAGAGCGGACCGTCGGCTTCTGACGAGTTTGGTGAATTGAGAAGCAGAAGCCATGCGATCGCGATTGAGTTGACGCTACTGACCCAGCGGCCATACTGTCGGTAAAGTCTCTCGAAAGTTCCCAGCACGGAAATATGGACGGGAACGAGTCAGCTTTTGTCTTTCCACATGGTCGAGGGTTTGGAGCTGTGAAACGCATACCACTCTGTCGGGCTCTCTTTTGACACGCGGCCAAGACAATTTTATGCATTATGCGCACTGCTCTCGGTATGATTGGCTCATTGGAAAAGGTTGCAGCGACTGTGGCGATCTATCCCGTCAGCACAAACACCCAAACTTCATTGGTTCTAGCATTATCCGTCATGATGATGGGTTAGACTTCATAGTTTCCACATCAAGTAGCAAAGCTGCATTGGAGGGCGGTGCCCTAGAAGTCGCAGAGATGCTTGAAGACTGCGCAGTGTGCATGGCATACTGAAACCTGAAGAGATCTGCCGTGCATGATTTGTGGACCAATATTTGAGTCGCCACGACCTAGACTATCCGCATCGGAGCAGTAAGTCCTTTCAGACATGCTGAGCATGAGCGGGCGTGCTTTTGTCCAGGCTCTCGAAAATCTGGTGTAACTATTCTCGCAAAGTTTTTTGCCTGTACTGACCCGCAGAGGTATACTGACCGCCAATGAGCCCCTATACTGATGCCGTTCACTGTACAACATACATGTACAAACAAAATGCAGAACGCCATCGTAATTCATACTCATGAACATCAATTCCGCCAGTTGCTCGACACATAAAATGCTCTGTGTGCTGTCCCATTGGTCTAGGTGATCAAAAAGTCCCAACCCCGTGTTGCTATCAGTAACTCCCAATCCCAAGTCTCACCTTCTCGGCCCTCGTCCATCATCACCCACATCTGCTCAACAATTTCTCGCGCATACTTGATGTTGCCAAGGTTGCTCCATTCTTGCAGTCGTTGGAATGCCTCACGGATAGGCGGGCGCTGTTCCTGCTCGAATGCCGCACAGCCTAGCAAGAACAATGGCATTAATAGGATCGACTGTGTTGACCCGTCGTCGGAATCTGGCAACAGGCTTAGATAGTGAAGTCCTTCGTCGACGGCTTGCTTGAATGTTGTGCTTGGCTTCGAAAGCTGTACAGTTCGGTGCAAGTAGATCCAAGTACATTGCCTGTAGAGCAAGCTAGCCGCAAATCGTGGACTCTCAGGCGGATGCACGCAACACCAGCTTCGAAGTGCATTGTCTATCCTGAAAGCCTCGGATAGTATAGGCGCATCCCAAGATTGCCCTTTCCCTGAGTTTCTTCGCTGCCTGATCTGGTCTCGAAGTAGACGAATTCTGCTTATGAAGCCGAAGAGTCCATCCATGACTCCTAGCAGGCTACCTGCTTGAGGCTGCACGAAGTCCGGAAGCTTGAAACTTCCCATGAGATCAATACTCCTTTGATCTAGTGGGTTTGCTAAACTCGTGATAGAACTGCTGTAGTCGTGATACAGCAGGAACTCCAAGATAAATTGTCGCAATTGCTCGTTCGGAAAGTTTTGTCGTCGGTGCGTGAGCATCTCCTTCATCGCGTTGAGGTGAAAGCGATACGATCCAGTCAGGTCTCCTGCGCAAACGGTTTGCAGACACAGTATCAACGTTTGTGCAATGGTTGGGTCGCCGATCGCCGCCATCGTGCTTCCATCTGCGCCATGTGACGCAGTCAAGTCTTGTTGGAGCAAACGCAAGGCCTTGCTACTATGATGGTCCTGCCTTTCCTCCCACTCAGCTTTGCGTAATGGCTCGCTGGCTATGAGACAAGTTCCTGAAAGGTATAGCAAGCTGTGCATGAGGCCAGTGTGCTCCATCGCCATCGGCACAATAAGCTCCAGGAAAGGGTTCTGGTGGTCGGTAAGTGATAGCACCCTGCCCACTTGAGCAGTGAAGTGGTGGAAGAACAATTGATCGACGCTGCCGTCGATGCCATCGACAAGCATTGGCAGCTCAGAGGGCACGACAGGGCGGCAAACGAGCGCTTTCTGTCTGCCACTCCTCCATGGCTGCTTGGGCTCATAGCCATCACAGACCACGTTGTTCTTCTCGCAGTTCCTGCAGGACGGCTTCGTCTCGTCGCACTTCTTTTTGCGTCTCCTGCATGTCCCGCAGCCCGTCTTCGACCTGGCATGCGATGCCTTCTTCTGTTCAACAACAGGGTGTTTCCGCGGTCGCCCTCGCTTGCGCGGTGCTGGTGAATTGGATGGGTTTGAGAGCGTAATCGATTTCGCATCAAACAGGTAGTCGGCATTGTCTTCTTCGGCCTCTTCAATCTTTGGTTCTAGATGCAGAACGTCATCCTCTTCGCTATCTGGAGTGATTACTGAGTCTGATGTGTGTTCCGGCGAGGAGCTGGTAGTAGGTGATGCGCTCGAATAGACTGAGCTCGAAGTAGTGCTCCGCCTGCGCGCAAAGGCATTGGTCTCGCTTGGATTCATGTCCACTTTGATCCGGCAGTGTATAGTGGAAGCGTCGTGGTATGGACCGAAATGTGGCAAGCACGGTCGAACAATAAGACTCAGACCAGGCGTTCCCTATTTACTTGATGACCATGGCTATGCAGGGACTACTAGACTCGATAGCTTGAAGGTTTGTACATCCCAGTCTCGCCGGCATGTCCAGGTTTGCCTAATGACGACAAGGGAGGCGTGATGTATGCCGCGTAAAAGACCTCGAAAGTGTAAGTAGTGGTTTCGTGACTCTAAACGAGATGTGCACAGTCAAAAGCCTAAACACTCCCAAGGACGACGGGGACCATCCCGTTAATCCCACGTTCTCCACAGGACCACATGGGCTACGGAATCCTCGTTGCAATCAATCATCGTAGCGGCCGGGCCCGCGACTCGAGCAGGGTACGGTATCTTCCCGCTCGAGGCAACGCAGCTGCACACGAGTCAGCGGCACAACCTTCGGGTGTGGTAGGGCTCCGGTTAAAGCTCAAAAGCGCTGGCTGTGATCGCTCGTGAGGTTGCAACAGGCATGCTGTCAGCGTGCGAGCTGACCGCGCGGAGTCGTGGAGCAGGGCAAACTCAAACCAGAGCTACCGTGGGCATGGTAAGTTTGGCCAGTCCAGGTGCTAGCTCGAGACCGGGCCATCTACGGCGAAAGTCACGAAGCTCTCCACTTATGGACGGCAGGCGAGCCGAGCAGATGCCTTCTTCCGAGCCATGAATCCGATGGCGATCCCCACAAGTCGTCAGTACTGATCGCGGGATGCTTGCTAGAATGGCTGATAATAGCACCCATTCACCGCTTCGAAAAAGCGAAAGAAGGAGGACAATATCGCTAGACCGCCATTGATCGGGCTCGCTGTCGAACTAAATCAAAGGTAAAAAATCTCACACATGTATCAGCGATCCACCCTGCTGGCGATATGCGCTGCGACCTGAGAGCCCGACAGAGTGGCACGCCTCGGCCAGAGAAAGGTATCCACCCAAAAGCATGAAGGCTCGCAATGCTAGCCAAAGACGACATCTGATGCAGACGTGCAGGACGCCATCTCGCCATGTCAAGCTCAACCAGCACTTTGCCCGGTTTGCGCGAGCCGATTGCGTGCATGACAAACGCGGAAATATTCGCCGCATCAGGTTCCCTAGCTTGATTTGTTGGGGTCATCCAATCTGCTTGTCCGCTGAACGCCATCCTGCATGATCACAGGGGAGACAGGCCTTGTGCAGCCAATCAATGCCCTTGCGGCGTTAGACGTTCCATGGCTTCGTGAGACACGCTGACATCGCCGCAACACGGCCGATCGCGCAGCCTCAAGTATGTATCTGTACAAGTACATGCCAAGACGGGATCGTGAGATGACTTTTGAGGTGCGCAGTGAACCTCTGGTTGCGATAGCCAGGAGCATTTTGTGGCTACATTCGGCTTAATGATATAAAGCAAAAGCAATGTACACGAGGGCAAAAACCTGCAGGCCGTACCAAGGAATGATACCCAATCTCGGTCTGAAGGACTATGGCGGTGAGGTGATAGAGGGTACCAATCGATGAATGTTAGATTTTACTTCCTTGGCTAGATGACAGGTCCTTGACGGCAGTTCGACTGTGTGGCGGTCTTGGATTCTTAGTAGTTCGTCAACCAGCAGCCGACGTGGTTGATGGGTGGGACGACTGGTGCCGAGACTATGCCTAACAAGCAGATCCTTCGCACGGGCGAACAGATACAAGCAATGAAGCACATGACATCCATCTAAAGCTTGCTGCTCGGAGTCGGTCCTGCACAGCAAATACTGCCATGGTCGTCCACCTTGGCCTCCATCGTACCCTGCTTGTGAAGCTCAGATATTAACGTCGAACGGTTGAAGTCCTGTGTACTTGGCGGGACGTCTAATGCTGGATTCTGCATGGTGTCAGTTTCTTCATACAACCTAGCTAAATCTGTCTGCCTCACCTTATCGAAGAAGTTGACCGGTTTCAGTGCCACTTTGAGGATTTCCACCGGCATCACCGGAAAGTCCTCGATGCGTGGAATCTATCGCGGAGTAAGCACGTGGAACAATATCACATCGTACCGGGTCAAGAAGTACTTACGTGGTTGATGCCAAAATTCACATAGACTACCAAGTCGTCATCCACGATCCTCTCCCTCCTATCAGCCCAGCTCCGGACGCCAGTGCCGCCGCGTGACTGGTTGGTATATTGTCCACCGGCGTAGAGCTCGCCGTCTCTATACTTGACCGCGTAGATGTTTCTGTCAGCGAATTCCGCACGCTTGTATGTGAAGCTGTCCTTGTCTGAGATCAATTTCTGGAATGGCGGTGCCATGATCTTGTACGCGACAGGCTTGCCATTGACTGGGTTCCGCGAGGCCGCGTTTTGAATCTTGAAGACCTGGTTCTTGCTATAATCAATATCGAAGCCACCCGACAATTCGACGACCGTTTCCTGCGTGTAGTAGCCATTGCCGTGAGGGTTGAAATCGCTCCTGGGCATTGGCAGAGCTTCGTCGTACACTAGCCTGTTCTGGTATCCATCGATGGCAGGATCCACCCTCAACGAGAAGATATGTTGATGGTGAGCTGCAAGCACGCCAGGGTGCACAACTGTGCCCCATGGCACGTCGACCCCTTGATCGATCGGCTGGGTGCTGAGAATACCAGTTGCGCGTACCTCGTACATAACCTCACCAGCTTGGTTGAACTGGAAGGCGAGAATGTACTCATAGTTGGCCACAGTAATGATGGATTGCAATACCAGCTCTCTGTTTCGGACGACCGCGGCACGACCGGTCCTGTAGTTGGTGTGCTTCCAGCCAATGCCGGCATCTTGCTCATGGATACAAACAACATTCGGCATATCGACAACATCACCTTTGTCATCGGACAGGACCGCAGACAAGTATTGGATCGAACCAAGACAGTCGCAGCCGAGCTGTAGATCATTTGCCATCTGTTTTCGATGTCAGAAATGTCTACACAACAATGCTCGGTAAACTCACAATGCCGGCGCCAGCATCTCCCAGATCGAACGCCGCCTTCTTGTGATAAGGGTGCCTTGGGTCGGCGTATGGAATATTCATATCACTAAGGCTCAGGCGGTAAAAGAGACTACGGCCGTCGTACCGCACGTCGTATAGTACCATGCCTTCACGCTGGTTGAACCCAACTCGAAAGGTCCACTTCTGCCATTGGACGATGCTCGAAGTACCTTCCTGGGTGATCTTGAAGCTCGCTCCCTCTGGCTGGATGACATTGAGCGGCTTCAGGTCCTGCCTGAGCTTTTGATGCTCAGGTAAGTACTCGTTCGCTGGCACAGGCTGATAGGGTTTCGGTGCCGAGATTGTATTATCCTTTCCGGTTGGCAGATAGTCGATGCGTATCAGCTGATGGCTGTCGGCGCTGACGACCGGAGAGATGTTCAGAGGGAAAGCGTAGTGGTTTGAGTCGGCCTCTGCGGCATTCCCTGGATCGCGCATGTACAAGAACATTTGGTACATCCGCTCGTCATCACCGACTCCATCTGAGCCGTATATCCACGGATCAGCTACAATGACAGCGTCCTTGGGTAGATGAAGCTTTGCAATCTCGGCTTTGACGGCCTCGTCCTGAAGAGCAATGCGCTCCATTGCTAGAATTTCCTCTCCGTCGCCTGGGGCATGCAGGTTCGGTCCAAGCCGAGCATTGTACTCTACATTCTGCCGGGAAAGATTGACAATGGCTTCGTGAAACTTGTTCTACCGAATCGTCAGTTTTGCCTCGCTATCTTTGCACTCCTAAGCCTACCGTGCTTCTTAGATAGTAGTTCACAAACGCGCGCCGCTCGATGCTGGGCAATGCAGAACCCTGGGCATCGGCCTCAAGATATGGCACAGCTTCAGCCTTTGCTGGCTCTCGCAGGGTGATCGCCTTGAAGTGAAGGTCGGCGTTCTCCGGCCACTGGCTCCTAATCAATGCCGCCGCATTCCTGATCTCGTCGGCACTGAGTGGCGCGAAAGGGTGGACGCTGCTCTGCTTGGTCGAACGGACTGGCAGAGACGAACCTGCAGCATTCTCGGTTGCCATCTTGATCTATCTAAGTACGCAGTACAGTGTGTGGCAATTCAGGTGAGCAAAATGGAAAGAGCAGAGCTGTAGAACAGTGATTTCAAACCTCTAGATCGGAGCTCGATAAGAAAGGGTGCAAGTCCTATCGTGTGGCGATTGGTGCTAGACCTGCAGTACGCTTCCTAAGCCTTCCTCACCTGAAAAGTTCGGTGGAGTCGACGATACACAACAGAGTTGGCCGTCGCTTGGCCGCGTGCATTGAGCTGCTGCCATAGGCGCAATAGACATTCCTCAATAGGTTCACCCCTCTTTCGAGGTTTGGAAGAGGCGTTCATGCTGTGGAGACGAGCTAGACAGGAAAAGGAAGGTACACCCGTAAAACGACTCGAGATAACGCCCGGCCAAGTCTCTGGATGCTACATGAACTCCGAGATGGGGTGCATAATCATCACTACATGCCGTTGCCGAGCGCGGATTTCCAGCGAGTCGTACAGCAAGTATATGATAACACGGCAGTGAGTACACCAGACATCCGCTGTCCGGATACGTGGTCCATTGAGGCTAGAGGCCGTAAGCAGTGATTTCATCAGTCAACCAACCGATCAACCATTTGACCGGCTAGTCACTCAATCACAAGCAGTCAACAGTGTAAACAAGCCGTCAACGTGTTAATATGCCATCAACCTTGTCAACAAGCCATTAGCTATATAAGAAAGCTATCACCCGTATTAAGAAGCTGTCAGCCATATCAACCAGTCAATCGGTTGATTGACTGATGAAACCTCCGGCTGTAAGTCACTCAAAGGAGTAGTGCTTAGCAGTCGGGTGGCTATGCATCACTGCAATCATGAAGCCGCTGTATAACTCCGCCTATATTGGCTACAGACCTAGCTGGTATCGAGGTGCACTCCGGATGTCCTTTCTGACGTGATGATTCGCAGTCGAAAGGCGACCAAAGTCGATGTTTTGCTCTATGCTTCACCCCCTTCGTCGACCTTTAAGCACCAATACATTCCTCTCTCCTAATGTTCATCTCAGTGGTTCTAGCATACCTGATCGGCGACCCAGGTGCCATTCAAGCCTACTCCGTACATGGCCGGAATGTCCAGGTTTCGGCACAGCCAGTCAGACCATCCATCGCCGGTGCTCGACTGCATGAGCGCGATGGTGAACATGCTCGTGGTGCCGTTCGTGATGGCGTTGATGCCTTGCTGCACGGTCAATGGTGTCGTATTGTTGCATACGGTCTGCTGCACAATCGTGCCATTGAGTCCTAGAGCATCCAGCGCTTCAACGTGCTTGCCAGCATGTGCGCAGTAAATGTTCGCCTGCGATTCTGAGATGGCGCTCGAAACGAAGACCATGCCGAACATGATGCTGGCAGCTTTGTGGTAAGCGTCGATAGCGCTGTCGGTGGGCTTTAGATTCGAGGAGTTCGCAGTGTACGATGCGCCAGCCGTAGCACAGATGGTCCGTATCGCGCCGTTGCCATCGCAAAAGGAGTCTAGAACAGACGGCTCGAGCTTGTTGCACAGGTGAGTTAGAGCGAGCTTCTGATTTTCTGAGCGAAAAGCATTCACCACCTCGGTGACAAATACGTCGGTAAAGTTGCCAACGACGTACTGCAGAGCAGCCTCCGCATCCAGATTGTCACCCTGACTGAGGCAGATAGGATCGAGGATCTCAGAGGCGACGAGTCCTTCCGCCTGCCACTTTCCGTTGCTGGTGGCGTTGATGTTGGTGCAGGTAGCATCAAGCTCGTTATTGCTGTCGGCGGAACCGGCCAAAATATTGCCAAAGGTGGATGAGAGGTCGGTCATGACTTGCTGCATCGCCACAGGGTTGGATGTGTTCCAGGTACCAAGCGCTGAAGAAGTATCAGTAAAAGGTTTGTGTGTTAGTAACGTCTTGCAGCCTACCTTGAATGCTCATTGGCGAAGAGACCGCCAAAGAAGATGCTGCGCCAGCCATGAGCAAGCCCCAAAATACGTGGCGAATGGATTTCATGATGGTCGAGATGTGGTTTCGTTGTCGATATCTGTGCGACGTCCGGATTGTCGTGACTTGGTTTGTCGTGGCGGCGCTGTAAAAAGCCTGAAATAGGTGAGTGAACCCCGTGCACGAAGAAGAGGTCGCATTGAGCGGAAACACGTCACGGTGGTCCAGCAGCAGCTGAGGAAAGAGCGATTCACTAGCACCCAGCGATCAAGCTCACAGCTCGGTGCTTTGCAGCAGACCGCATGATGCTCGCAAGCTTAACGAGGGAGGTTGGTATGCCAGTATCTTCTTTCAGACTGGACGTGTCTGAGGTGGTTGCACAGCACCCGTCAGGGTCTAAGTACCTGTGGGATATTACTTTGTTCAATGGAGAGCTTGAAAGAGGCTTGACATCAATTGGTCAGGAGCCAGTGTAGATGCGCTGGGATGAGATTTCCATTAACCTATTAGGTCAGCGCGTCGCAACAGAGGAAGAAGATAAGCGTCCGTGATCACGCTCGCATCGAGCCTTGCCCGAACGCATCCTTGTCGCGGAAACATCACCTCTTTCACACTGGTATCATACACCTGTACATTTGCTCATCTAGAGCGCACCATCCGTCCTGAAAGTCTGCTCAGGACTCGGAGGCTCCTCGACCAAGCTAGTCTGTCCACGCGCTGGCTCGCATGAAATGCGCTTGCTCAGCGGACCTGGGGCAGGAAGGTTGGCGCCCTGTGCTGAGTATCCAAGGCCAGCTTGCTTGATTGGCCTGCCCTGCCCTGATACATCCTCTTTTCCAGCATCACCCTGTAGACCAGCTGCAAAGCCAGAGACACCAGTCGAGTTCGCCGCCTCTTTCAAGGCTGTGAGGAGAGACTTCGTGGTCTCGGGTGTAAGGTCTTCGTAGTAGTCGTCGTTGATCTGCACCATGGGGGCGTTGGCACAGGCACCAAGGCATTCGACTTCCGTGAAGGTAAACATCTTGTCTGGTGTTGTCTCGCCGTGGTGAATGCCAAGGTGCTCCTCAATAGCCTTCATGATGCCGTCGCTACCGCGCAATTGGCACGGTGTCTGCCCCAAAATATCAGTTTTGCCTGTTATCCCGTCAAACATCAACTTTTGCTTACGGTAGTGCAGCACTGCACATGGAACCTGCCAACCGGGTTCCTGTTGTACATAGTGTAGAATGTGGCCACCTCATAGACTCTCATTGGCGGCATCTCCAATATGCGCGCGACCTCGTTCATGACACTGATGCTCGTAAAGCCATGCTGCCGTTGTCCTAGATCCAGCAATGGCATAACAGCCGCCTTCTTGTACTGGCTGGGGTATCGGCTGAGGACTTCCTGAATGAGCTTCTCATTCTTTTCATTGAACTTGAAGGGAATGTTGAGATTATTCTCGGGCGTGTCGCGGTGCTGTGGCGAAATGTCAATGCCATGTATACTGTGCAATTGCGCATTGCTAATCCATACCACCTGGAGGCTGTCACTCCTGGTCACCGCTGATACCTGGAATCGCCGCCTCTGCTGTCGTGCCGCACCGCGCACTGCTCCTGTAGCTGATCGCAGCGCCCAGGGCGCAAGTTTCGAGGCCATTGTGTCACTATAGTAGGCGAGTGTTGAGGGGCTGCATTTACAAGTGATTGTCTTCGGTCGTGAGCATCTGCGCATCATCGAAGGGTTTCTGATTGGCTCGGCAAGTGGCGATTCCCGCGAGCGCTGTGACCTGTCATCTCCACCAAGCATGCGAGTCTCACGACGCTTGATACGCCGCAATTATGCTACAAAGCTAGCTTAAGGCTGCTGTTATCTAGGTAGACACTATTAGTAATATTCTTCATTTACTAGTTAGTGCAAGAAAGAGATAATAAGATTGTAGCTACTAAAGTATAGAACTAGTTATATATATATATTAGATATATATCTTTATAATTTAGTTTTTCTTAACTCTTAAGCTTATAACAATTTTTAGGCTAGCTTCTACTCTATAACTTAACTAGATAGAATAATTAATATAGAATTATAAATATTCTAGCTCTATAGTAAAAGTGCTTAGGAATTAGATCTTAAGAATAATGTAGAGATAATATTATAACTATCCATAGCACTATAATTATTCCATAGCTGAGCAGTTCTCAACTAAAGCTTCAAGTAGGACTTGGATTTTGTACTTCTCTTCGAAGCGCAGTCCCACCTCCAGGCGTACGCCACATCTTACACACGCCAGAGGCGCCCTATTGTCACACCAACTGAAACCGTTATCTTGTGAGGAAGCAAACAAACCCGCATGCAATGCCTGCCATATGTAACAAATTGCCGCCGGCTACAATGGCGATTGCATGGAGGACGGGTTCGGCTAAGCATGGCGATGCACAGCAGCCATGCGCTGATGCGCGATAATGACCCAGGCGCTTGCTTTCGTCTCCCAAGCGCTTGAGGATCACTGGTCCCGTTATCTGATCGGTGTCCAGAAAAACATATGCGTGCCCAAGGGTCAACACGCCGTGGAGGCGCAGCCTGTCGTCGCCCTGACCAGAACAGAGTTTACCATCCTAACATGAACGGTTGCCCATTCATGAACGAGGGTATCGACGAGGCCTTTCAAGATGTCATCCACGGCTTCGCAGACAACTGCGTTGAGTACCTTGACAAGTCCCATGACAACAATCTGGACGCCGCCTTCATCTTGTGCAACACGTTGGACTTACGAGCCTCAAGCCAGGAACAGCGTAACAGGCGGATTGCTGCTGCAAAACGCTTTGTATAAGGAGCCCGATACATCTTGTCAACCGAGTGGCTTTGATGGCTGGGGCAGAGCGCCATCTTTCATTCAAGTTTTCAGTCCGGGCGCTTGTCCTTCTGGCTACACTACCGCGGTACAGAGCCTGAACGGAGAGACAACGACGGAGGTGTGTTGTCCAAGGTAAGTGCCTCTGCTTTCAGTTTGTCATAGATATCTATGCTAAGCAGACTTACAGCAGCTTTGGCTACACGAACTTTGTCAGTAGTATCAACGCTGGCAGTAAAACCGCTCAGTACTTCGGTTGCACCAGCTTCTTCACCAACCCCTATGGCACGACCACTGTCTGGGGAGAGGAGGGCGTCAGTCAAAATTATGAATCAACGTCCGATGGCACTGCGACAGTTTTCACAACATTGACCAGCTCTGTCACAATGTGGGCCCAGCCGATCACGGTCGCATACCAGCAGAAAGACCTCAGTCTATTCGCAACATCCACATCATCTACACAGAGTACAACCGCCACTTCCTCACCAGGCCCAACCACCTCTTCTTTGGCTTCCATCACCGCTGCATCGACCGTACCATCCGCTTCGAACAACGCGACTACAACGTCATCGCCAGTCTCAAGCTCAAATTCGAGTCTTGACACTAGTTCCATGCATGACAGTGGCTCACACGTCTCAAGCGGCGATATTGCAGGCATAGCGATTGGCGCAGCAGCAGTGGTCGGCTTGCTGATTGGGGCGGCCATATTCTTTCGGCAGAAGCAGAAAGGCCCACCATCAACCGGCTCAGCAGTTCCTTTGCACGAACGTGAGCAGGACCAAGGTCCCTGGTGGCATAGCAGAGCTGCAGAGACTGCAAAACCGCCCTACTACCAACGTGAGACCACGCAAGATTCACAGGGCCAGCACGGATATGCGGGTGCGTGGCAGCAAGAGCAAAGCAACGGCATGTCCGAGCTATCAACTCACGAGGATAGACGATACGAGCTCTCATGACGCTATTTCCGTTTGTCAATGCGATATCCCTGCTGCCTCGGACCTAATACTCGTAATATACATCAGCACGTATATCAAGTTGTACACAGTTTAGATTGTATCCAGGTGTCCCGGGTGTAAGACCCACAAGGCTTCATTCCGCAGAGACCTGCTCTCAAATGCCAAGTGGATCGAAGACACCCCTTAATGCCCAAAAAGTGGATCGCATCGCGCACTGTATCGGTTCGAATGCGCAACACACAAGGCATTGACTGATATAATACTGATCAAGCGACCGAAAGCCGCGTTATGAGATCACCTAATATCGCGATCATGCGGCAGTTTTGACGAAGTATGTACATGCTTTTACACTGGCCGGCCGGCGACTCGCACAGGATGTGCTTCTGTATTGTATACCCACGTGTTTTTGCGTCCTGTACGACTGTCCTGTACATGATAAGGGGCATTCTCGTCCTACCAAGTGTCAGCTAGAAAGTCTCGGCTTCACAGGCATATTCGCTTACTTCCAAATGTGTCAAAAAGACGTATTTCATTACTTCAGCGAAGACAAAGCTCTCTTCCACGTCTGTCTTGCCACCGCCATCCACAGAATTCACATCTCTGATCGCACTATAACCTGTGTCAGTCCTACAGTATCGGTTGATCGCTTCAAACGCCGCCCAGGACCAGTCCCGATACTTGGAGTCACGTGTGGCACGCCAGGCATAATACCAGGTCTCGATGACTTCAGGCCGAAGGCGAAATTGTCCATCGGTAATCTGTATTGAGTCTCGTGAATCGCACTCTGCCTGATCGCAAGATTCGGTCCAGGTGACGAACTCGCCTCCAAGTCCAGTCACAGTCATGCTGTAAATAGCGCCTGCTGCATCGGCGATAGATAGACCATAATCCACCAATGTCTGGTTGTGCAGTGTCATTCCGCCTAATATGAAGCTGCCGCCTGCGAAATATGAGAGTGATTCCATCTTGCGATTGAGAGATGTCCCGTCCCAAGTCGCCAAGAGGGTCAAGTCTGGATGGCCATAAGGATGAGAACCAATTGATTGCATCGTAGAGTCTGCAGCCTCGATCCATTTATCTAGATAGAGCTGATACATATCGGGGTCGTATAGGTATGCTTTGATGAGATACTCGTAGTACGCTATGCTATGTCAGCAGAGGCCTCTCGCCAACACATGCACTTGGTCTCACAATCCGCGAAAGCACCCCAGCTGCCCCTGGAGTCCACAAGCTCTCCGCTGTCGATGCTCAGGAACGATCCAAGCAATCCGGGAAATGGTACTTTGGAGGTTGGTTGCGGATCAAGCAGGTAACCCTCTGCTTTGCGAGCAAGCTGAACATACTTCTGGTCGCCGGTGACTGCTGACAAGCGACCAAACTCTAGCAAGATAGTGCCGGCACCCGCGACTGTGTTCATTGTTCCACTAGCAGAGCACGTAGCAGGATCCACCCAGTCGTGAGGAATTCCAGTCGGCGTGTTGAATGCACACGCAAGTGCATCCCCAAGTCGAACCATTTGTCGAAATAGTGCCTGCCGTAGATCAAGTGCATGGTGCAAGGCCATCGTGCTAAATGGACCATCGAGTAGATCCCACGCTGAGATCATCGCTGCTAAATGCCGAATTGTGACTTCGAATACCTGGATCTTGGTACCACCTCTGACCTTTGTAAAGTCAAGACTTGCAATGAACTCTAGAATTTGCACAGTAGCGTTTTCTTGGCCGAACATGATTGCAGTGGGCAGCGCATCGATCGCCGTTGCTCCGTAGCCACCAAAGTCATCCTCACAGGTATTAGACACTGGGTGTATAGAGTCGCGGCCAAAGCAATGTGCAGTGTAGCCAGTCCAGGCGTGCTGAAACGCTTCCTTGACCGCACTCTGTCTAGCTAAATGAAAGGGAGTTGCTTTTTCTGATGGCGCACTTAGCGAATTGAGACAACGGGTTTGCTCGCTTGACGTACCATATGGAAGAGCAGCTGGCGTGGAAGACCGTAGCCAGATGAATAGCCCAACGCAGCATATTGCACAGGCAGTCACAACTTTCTGTCGTGAGTTGGACTTGATTTCTCGCCTTCGGAGTGCTGATGATATGCTTTCCACCATCTCGGATAGTCTGTGGACGACAGGCTGATTCCACATCATTATTTCGAGGTCTCGAAGACCTGTAGGCATGGCCTCAAGATCTATTGATGAACGTCCATCAGGCAGGCTCCGGTGCGTACATAGCCGCTGCGGGCATGCACGCATGCAGCTCTGTACGAGCACAGAACCACGGTGGGCGGCCGGGCGCCTACAGCGTGCTACAAATCAAAGCGCGTGACCCTTGCACACTAGTGTTCTGTTGTGATAGAGTACTCATATGCTGACCGCGCTTTTGGGATACGCAGCCAGGATCCGCGCCTACTTATCAGAGTACTGATGAGGCGACGGTCCGCCGTCGGAATGGTGAGACCGATCATGTAGGACTAAGGATAGAATACAGGTATAAATTCTTATAGCTTGTTCTATTATGCCTAGACAGCTGTTGTGTAATAGGTTTGATAAGTGCTACTAGAGTATACTTATATTTTACTTATTTACATATATATTATTTATTAGATATTTAAGAATATATAACATTTAAGCCTACTAATACCTAATAAAATTTGCTGCCCACTTAGATACTAGGATTTTTATAGCATTCTTATAAGTATTATTCTATATAGCTATAGCTTAAAAAAGATAAAATTAAATTCTACTTAAGACTAAGTAAGATAAGGACAACTAATAGTAAAGCCTTTATACTCTAGTAGTAGCTCGTCTTAGTATACAAATAATTTAGTAGGCGAGCTTATCATGTAGTCGCACATGTATTCATAGTACAGCCGAGTACTGTTACCATGCTCGCCTGGGAAACTGGGCCCACCAAGCACTAAAATTCGAAGACCCGCTTTAAGTCCAAGCACTAAAACTCGCCAGACCCTGGAAAAAGACATGAGACAAGTACAATGGTTCTGGACAAGATGCTCGCATCATCATGTATGTGCACTGTCAAAGTGTGCAATCTCCTTATACTCATTGATCAGGTACGGCGAGATCAGATCAACTTGGGACCAGATCAGTCCACATCGCGTACGGAACGTTGTGTCGCCCTGCTCAGCATTCTCTAGCACGCCCGTCGCAGCTCTCATCGGCTTGATATTTCGAGCTGCGTATGTATAGTGTCAATTTACAAATGTACTTGAAGAAGCATCCTCTCACACCTTCCGCACTTTACCTTCCGCATTTTGGTCCTCCTCTTCCTCTCCAAACAGCAGCTCCTGTGCGCTCCAGAGCTCAGCATAAATCCCGTCCCGATCCACCAACGTCTCGTGCGTGCCTTGCTCGGCAACAACACCATCCTTCAGCACAATGATCACGTCGCTGTCGTAGATCGTCCGCAGCCTGTGCGCGACAAATACCGAAGTCCGTCGCTTCTCCTTCAAGATACTATTGATATTGCCAAGCAGCGCTTGCTCTGTATGCGTATCCAAAGCCGACGTAGCCTCGTCGAAGAATAACAGCGGCGGATCCTTGAGGATAAGGCGCGAAATAGCGAGACGCTGCTTCTCGCCACCTGAAATCATCATGCCGCGCTCGCCGACCTGCGTCTTGTAGCCTTCTGGCAGCTTCTCCACGATGTCGTGCACCTGTGCTCTCTTTGCTGCCGCTACGACCTGATCTTGAGGCGCTTCAATGTTGCCGTACCGGATGTTGTGCTCGATTGTGTCATTGAAGAGTGGTGTATCTTGCGGCACGACACCGATGCTCTTGCGCAAGCTCTCCAGGCTGACATCTCGTATGTCCTGGCCATCAATAGTGATGCGGCCGCTCTGGACGTCGTAGAAGCGGAACAATAGTCGCAAGATGGTGCTCTTGCCGCATCCGCTAGGGCCAACGATGGCCACCTTCTTGCCAGCCGGTATCGTCATGTTCAGATTTCTCAGAATAGGCCTGTCATCTCTATAGGCGAAGCTGACATTTTCGAACTTGATCTCGCCACCCTTGTTGAGCAACAAGGTCTTCGCATTTGGCTTCTCTTTCACGTTCACGTTGACTCTCTGCAGATTGAAAAGAGTCTCCATATCAAGCAAGCTCTGTCTCAGCTCTCTGTACACAGAGCCCAGGAAGTTTAGCGGGACAGATAGCTGAAAGACCAGCTGGTTGACCATGACCAGGTCACCGACCGTCAAATTACCGTTAGCTACACCTTGCGCAGCCATGTACATCATTGCCGTTAGCGCAGATGAGAAGATGAGGTTCTGGCCGCTATTGAGATATGCCAAGCTCGTAGCGACTTTGATGCTTGCATCCTCGTACGATTTAAGGGCTTTGTCGTACCGATTGACCTCGTAATTCTCGTTGTTGAAGTACTTGACCGCTTCGTAGTTGATCAAGCTGTCTAGCTCGACAGTGGCGCCCTTGTTGTCGGCAGCGTTCGCTTGCTTCCTGAACTTAGTCCTCCAGGCTGTAGTGGCGATGGTAAACCATGTGTACGCGATCATTGTAGCGGAGGTGATCAAGGCAAACTGCCAGCCATACTGGTATGTGAGAATGCCACAGACCAGGCTGATCTCAAGTGCTGTAGGTAGAATATGGAAGACCATACTGGTGAGCAGAAAACTGATGCCCTTGGTACCCCTGTCGATGGCACGAGACAGACCTCCGGTCTGCCTGCTTAAATGAAAGGACAGGTCAAGGTTCAGCAGATGCTTAAACACATTCCGTGCCACTTTCCTGATCGCCTTCTGAGCAACACTTGCAAAGACGGCGTTTCGTAACTCCTGAAATACAGTGGCACCAATCCTGGTAGCACCGTAGGCAAATATAGAGGCGCCTGCCACCGTGGCAGCTGTGCCGCCAATGGCTGCGAAATCAACATTCATAGAATCAACGATGGTCTTAAAGTAGAAAGGAACTTGGACATTGAGCACCTACACAAGCTATCAACTTCTGCTGCTGGATGTTCACGGGTACAGATATGCCTACTTTCGCGCCCACCAACAGAGCGACACTCAGTGCAACCCTAAAGCGGGTGCCCATGTCGTCTTTGGGCCACAAATATTGTGACATATCCTTGATGATCCTCCAGTCAGCCTTCCGCTGCTCCTTGTTCGAGACCGTCTGCTCGGCGAGCAGGCTGCCATTCTTTTTCGTAGGATCTCCCGGCTTCTCCTTCTGCACAGTATCGGGCTTGACACTCTCCTCTGCTGTCTGTTTGGCTTGAGCTTGTGCTTGTACTGTGCTGGATGCATCCTTCCATCTCTGCGGTGTCGAAGCGAATACTCTCCTGCTCGGCCATGTGCCTGGATTCCCGACTCTAAGGCCTACCGCGCATGCTACTGCGGGACTTGATAGACCTGATGGCCGGGCTGCTGCCCGCAGGCAGAGCCGGCTTGCCAACATCTTCCTTCAACCAGTAGAGCCTGTCCCAAGTAAGTGCAACCTGAGGAGGTATATGTGAGGCTCATTGACCCAAAACGCTCGAAACTGTCGGTACAAGATGCTAGCAATGCATTTCAGTATGTATATGGATCCACCAAGGTATCATCGCGTGCTCTCAGCAGGGAAGTTGCGTCAACGGGACTACCTCGGATCAGCTTAGAAAAAGACTGGGACTCTACACACAGGCTTATGTTTGTGTCCCACCTTCGACTGTACATGTACCTACTCATTATAGTTTGTGCCGCCAAATGCATCGAGCGAGCCAGGAGCATCATCTCGTCGAGCGGAGAGCACTTGAGTAACCACCTGCATGTTGATACATTTTCCCGAGTTTACCTTGACCACGCTCGGTCTTCGGGATCTCAGGAGATCTGTGGCTCGACCACTGAACCTCTCTCATACGAAACGGAAGAGGCGGAGCAATATGCACATAGAAAGATCATGTCCGCCAACTATGACATCTCAACCATCGCATCTCGGCAAGTTGCGATAGACTCATGTGGCTTGAGACTCCTGCGATGTCATTCGCAAGCAACTTGCACCTTGCACTCTAGCTTAAGCATTAACCGTGGGCGCAGCCAGCAGTTGCACTGGACAGTTGATGGTGGTGTCAGCATCAACAGAAGAGGACTGATATGAGCAGGTGCCACGTGAGCTGGTTTTGTGACAATCTCTTGAGGAATCAGGTCACGCCGCTGACAGATTGACTGATAACATCATTGGTGAAGGTAGGCAAAGACTGAACTTTTTGATATGCGCTCAACAAAGCCTTCACTCTGCCTCTGAAAGGGATGCGACCGTCCCATTGGTTGGCATGCTCTGGTCCCATGGATCGCGCCTTCTAATCTGTTCAGCGCATGTGACAGCACCGATCGTGCTCTTAACCTTGTACAAAGATATCCTTCGACTTCTCACTGACGACTGCAACTTACACAATCGACATTGTTCCTCACGAGACACACTCGACGATGTCTGCACCCAACACACCCACTCGCCACGACGAGTATCGCAATGAGGAAAGCGATACACCTCACCTTCTTCTTACACCACAGCCATCACTGAAGCGCAAAGCGACAGACGACATTACGCCGCCAGCTCCGAGGAAACAAGTGCGCGAGTACTCAACGCTTGCCATGGACAACGGCATGCAGCTCGTCCGCCAGACTGTTGGTGGCATGCAGATCCCGCTTGAGCAGGCGCTGAAGCCCATCACGGAAGACGAGGAGGATGACTTCGTCGACGCGTCAGAGGAGCTGGACAGTGAAGCTCAGCGCCCGAAGCCCAAGGTGCCCAATGGACTCGAAGACGACGACGACGATGATGACGACGACCTATTCTCGAAGATCAATCCGAAGCTGTCCGCAGCAGTAGACAACGACGAAGACATGTCAGACCAAGAAGCAGATGATCGCGAGGAGGCGGATAGTACGCAGCGTGTAGTGGACTGCGAGTGTGCTGAAGGAGAGCACACGAAGCAATGTCGCAACACTCGCAATGTGTCAACCCCGCCGGGCACACCGTCGCAGACCATCAAGAAGGAGCGCTCGCCGTCGTCCGATGCCCTACAGAACAACGGCAGCAAGGTCAAGGTCCCTACGCCATCAAAATTGCCGGTCGAGGCCGACCCTGACAAAGACCTCTCCAAAACTGTCGCCAATTTCAGGAGGTGGCACGATCGCATGAAGCATCTCAAACCACGCATGAATCTTGCAGAACACCGCTACTGGATCGGTGTCTTGCCCGTCGGCCGCAAGCCCAAGAATGCCACCAGCGAGAAGCACATGACGTGGATGAAGGGGAATCGCGTAACGACGATTTCCACGGTGTGGCACAAGATGGCTGAGTTGTCGATGAATGAGGATTTTGTGTTGATGCTCGGCACTGAGGAGTTGCGCTTCACTGATACGGCTCAGCAATTGAATCGCTTCAGCGACCAGTTCATTTGCTTGCGAGCAATTGCGAAGGAAGATCCTCAGACGAGGGGCAAGCCAATCACAGATGGACTGGTGCCGGAAGTTGTTGAGATTGATGATGATTGGATCTGAGGCCAGAGAGCAGCAGACACGATTTTGATACTTTCACACTTCAAGAGCTTGCTGTTGCAGGCCGAGCCATGCCTCCCGGTGGATGTCAGCATGGTGATCCTGCGAAGGTATCCGTTCCAGATCGATATCAGGCGTGCGGGTTTGGATCTACTGCATTTGCGACTAGGTGGGGTTGTGTACAAGCCATGGCAGCTTGGTATTGGGTCCTTACTTGAAGGGTTCACGAAGGGGATGTGTCACTCTTGACACGCCTGGGGTTAGCATGCTGTAACAGTATGTAAAGTGGTCTACTTCAATTTTCATACCTCGTATCAAAATGGCGACCGGAGAACGTTGCAGCTCATGCCTTGCCCCGCGACGCGAAACCCAACCACGATCGAGCTGCCCCGCCATGACAGCTACCATGCACCTCACCTTCCTAACCTCGCCTATCCATCGCCCTGATAAGGAGCCTGTTACTCAATGGCATCGGCCTGGAGACTGAGTTTGGAGACTTCCAAGAGTCTTATCGTCGAGAGATCGTCATAGTCTAAACCCCCGCTCCGCCGAGGACATGATGTGGTAGGCCATTAGCCGTGGAAGTACGGAGTAGGTGAGGTTCTTCTCATTGCTTGTTTTCTTCCTGTAGTAGACCGCATCGTCCTTCGCTGAAGTCGTAAAACGAGCCCCAGTAGATTGCAACAGCACACGAGAGATTCAATCAAGATGCCCGAGAAAGGTCTGAGATATGCTGCGAAGGTGGACTTGACGAAGGATGCTGGAACGCTGCCGTATTTGCATGTGAGTCGAGGCCATCAAGGTGCCATACGCCATGTGAGAGGACAGACCAGCTAACCATGATTTCGACAGAATCGCTGGCATCCCGATGGTAAGCTTGACGATCGAATATGATGACCGTCTGGATGCTAATGAGCGATAGTCCCATCCTACGGCACCATCAAGAACAACGAGACGGTTAAGATCGAATGTGTCGACTGGACGGGCGGCCAGATCAAGAACAATGACTCCGCGGACGACATGCGAGATGTCGACCTCACAAGGATTCATTACTTGACCGGTCCTTTCGACATCGAAACGGCTGAACCCGGTGACGTCCTGCTCGTAGAAATCCAAGATGTACAGCCTCTTGAAGATCAGCCATGGGGATTCACAGGTGTCTTCAGCAAGGAGAACGGAGGCGGTTTTCTGGATGAGATCTACCCCAAACCGTAAGTAACTCTGCTGCACAATGGGAGAATGATTAGTATAACATATGTCGAACCAGAGCCAAAGCCATCTGGGACTTCCACGGCATTCACTGTTCCTCCCGCCACATCCCGGGTGTCAAGTTCGCCGGTCTCATCCATCCCGGCATCCTTGGCTGTGCCCCCTCAGCCGAAGTCCTCAAGACCTGGAACGACCGCGAAGCTGAGCTCATCTCCACGCACACCCACCTAAACCGTGACGTCGCTCTCCCACCGCAACCGCAAAACGTCCATGCTGGTCAGGCGAGCGCTGAGATCAAGGAGAAGGTCGGCAAGGAGGGCGCGCGTACCGTGCCTGGCCGTCCGGAGCATGGAGGCAATTGCGATATCAAGAACCTTTCTCGCGGTTCGAAGGTGTACTTGCCTGTCCATGTGAAGGGCGCCAAGTTCTCAGTTGGAGACCTGCATTTCAGCCAAGGTGATGGTGAGATCTCGTTCTGCGGCGCTATCGAGATGGCTGGTGTCATTACGATCAAGTTTACTGTCATGAAAGGCGGCATGAAGCACCTCGACATGAAGTCACCGATCTACGTCCCTGGACCCGTGGAGCCACAGTTTGGACCTGGCCGGTACATCTATTTCGAGGGCTTTTCTGTTGATGAGCACGGCAAGCAGCATTATTTGGACACTACCGTGGCGTATCGGCAGACCTCTTTGCGTGTCATCGAATACCTGCGAAGATATGGGTACAACGACTACCAGATCTACCTCTTACTGTCCTGCGCGCCGGTACAGGGTCATGTGGCGGGCATTGTGGATATCCCGAATGCGTGCACGACGATGGGGTTGCCGATTGATATCTTTGACTTTGATATCAGGCCGGAGGCACCAGCAGAGAAGAAGGACAGAGGTAGCTGTGCCTTTGCTAGTTCGTAGGAGCACGATCGTAATATTCAAATGTATGGAAAGAGCTTCCCTTCGGAGTGCGTATGCATAAGATCATTGGGGAACGAAAGTGGACATTTAGCGAGGAACTGATCAAGAGTTTGGGGAGCCAATCGCCCTTTGACGATACCAGTGCATATGGTTCTGTGTGCACGAAGCATTGCATTTGAAGAATTCCCAAATCAAGCCCTCGGATAATCAAATCTCTCACTTCCTCTCTTCACAAACCTCATGGGGACCTTGTCTGTCCTCATTTGAATGGTAATGATGGTCATCATGGCTTCCCTCAGCAGAGTATCCGCCCTCTTCTTCGACTTGCTCCACGCCTCCATCTTCTCAGCCTCGCTAGCCGTCGCAAGCTTCTCCTCAGGCAGGAACATGCTGACATCCAACTCCACTGACCAGGTCTTGAAGATCACAGCCAAAGCGGCCAAGATCTCGATTTGCGCAAATCTGCGTCCCAAGCAAGAGCGGTAGCCGTCGCTGAAAGGTATGTAAGCACCCTTCGGAGGGCGGAACAGTTGAGGCGACGTGTCAGCACGTCGATCTGGGCCGTCGAAGTCAAGACCTTCCTCTGCGGCGTAGGCATGTTCGTTGACGTCCGGATTAGACGCGGAGCCGGGAGTACCATCCAGAAGCCAGCGCTCTGGCCTGAATTCGAGCAAGTCTTGTTCGGAAGTATGAGGCCAGTATTTTGGATTGCGATGCAAAGCCACGGTATCGAGCGTCACGTTGCAGCCGGCTGGGACGGTGACATGCTTCCCTCCGACCTGTAGTCCTTGTGGTGAACCGCGTGGTACGCTCTTTGGTATCCCGACGACTGGCGGAATAAGGCGAAGTTGCTCGTTCATAACGGCTCCACACATGGTCCCGAACAATTTCGGCACGTCTTCGTCATAATCCCATTCCGATATTGGTTTGTCGCCGAAGATTTCGTCAAGATCCTTCTGAAGACGGCGCTGGGATTCGGGGTACATTGCCAGGTACATCATTGAGAAGTGAATGGTATTTGCTGCGGTCTCGTGGCCAGCCAGGATGAACACAAAGGCATTGCCAAGTATCTCGTCGTCGGTTAGAAGTTGCTTGGTCGAAGGCGAGGAGGC
Source organism: Teratosphaeria zuluensis (assembly GCA_007113905.1). Classification (NCBI taxonomy): domain Eukaryota; kingdom Fungi; phylum Ascomycota; class Dothideomycetes; order Mycosphaerellales; family Teratosphaeriaceae; genus Teratosphaeria; species Teratosphaeria zuluensis. Next base: position 11,150 of record VCMQ01000041.1, on the reverse strand, counting down.
CTTCTCTGGGTCCGTGGGTCCATCCTCGTTGAGTGACTCGGTCGTGATGCCAGCGCCCTTGACCAAAGCACCCATCAAATCCATGCCTTCTCTACTACCACCAGCCTTGACCTCTCCACGTTTGTCCTGGTACATCTCACGCATGTACTTGCCCCATTCCACAAAAGCCTCGTTGGCAACCTTGTGGACTTTGAGCGGTGACCGTGACAGTAGCCATCTTGGCGTCAGCATTACGACGATAATGTTCTCTAACAACAAGCTCAATGCGTCTTTATACGTCAAAGTGTGCCCTGGCGGGGCTTTCTGGTCTGCCTCTTCATGAGGCCAGGTCAATCGCACGCCAAAGCCGGCTCTGCTGATCACATGCAGGCTCAATCGCATCGCCTGAGCAGCAACATCCCAAATGGGCTTGCTAGATTGGTCGTCCTCGGACACCCAGCCTGCCACCATGCTCTTTGCTTGGTGCAGAGACTCCACCCATACAAGGTGATTATTCTTCTCAGTGAAAGGCGGACTGGTGATCTTGCGATGGTGGCGCCATACGGCACCCTCAGTAGACACGACATTCTTTCCAAAGATGTCAATGGATGAATATATCCAAATCGGCTTCGGGAAGTCATTACGCCTTTGTGTAATTTGAGTCGTAGCCTCTGCATCTGCTACAATCATCTGGGTCGCACCTGGTGAGACGAGCAGGTAGTTATCACTACCAATGTCTCGGAATGTGTCGTACAGCTTGTCCCAGATGAATTCTGGCACCATGAAGCTGTTTTTGGCCGGTCAGTCTCGCAATGTAGCGAATGGAACCGTGCATTGAAGAAAGATTCAGACTCACCTGAGCCATGATTCTGTCCATGTTTTAGGCAACGCCTCGATTAAAGGCAGCCACAAGCGATGGGTGATCAACCAGAAACGATTGAAGTTATAGATCGGAGTGCCTGCGAGGCCACGTAAGTATACCAATCCACCTGCTGGGACTGCCAGTAGGCTTGAGCTTACAGATGTACGGAATCCCTGATTGTTTCGCAGCCGCCAGATTGGCTGCGAAACATCGGTATGTGTGGATGCCGTAAGCCACCGAAAGGCCCACAAAGGCCAGCACCAGGTAGGACAGCATGCTGACTCTTGCGGAAATTGCCGGTATCTCGCGTATCTTGGGCTCTCGGTTGTGATCTGATGCTCAAGTGAATACCGACAGATCTAGCTTGTGGGCCCAATAGAAAAAAATGTCTATACGAGTTCAAGACAGGTTCTTCGTGTGTATTGAGGTCGTCTTGCTCGAGAGTCGCCTCCAGTGGCGCTGTACTGATGACCTAACAGCAAAGACAAAGGCAGAGTCACGAGATCGCTTCGCTTGAGTTGGTACACACGATACGCTGCAGGTCGCTTAGAGCAAGCGGCTGTTGTTTGCGTCTCGGAAGCATGCGGTGAGGTAGCAGCCCTTGCGAGTACAGTCAACGACGTCGGAAGCGGGTGATAGGTCCGTATAGATGGCGTTACTGTTTATATATGTGTCGTGGAAATGGCAAGGCAATCAAGGTGGCGTGCAGTATGCGTCGAGTGCTGCATACCAGGCCGCCTACGTCAGGATAGCTAGCCCTGAGCTAGTATCGGATCGATACCATCCGCACTCCAGGTACGATGAAAAATCTATTATAACATCACTCTCTTGCTGTCAACATATGTGCAACGATCAATCTTCTGATGGGCGAGGATTGACTGGATGCATTGAAGAAGTGAAGTCACGAACGACAAATATGCTCAGCCTTGTCTAGCTCGAGGTTGCAAAACACCCCAGTCTGAATCTTGATCTACGCGAAGGATGGTCCTCGCTTGCGTGCCGAGGTGCCAGGGTATGAGGTACTGTACCGATATTTTCTTCCTCTCACTAAAATGCCTTATCCCATTGCTTCCATGCCCTGTCAGCGACTTCGGCTGGCGATCAACGATGATGATCCCATGGCATATTGATGGCGGCGTGAGTGCCGAAATTGATGCTCAGCATAGCTGCATACGAGCTCGCTACCGGGATTCAGCATCTGTGTTCAGCATGCGAGCGGCCCGTTGACAGTCGCAAGGATTCACGCACGATGGATGGCTCAGCGACACAGGCGATGCTGCCATACTGTCCACTCGCTCTCAAGGTCTACGAAGCTTGTCTCTGGACCAGTGTAAGCGAAGTCCGTCACAGTGGTGGGCTCGCTTCACTAATGCGGCTTCGTCGTGGTCACTGCAAGGGACGCCTCCCAGCTTCAAGCTCTGCAAAGACTGTACGTCGACCCTCTGCGAGCATCGCTGGCCTATAGAAAGTCTGTACGAGTATGCCGAAGATAGTGCATGCCTTGCTATGCCGTCGCAAAATAGATGAGGTGCACCGGCAGGTGATTCATTTGGATCATCGCACCATCGTCTAAGATGTGTTCCTACGAGGTTAAGCATTCCTATCCGGTGTCATCTTGCGCTCAAGCCAAGTCTGCTTCGGAGTGAGACAAGAGAAGGATATATGTACTCACGAAAGCAGCCCTCGCTTGCAGCATTACAACCTTGTTCGAGCTTTTAACCTTTGAAGCCGTTGTCCTGCAACTCTCGATCACTCTCGCGGCAAGATCGGATCATACACTTTCACACACCCGGCTTGGCCTTTGGTCATAACCAGTAGACATTACTCTCCAGGCCTTTCCGACACAAGATACACAACATGGAGGTTCAGGCATTGCTCTGCCTTGCCAATTCGAACCTTCGGGACGAAGTCAACAATGACCGGCGAGAGAGATACGAAGACTTTCTGCAAAGCTCGTCGAACAGCATTGCAATGTACTTGAAGCACAGGAGGCAGGACGAGAGTGTACATGCCCGGTCCGTCCACAAAAGGCCAACTCATCGGAGACGACCACGACGATCACCACGTCGACGACCAGCTACACGAAAGGACCAACGACAGGGACCTCAATGCTCTCGTCGATCACCTGCTGTGCAGCAATGATGCCGTACGTCCTTACAAGCAAGCCTCGCTTGTCTCAGACACCAGCTGATATCCTGGATAGTGACATTTCTTCAACTTGCAAGGACAATACCCTCATAGCTGATGAACCCCAATTGCATCACAAGCACTTGTCGTTGGCCTTCCGAGCTGCTTGCCTGCCTCAGCACCGAGTCAAAGCTTATGAACGGGCGATCTCCCAGATGGCAAGACGATCCGAAGGCAAGAGAGACGTCTGCCTATTGACCCGGAACACTGCAGTCCAAGAGATCTAATCGTCCGACCGCGCGACTCGCCCAAGGCCTGCCAACACCGGAAACCTCTTTGCAGCGCCAGCATGTCCAGGACCCAGTCGTGTGGACAATCTTGACGCCTCTCGTGTCCCTACCAATCTCATTATCCGAAACGAACGCAGACAACATCGCCGCGAAAGATCCTCAACACTGTTGGCATCGCAATCCGCTGGTGAGCGACGACGCTCGCACCCACTTCAGCAAACGGAAAGCATGCAAGCACGCATCTGAAACAATAGTAATAATAATTGCAAGACCATTAAGGTCGTATCTGACTCTGCCTTTCCCTCGCCTCTGTCGTGTCTATTTCCATAGCCCGGATCTATCCCAAACAACACGCTCGCGACGCTGGGCAGCAGAGGGGGTGGATATCATCGCGGAAGCAGCATCAGAAAGACAAAAAACATCAACAACAACGGCAAACAGCAGCAAAAGCAGACAGGCATGACTTCCTCACGCCCTGCTCTGCGTCGCTTCCCAAACAAAAATTTGCAAACCTCGTGTACCAATAACTTCGTAATTCTTACAATGCGCTTCACATGGCCACCTCACCGTGACTTTCATGTGCAAGTACATATTTCGTCGGCAAATCAAGCCAACACCCACTCCGTCCCTCGCTTCACAAACTTGTCCAGCAGTATTCCGAGGTCGGCAAGGACGAAGCGGGTGATGTAGAAGCCAAAGAACTCGGCTGCGTGCCGAATGCTCAGCTCCAGACCGACGTGCGTAGGCGAGGAGTGCTTGAGACCCGGATCCTCGACTTGGCGGGCAATTTGATCTGTGTGGTGAGACTTGGTCAGCAGGTGTCACTTGCCGATATGGCGGCGCGTGTGCGGCACACGGGAAGTGTCAAGCAAACGCGGGTGGGAAGGAGCACTTACCGAGCACCTGTGCGGCGTCGAACAGCCTCGCCAAGGATCCCATGTACTCTTTTTGCGGTCCATCGAAAGTCATGTTGCGCACATTCCTCTTGTTTCCTCGTCGTTCAACGGGGACGAACGTGGTCATTGGCACAGATGACATCGTATGCACTTCCTTGTCGGCAGCCTTCAAGGCATGCTGTCCAGTCGACAAGGGCGCACCCGAGCTCTTATTCCGCAATTTTCGCCAGGAATTGAGGTAGCCCTTGCCTTCTTTGCCCTTTGAAGTCCTTTCTGCACCCGCTACAGCATCTGCGCCTTGGTGGATGTTGCTAGCGGGAGATGTGCCCGTGGGTGCATCTTTGAACATTCCTGCAATGCCGTTGAGTCCGACCTCGCTCCCAAGCTTCTTTGTCAACGCGACTTGCACACGTTCCATTACTTCTTCGAAACTTTGTAATTCTTCCATGACGGCATCCGCGTCATAAGTATCCACGCCAGCCAAGCGGCCTAGGGCTGCTGTGAGCAAATCGCAATTGGCGACTTTGTCTTCCAATGCTTTGAGCTTGACAGCTCGAGTATGCCATACCTCTCTAGGCACGAAGAGCTTCGTCGTGAGGAAACCTCCTTTTGGGTGGGTGAGTGTATTCGATAATGCACGCATCAGCCAGAAAGGCCGCAATAGGAAGGATTCTGGACAAGGCTCCACACCGACTGGCTGTACGTCATTGGGAGACTTCGGCGATGTTGGTAGCTGGGCCGCTGATAGTGAGGTGTCAAAGAGATAGGCTCCGCCTGATGACAAGATATTGTTGTAGCCAGCATCGAATGACGAGAATTTGGCGCGCTGCGAGGTCAACGGATCCCGAGTCTTCTTCGACGAATAGTTGTATGCCATGAACGTTGAGCTTATCGGCGTAATGGCGGAAGGAATGGTGTCAAGATCAGGAGATGCCAATAATACTGTGTGTTCCCGCAGGCTTACGGACGACTTGTTCTTACGGAACAGGGCGGGCCTTGGAGATAGCAGATCGCCAACCCGATCGTCCAGGCTGCGTCTCTTCTCGGCTGATCTCGCAGTTTGTGGCCTTGTGGTGTCAGGCACAGCACTTCGTATCTCGAAAGAACGAGGCGACGTGAGAATGTGCTCATGCTGTGTGTCCGAGGGCGTAGGCTGGAGGTTTGAGCCAAACTTGAAATTCTTGTCCAGGGCCTCCTTCTTCTCCTGATCCTCGAAGCGTGGACTTGGTGAGTGATGAAACGTCGAGGCCCGCTTCCTAGCGTCTGGCCTTGTCGCTGTAGTCTCAATCTTGAGTTGCTTCGTATTGGCTCCAGACATGCGCCGACTGCGAACGCCCGACGAGCGCGTTGGCGGCGGCGGTAGTGCAGTGAGAGGAGGCGCTGAAGGCGGCGCCGGTGGGGCGATGGTAGACGGCGCGACAGCCACCGTATGAGAGTCTCGTGTCGATAGAGCATCCTCCTCGACAGTTGATAAGGATGTCGCAGCTGTCGTGCGGTCGACCGATGCTTGCGAGCTCTGCCATGTGCTTCGAGAATAACCACTCGAGTCTGACTGTCTTGGCAGCGCTGATTTACTTGAAAGATCAAAGTTGAAGCTCTGAGAGAAGTCCTGGGTAATGTCATCCAGTAGACGTTCCTCCTCTTCGTCGCTCAGGTCCACACTTAGTGCTCGGCCAGGGTTAAAGTCGGCAGTAGGTGATAGCACCTCTTTGATGTCGCTCGCCGGCAAGACGATGGAGTCTTTCTGCGCATGTCTATGCACCGCGGTGCGCTCCTGTCGCGCCTCCATATCAGGCTCCAGACCCTCATTGTAGGCAGCTTCCACGGCAGCGTCAAATGCAGCGTCAAAATCCGGGTCAGTCACGTTGCTGAGATTGCGAAGGTGTTTTCTTCGAATGCCGTTCTGCGATAGTGAATGCACAGATGCCGAATCCGAGCCAGATTCGTCGATTGTATCTAGCCACGAGACGGAAGTGTCATTGCCCTCCGTGTGGCCCTGCTCTCCCAAGTACTCTCCGTTTTGCACGTGTTCTGGCTCGTGAGCCCATGCATCATCTGTCTCAGATTTGAGTTGCGGCGATGAAGTTCTTCGCGGTGAGAGCGGGGCAGGCATGTACTGGGAATTCGGTGGAGGTAAATCCAAATGCAGATATTGGGGACGATCTTCCGGCTCCCGCAAAGCGCCAGTTGTGGTGTCATCTTGACGCTCTTCAGGCGCAAGCTCTCGATCGCTCCGGGAGGTTTCTTCCACTGCCTCCATGGTACGCGCGAAAAAGCTGTCACGATCCCGTGACGAGTATGATAGCTTCGGTGCAGCACTGAATCGTGATGAGGTTGAGTTACCGACCAAGGCGTCGATCGGACTGGTCACAGGACTCGATGCTACGTTCGCAGGGCTCAAGCATAGACTGTCATCACTCATGGGCCTCGCAGGCAGATCCTTATCGTCGGCGGTTGATGGTCGACTCGTTTCCAGCTGCCGCAGCTCCTCAATGCGGTTTGTGTAGGTAACTCGAATGGCGTCCAATTTGCGCTTGTCGTCCAGTCCCGAGCTTCGGTCCATCACCTGCTGTAACAACCTGCAAGCATCACTATAAGCTTCGAGGGCACCTTCAAAGTTCTGCGCGTTGTCCAGCAGCACTGCCGTGTTTGCTTTCTGCAGGGCCTTGGACAACATGGCTTTTTTGTCCTTCTCCCGGCGATCTCGCGTTCGTGATCTTCTGTGCCCATGAACTTGACCGCCGCCAAGCTCCGTCTCGCCAGGTGCAACCTCCCTCATCTCTGAAGTGTTTGTCCTCCGCAGATTCTCTTGTGGATGCATCCCATGCGCACCAGTCCTCGCCTGGCTGAGCGAAGACATTGGAGCAGTGTAGTTCCGTGTCAGGATCGGCTTCTGAGCTTGCGCCTGACTTCGCGGAGAGGCGCCATCGTCGCCGCCGAAGTAATCATGCGCGAAAGCGTGGTTGTACGTCGAGGCGGTGGAAGGAGTCTGCAGGTCCTGGATGGTCGCGGGCGATTCGGTATCGTCCGGGTCGGTCAAGGCGGGTGTTGTGTGCAGAGAGGGCAACGCTGTGAGCGAGTTCGTAAACTGTTCCGATTGCGGAGACCGAAACTGTCCATTCGTAGTGCCCTCAGGCAAATCCAGTCGCCGCTGCGAGCTTGGACGAGCGTCGACAGGTTTTCGCTGCGGGCTCGATCTGGGTGATTGGCTAAGGCCACTCCTGTTTCGTTTCTGCGGCGAGAATAGCTGCCCGGCGGAAGATTGCAATGCTGCCCCACTACTTGCACGGCTCCTCCTAGTATTGGCAATAGAGTTTACACTTGAGTTGGTCGAGTGCGACCAGCGATTGAGGTTGTTGAGACCTTCGCTTTCGGCATGGTTGGACGAAGCATCGACCGCCACACTCCTCCTCCGTGTGCGATCCGTAGACACGTGATCCCGGCCCAGACGAAGCGCAATCAGCGACGGCTCCCCCGGGCTCTGCGATCGCATTGGCGCTACAGAGCTCCTCGTCCCCGTACTTGACGAGCTGCGAGAACCAGTGCGCTTAATAGTCACAATCGAAGATGAAGACAGCGAGTTGGAGCGCGACGAGCCGGATTTCTGCTTCTGGACCGCTGCCACAATGGCGGCGGGCGCGCCGTTGTTACTCGTGGCTGAGACAGCGACGGCAGTGCCATGCATCGTCGTCCTCCCACTGAAGCAGCCCTACTCATGCGCTTTGTGCGCCAGAACACGTTGACTGAGAACTCATGCGCCAGCACGTATCCGGAAAGTCTGTTCGGTTCAGGTGCAGCAGCGCTCAGCAATGCCTCCCTCGTATACGTGGACAGAGCGCGACGGTGTTCCTGATCGTCGCGAAGCTGTGCGACTGCCGGGTGCGCTGCGGCCGTCCGACCCTGCAGACCTCGTGCGGTGAAACGCAATCTCAAGTGCTCTGTGATTGCTGTGCCACTCTGCCGCCAAGGGTATAAGACTTCATGTCCTCGCCATCGTGCTTGGAGTCTCGCAGCCAGATACTATGCGTGTCTTTTCGAGTGTCCCGTCCAGTGGCCGCCCAAGTCGCACCACGCCAGCCTCACCCTGGCCGACACTCTTCAGTATATTCTGGAGATGCTGATGACTTAGGCCGTGATCTCCACTTCCAACCTATCACAAAATCCACCCACGACGCCGAGGGTCCTCTTCAGTCTCGCGCCCTGGTAATGTACTCTGCGACGACTGACGTTCCAGTTCGGGGTATCGCGGTCGTCCCACGTTGCAGGAATCCCAAACGACCCAGAAACAACACGGCCCGTCCGCTGCAATCTGGAGTCCACGCACCTCGCACGTCTGTTGCCCCCCTTCGCGAAACACACTACTGTGGTCGTCGCCGTTGTCAGTCGACAAGAATACGACAAGCAGAGGCCCCTCCCCGGCTCACGCGTGATAATGGATATCGATTTGCAGAGTCACAGATAGCTGTTGGTGCAGTAGACAAGCGTACGACCCCAAGGCGCAGGGATGCTGAGGCCAGGGCCGCCAGGGGTTCGCAATCAAGCTTGCCGTTGCCCGCGCCCTATTCGCGGAAGGCTGCGATGCGATTACTCGCCAACACGCGCTACTTAACCCTTTCCAGCGCCCGGAGTGGTCGATCCGCTAGACAGAGTTGCGTGCTATGTATCGATCTATGACCCGTTGCAGCCCAGCCCACGGGTCTCTGACTCGTCTTAATTACCAGTCGTGTGTCAGTGTTGGAAAGATTTCAAAGAAATCAAAAAAATCTATTGCTATGTGCCGCTGTCTCGTTAGCCATGATCATGCAGGTGCAGCAGCTTCACCCCCTGCCCTCGCAGTAGTTCGGCGAGCTTCTTTCGCGTCAAGCCAGCCAGAAAGCGGAGAATAAGTCGAGGGGGACCAATGACAATCGAGAGGCACGCAGCCTCAAGACGATGCCGAACCACTCGCCTAGAACTACCGGTATGCGCAAAACGCTCAATTCACGATACCCTATGTCTCAGACACCCATAGTCCAAGTGAAAGCCGAGAAACATACAAGACGTCATCTCCACTTGCCATCCCAGGGCATACCTAGCACGTATGCTCAATCCAACAACACCTTCTCCGATGAACGAGTCGACCTCTACACTCTACAAGCTCTCGACAGCATGTCATACTGGTACATGGACCCAAAGCCCCGCCGGACCAGCGATAAAGTTCACGTAGCACAATTCTCCATTTCAGCTGCCGGCTTGCATAAGTAAAAAAAGTCAGCAACACAGAAAGCAACAACCGTCGAACGTTTACGAGTACGCCAGTGCTATATCGCCGTAGTGAGAAGCATATAACTGCTTTCTCAACTTGCATATCATACGAAAATTGATGTGGGAACTACACTAAGGTAGACATATCACAGGCACACCCGCATCAGAAAGTAGCAGTAGGTACCAATCCACCGGAAGCAGCGCACGCGACATCCAGACCCGGAAAAGCACATCCCGTACCAAAAACTCCCTGAAGAACCGTCCAGTCCAGCATTCGGCAAGTCACGGCTAAGCTACTCACTCACTCTTCAACACCGCGATCCATCCACACACACATCCAGTCTCCGCAAGGCCCGCAAAACGTAAGCCGCACGTTTTGAAAAAACTAAGCCAGACCTCTTCAAAAGATCCCCCCGGTGCCAAAACGGTCCGCTTATGCAGCCATATCACGTCCGACCGAATCGCGTTTGCATCCCCCGCTGCTCAACAGCCAACATGAATATACCGTTTTCCGTCGCTTGCCTACTACCGCATTAAACTCTAGTGCTGACCGCGTATACCTTGCTGAGCGCTGTGGCGTTGTTTAAACTTGCGCTAATAAGGCCTTCGCACGCTTTAAAGGCCTTAGGGAGGCCCTTAAGGCCTTATAGCGACGATTGCTTCATCTAGTATAGCGCTACTTAATATAGTAGGTAGTAAATATAGGGTTTAAGTCTGTTACGTCTTCTAAGTACCTTAAGCGCATTGTAATAGAAGCAATCCATCTAAATCATCTATAATAACAGCATTAGTAATTGTCCTATATATAATAGATCTATATAGTTTACTACTATTATAGTAGACACTATACTAGTAACATAGGGGGGTGTATTAGTATTAGTATTAGTCTAACATAAACATAGTTATATACTATAGTCTAGTCTACTAACATATACTAAATATCTTCTATATATAGCCTAACATACTAGTAAGGTTACTACTAAATAAAGATAAGGCTTACTATTATATGTCTACGCCTTTATAGCTACTAATACCTATTAGCTTATCGCTAGTACTATATCTAGCGTACTCCTCCTATAGCTATATATATAAGTAGTATAGATTATAACTATAATATTAACCTCTTATATCTACGCCTTTATATTAATTAGTATAAGATTCTTATCTACCTCTTATAGCGTAACTAGCTCTATAGCTACTATCGACTACTCTACTAATAACATACTATATACCTATAAAGCTATCGTAAGATCTAAACTAGTTTAATAGGCCTTTAGACAATAGTATAGATAAAGCTAGTAAAGGCCTATTTTAAGTAATTAAGTTAAAAGTAGTAGATAGTAAGATTAAACCTTATAGAAGCCCTATAATTACTACATTAGTACTAAAGCTATATATCCTTTAGATAATAGTATTATAAAAGGTACTCTTTCTTTATAAAACACCTATAGTGTTCTTTTAAAACCTTATAACTAATGTATAGACTATATTAAAGATTAATCTACTTATATACTTAAAACAAGTAATTCTTAGTAAGAGTATAAAGTATACTAGGTAGGTTAGTGTTAGGAATTAGTATAAATAAGCTAAAGCGTAATTAGGCTATAAGCAATAGGGTAGGATTAAACCTCTACTATATTAAACGCTAGGAAGACTACTCTCTAACCTATAGCTTAAAGCGAGAGAGTAGCTATAGGTTACTCTCTCTACTCTCTCTACTCTTAAGAGAGTATAAAGAGTATAATAGAGTAA
>VCMQ01000040.1:0-154565 GCA_007113905.1 Teratosphaeria zuluensis | reverse complement strand
GACCCGTCAGTATTTGATTGACCCCCCTCCCGACCGAACCCCCCCATTATCCGCACCCGTCAGAGCTCTCCCCAGCGCGGTTCACTGATCCTCCGGCCTTTCGAGCGCTGCCGGAAGCGGTAGAGACCGCGCGGGATGTGCGCTTGCAGAGTCCTAGTATATGTGCTATAAGTTATCTAAAATTATCTATTTAGATAAAGTAGTAATTATACTAGTCTTGTATTTGTCTTGACTATTATAATATACAAAAGGTCGTTATAGTATATAATGAGTCTATAAGGTAAAAAGAAACATTCTAGCTATATCTAATAAGAAAATAGTAGGAGCTAAGTAGTACTAAATCAGCTTAAGTAAAGCAGGCTCCTACTCTTAAAGGCTCCTTATTTTAAATCTTGCCTATACTATTTCTCTATATTTACTATCTCCATCTAAATGCTACTTACTAATTGAACAGTTATACGTACTATAGACTTGTATTTTATTAGAACAAAATTTATAGTATAGTAAGTTAATATAAAGGTGTATAAGCCTATCTAATTGTTAGAAAAGTATAGAGATATCTTGCTTAATCTATATGACATTATTCTAGCTTAGTAAAACCTTAACTACTAATGCTTGATCTTTAAGTCTTTCTATTACAGACGAGGAAACAGCCGTCGAGAGGATAAGGCTAAACGACAAGTTATAGCCAACTTCTTGTTTTATTTAGGAATGTAATAGCTTTGGTTATTATCATTATCGACATACGAACAGGAATAGCTCTAAGAATAAATCAGGCCTATAGTAAAACTTTTCTTCTTCTTCTTCTTCTTCTTCTCCTTCTACTTCTCCGACGACTTTAAAAGCCCTAGTTGTTACGGCTTACTACCCTAACTTTAGGTACTACTCCGTCCGCTTTCATAACAGACGTCATGTTCTAGGACTTCCGGGCTTAGTCAACAGTCCTGTCAAAAGAACTTCGCACTTATACTCTCTTTCTTAGCTTATAGACAGTCTTGTGTATTAACGCTACTTGTCCCTTACACTAGTAGAGTCATATATAGGGCCTACTTAATTACTCTAGGATATTCTATAATAAGACGGCTGGCTAGGGTTTACTATAGAACGTAGAACTATAATATATATATACGATTGCCTTTACTAACACTCCTTATATTATTTAATTCATTCTATATGCTAGGCCACTTATTAATTAGCAGGTCTCTAGACTAGCAACCTCACTTCTAGGTAAGGCGTAGTTTTAGAGAATCTCTATAGTACCTTTCCTTATATACTAATACTCCTTACCTTACATTTCCTATGTTAGTAGCAATTGCGCTTATATAGCGATTGCTACTAGGTAGGGCATTGCTTAGTCAAGCCCTACAATTAGATATCTGTAGCAACGAGGGGCATTTTTAAAGAGTACGCTTGATCCTAAGCCAACTAGCAATGGCAAATGATATAGAGCTTACAACTAGAAATCCCGCATATGTGTGACGAGACAGTACCTTCGCTATAAGTCATCACCTCAATCACACTATAAATAGTAGCTGTATACGAGTGAGCGACTGCTTCCGTTGAAATCTAACTACTACCAGCTTGTTTACAACCACTAGATTTATAGCCGCAGATGCTAACTTCGGTTTGGTCCTATAGGTAGACTTGCAAGAACTCTTATGTGTATGTCGCAAGACGTCTATTACAGTTTGCTAGCAAGGCCAGCGGCGATGCTACGCTCCAGGTCCCAGAGCTCTAGCATATTAGAGCCGACTGTCCCGGTTAACCTCGCGTCAGCTTAAAGCGGCCGGCCGCAGCAAGGCTGAAGACCCGTTACGCGAGTGCATCACCATTTGGCAGCGTCGTAATGGCTGGATTTGAGGTTAGAAGGGCGATATAATTCTTCGGATTGTGTTCTGATCCACCTGCAAGTCCTAGCTTCAATCGACAGCACATAGCGCGTCAAATGAATGACGTGCAAGAGGATGCCTCTACAGTCGTTCTAGAGAAATCTCCTAGGTAAATCTGATCGGAACGGACGGGCGCACTGGCTGCATTGACACATACAATAAGTCAGAAGAGATATATGCAAGCAAGACATTGTCGGGCAGGCAAGCCGGCGTGCGGTGCATGAAGCCGATTTACTAGTGCTCGTATCTTCCTCATGGCCTCTTCCTATGACGCTAGTCCACGGCCAGCTATCGCCATCTCTCATTGTAGCTTCTGTCTGAATCGACAAAAAGTCCGGTCGCTATCTAAGAGACTTGATATAAAGGCCAAGATCAGATCATCTTCGTGAGCTATCCGGGGTCGCGTCGCGAAAGAGAGATCTCGCCACCTTCCCACCTAGCAGATCGGAGGGATATACGGCAGGCCGGCGAGCTACATTCTCTGAACAACCGGAAGAACAATTCTCGCCCGCTTCCCAACCGTACCAACCATAATATACATGTTCGCGGGGTAATTGGGAATTGAGAGGCCATCTGCAGACAGGCCTGAGAAGTAGAGAGGCGACAGCGCCTGAAAGAGGCCTGGTTCGGACAGGAGAAACCTGCAATCTGACTTTTGGGCACTAGTAGTCATGCCTTCGTTGCTGAGTTGAGCCTGGCTTCGGACATGTGACTGGCATTGAACGAGAACGGCGATGGAATATATGTTGGCAGACTTTCTGTGCTTTTTCCATATCGCTAGGCGTAGATTTGCCTCTTGAGAGACGAGCTTCAGCTTCGTTCAGCAACGTTCCAGAAGTTTATGCCATTGTCAACTTACGAGATTGGAACAATCGGGCCTTCGCAACTCAGACCATAGGGGCTTTCAGTGCCGCCCAAACTCTTCTGGAATGCGCTAAGCGTCACTCGAATGAAGCTCACGAAAAAACTCCCCTCGGCAAACCCAAGACAATGCGAGGGCAAACACAGCTCGTCAAATGCCTATTTTAAGTCGTCCAAGACCGCCTGCCTCTCGCCATCGCACCTTCATCCGACCCATTGTAGAAGCATGACCAATGAACCGTTTGACAGCGCCTCAAACCAGATTGAGCAGAGGCCTTACGGACCAGGCATATACCGTAGCACATTCATCCAACTCATCAACATTTACGACCCGGACTTCCTACTAGACGAGACATCAGCCAACGACCCGGATAATATCCACACTTACATCAGAGACCATCCTGAAGAAGCCGAGGGCATCTGTAAGATACTATACGGAGCAATTATCATAATAGAGGACGCTCAGAATAGGGTGCACCAGCTCAGCCGGCAGCTCGAGGAGTGTGGTGTACCGCTTAGCGAGCAGCCTAGCGTGGACCTTCAAAGACAGGACGCCCTAGCGAGCTTGTCCCCATCGCTAGCCCGACCATGGCTGGCCGCGCTCTGACCGAGGATCACGAGGGCTCGCAAGACCAGCAGCCTGTCCGGTCATCAGCCCCCCTTCCTTCAGGACCGCACAATAGCCAAAGCGGAACGCCTGTCAAATTTCCGTTCAGGTAGTAGATCTTACGCAATGCCATCATCTGATCTTGCACTCTCTAAGTGTACGACGTGTAGTGCAGCCTGCTAGCAGCATCTCTGCAGCTGGGATGCTATAATCAGTAAGCCAAAGAACTCGAGCGTCTACTACCTCATGCTCTGTGATCCTCTGGGAGCGCCAGAAAGCTGTCCAAGGTGGAAATTTGAGTCAGATCAGTTGTGAGTCGAGCTATGTTTAAACATTCGATCGATTGCACCACGACTAAGAATTTTGACTTGCCGAGGGCTCATGATATGCTGGGATATGTTAGGGAGGAGTTGTTGACTAAAGTGGCGTCTTGAAAGCTGAAAATGGGCTGATGACGAGGCTTGGTAACGAGTCCGCTGATTGATTGGCAACCGTCCTTGTCCAGCTGTTGAAAGCACTGGAATCGTCAACAAGTAGGAAGTCTAGGACGATGCTAAGGACATGCACGATCTCGAAGTGCTTCCCATGACCGCATCGAGATTTGCTCATTCGAACGATGATCTTACGCTGCATATAAATCATAATTCGTGAGTACCAATACAATGCTGTAACGCACCTCAGCCAATACTCTTCTCAATATCGGGACTCTCCGGGCCAAGCACGCTCCGCTCCCTGACCAAGACCTTCTTCTTTTGCTTGCCTTGCAAGCTGTTCGGGCGGACCTGGCTTTCGGGAGACGCACCGCCGCCGACCTCCTTCTCCATCTCTCTGCCAGGCGTGCCACCTCTGGCGAGCGGACTGCGTCGTGCATCCAGGTCCGTGCGGCTTGCGAGTCGACTCTCGCTTCTTGTGTATCCGTACCCATATGGCATGAATGCCTCTCTGGTCCGTGCCGGGCTGTTGCGTCCGCTGCCAGATTGGAAGCCGCCGGCGCCTGACATTTGTGTATCGCTGAGCATTGTGGAGTCGCCGATACCGTCTGCACCTTTTCTCGAGGGCCGCGTAGGTGCACGGCGTGTGGTAATTCCTGCATTGAAGCCCTATGGAAAACACATCAGCGGAAGTCCTCAGCTGTCCAGCAAGACAGCTTCAAGTCAAGCTCTTGCTCACATCTCGGATCTGATCGGCCTTTCGATCATGTCGCCGTTTGAGGTAGACTGCAAGTACCGCAAGTAAAGAAAGTCCAATGGCGAGTACGATCAGCATGATGACCCATCTGTAGTGCGTGTTCCACCTGCGAGAGGGTGTCAGTACGTATTCGTGACCATTTCCCTCAGCTATTGCAAAGGCAATTCCTGCTAGCAGGCAAGGCCTAGAGGACTTCGAGGGATACCATACCATGGCCCATCGCTACCCGAGTTGTTGCTTGGATCCGCCGTCACTCCCGACGATGATGTACCTGTGCTCGTCGCAAGCGTCGCCACGGCAGTCGCACTCGTACTTGCGCTCGTGGCCGTGGAAGTCGCGGCCGTGGTGCTTGCCGAAGTATCCGCATGCTCCGACGCGCCATTATCCGTCCCGCAATTGCTCTTGTACCACGTCGAGACCTGCTGGCTGTCGCTTGCGCTCGTGCAGGTCGAGTCGCAGATGCCGGTGTCGGAGTCATACAAGCTCTTGAGGTATCCCGACTGGCAGAAGCAGGACCAGATCGACTGACTCGCGCTGGTGGTGCCGCCGCAGGCTTCGGCGGCTTGGTTGAGGAGTTGACAGCTGGAGGCGCATGAGGGCAGCTGGCTGTTGCCGTTGGTGAGGAGCTGGGCGGATGAGAGTGTGAGGAAGGTGAGCGAGATAGTCGCGAGAGCGTGTGGCCGCCTCATTGCGCGTGCTGTGTGGGTAGTGAGTGGTGTCGCATGAATCGGAGATGGTAAATCAGTTGCTGGCAGTGGTGATTTGCGATGGCTATGGATGACTACGTCGCTGTGAAGACTGAATGATGGTCGCGGTGGCTGTGGAACAGTTCTTGGGTGTGGCGTAAAATGTGTGGTGGGTGTGCGAGGAATGTATCAGCGCGTCTGCTGAACCATTTGTTGCGCGATAATCAGAGCAGGTGCGCGCTGCAGGTGATGAAGCGAATATTGGGCACGGGCAGGAGCGAGCGGAAAGGAGGAACACAGCCTCCGCATACGAGGCGGAAGAAGCAGCAGGGAAGGCGCAATGTGTATATTGCTGATTGCGAGAGTCTGGCCGTTTGGAGTGGAGGGATCCATTGAGAACGCGGGGCTAGCGTCAGGGTCCAGGGGTTCGGCTCGGCTGTGCCTGAGCGGCCCGCTCGGCGAACCGGTTCCTACTTGAGCTGTCAACTTTTGACAGTCTCTGATCCTGCAAGACATCATGGCGGCGACACTACCCCAACGTTTTACGGTTCGAGGGCAAGCACCTCTGCTTTGCTGTGGCATCTTGAGAACGGTCTATGTGGTCCAGCCAAGTCATTAGCACCTGATGTGGCTGCTGTGTCGTCGCCACTTTTGGGGCTTTTCTCCCGATCCTCACTCGACAGCACCCTCGATATTCGGGCTACAGGGTGCTCGCGCAGAACAATACAGATACACTGTTGCCTTCATGTGCGCCAGATTTCTCCTGCAAACCTCGGTCAGCATTGGTGAACTGCATCTTGGACCCCAGCGTAGACGTACTGCAATGCAAGCACGCATCAAACTTCCTCGACGCCGCAGCCGGCGTTGATGTCAGCATCATAGCCAGACGTCCCCTCCTGTAGCATTTCTGCGACGCAAACCTCTCATTGCCGCTGAAAATGGCATTCCTGCAACATGCCGCTCATCCATGATACGCCGATGGCGGTTGTCACGCAATTGAAAAGGGGCCTTCAGGAGCGCAGCAAAGCTGATAGCCTTGACGCCTTGACGGCAGCATCGTCAGAGATGGGTGCTAGGTCTGCTCAGCAGTCGATTGGTGGCTGCGTGAAACAAGCTTTGCTACGCCGTGCGAACGAGATGGCGAGAGGGAGCGAGTGCGTGAATAAACGACAGTCGGTGCAAGCGATACTGGTATCGGCTATCGCACGGGAAGTCTTGTCGTGAAGGTCGGTCCAAGGACTCAGTCGCGGAGAGCAATTGGGAAAAAGCGCTGGCAGCTTACTCCGCGTTGAAGTTGACACCACTACGAATCGAAGGAACCGCTCTGTCACGCCCTAGCGGCACCTGAGTCCTGGCTTTTCTGTCATTGTTTGAAAAGGTCAGCATGCCAAGCCTTATCGCACGCGGAGCTCAGACAACCTCAAAGCGGATGAAATCACACCAGTCATCTCAACAGTCAGTCCAGCTGTCTTTGACTGATTGATTACCTGATGATTGGGTGACTTGTGGTTGGTCTCATGTCATGTGAAGAGCTGATAGTCAGACACTCTTGCAGTGACTGCCGTGTCATCAAATAGGTCATGCTTGAGTGTTGACGAGAGTCAAACCATTTGACTGGACCTGATGCTTCGGTCAGTTTCCAGTCAGTCCGCCAGTCGGTCGATCAGCCAGTCAGTCAAGCTCATGTTGACTGACTTTGGACAGGACTCAGTCACACGCCGCTCTTCATTCTATACACCTTCACGTTCAAAGATGAGACGATCATCACCATCAACGAGTGTCTCGAGAGATCTTTCAGAGTGTTCGTCCGCACCCGACAACATCTGCGCGAGTACTTTCAGCGCTCTTGCGCGCTTGTTCCACACGTCCGCCAGCGCGCTGACCACCAGGCCCATCGCCTCGACTCAACACGCCACACCGCCCTCACTGGCTATTCCGGACGAATTATGGAGTGAGATCACCGCATATCTGAGCCCAGTGGACCAACATAGCTTGCGACAGAGTTGTAGGAAGTTCTTCTACTTCTACGATCAAGCAATTGCGCATGTCATTAGGACTGACCCCACGTACTGCAGAGCCTGGCTTCAAACGCTTGGCCGAGATAGGTATCGGGAGGCCTTGGAAGCTCAGGCTGGCACAATCATTCGGCGTTGGAGTCAGCTGAGACCTCCATCTCACCTGCGAGGGAAGCGTGCTTGTGATGCTTGCAAGAAGGTCCATGACGTCTGCTTCTTCTCAGGAATGCAGCGCAGAAAGAAGGGATCGGAGCGCCAATGTCAAGCATCCCAAGAAAGGTATTGCTCATTCGGTGGAGGACGCTTCAACCTGAACTACGTCGACCTTTGCAGCAGACTTGCGAATATTCAGACTTCTGCTGTGCACTATCGCACAGAGCTGCTACCAGACTCCCGATCTTTTACATCCAGCACGATGTCTCTGGTGTCGCAGCGAGTCTCAGGCCACGAGGTCACCTGGCTCCGTATCGAAGAGTCCCACCATCTCCGTGAGCCGGGAACGCGCCTGTGGCCTCACTACAATGACCTGCGCTGCAGACAGGACCTAGCAAGATTGGCACTACGGGTGTGCTCGCATCTCGGCACTAGCGAGCTAGACCAGTGCGTCGCGATGCTCCTATCGGACTATGTCTCCTTCGAGCGGGAATTGCAGAGAGGGTTCGCGCAGGTCTGGAGCCTAAAGGACTCGTGTCGATGTAAGACTTGCGGGATGACATGGTCTTTCAAGCCGGATGAGACGGGAGATTGCGGAGGGGGACTCGGCGGCAGATGCATCGCTCTTGTGACGCGGAGGTTGCTGTCGTGGCCACTGGTTGGCGCTACTGATCCACATTGGCATGCTGCTACCATTGACAGACACGCACTTCGGTACGTCGAAGGGCTGATGGGAAAGACTAGCGAGACCAGTCGTGTTAGCGCATAGTACGTATGGTTGAATTGCGGTGCACACTGTACAGACAGCATCTGTCCCGCTCACAAGGAAGCTTGAGGGTCTCATCTGAACGCGTCTCCGTTGATCACACGCTGAGGGCAAGTCGCCGTGCCGTGATGTGGTCGATCAAGTACAAGGCTCCAATTATCGTAGTTGTCAGCGTCAGCGAAGTGGAAACGACGGCTGTTGCATGTGCGAGCGAGGCTGTATTGCGACTGGTGAAAGAACGTCCGGTCAATGGAATGGAAGCTTCGACCCAGAATCATGATCCGTTGGTGGACCCTCTGAGAGCGAAATGATTGTGACCATTCCACGTCTACACAGCACTTGCACCGCCTCATGTACAACGTTCTCATTCAGAGGTTCTGTGGACACGGGATCGCCGCACATGCAACTATATTCAGCAAGGAATCCTGCAACGTAAGCTCGAGAGGTGAAGACGTGAGATCCTTCAATCCTCTACACTGCAATGATCTCAATAACACGCTGAGTCTACTCCAATGTCCTCGTGTGCGTAGCATCACCGCCACACTAACATTCCACGCCCCCTGCCCCTCCCCCACCCAAACAGGAAGGCACACACCCCGGCCGTACCTCGGCAACCCTCATTCCTACCCTCCACTATATATCACATATCACCGTCCCACCACTTTCAGTACGCCGAGATAGGTGCCTATGCTGCCAAACCAGTACAACCGGGCCGATCTAACAACGAAACCATACGTTGGTCCACCGCAAATTATGTGGCTGCTCATACTGTAATTGGTTTGATACCAGATCGAAGATCCTTGTTTCTGTACCCTTCGCAAGGTTGTCATGAGAATCCAAAGTGGCACCATATTGCTTGGAAATTCGGGTTTCTTTTTGCGGGCGGCGTGGTGGGGAGGCGAGGGACATGGGGGTTTCTTCTTCTTTTGCTTGGAAGTTGGATTGGGAGACGGTGATGGAGGGTTGATTTTTGATGTGAGGGCGTGAGTGGTAATGATAGTGGATATCGTCGTAGCGAGCATGGGTTCGATTGCTGTTCTGCGCTGTGCATTAAGCGTCTGCAGGCGCAGATGTGTGTCGATCACGTCTACTAGCTGGAAGAGAAGAGAATCATTGGTTGAATCCATGATGGGAAAGCATCTCGCAGGACTGACGTCCGGCTATGAATTTTGTGTCAAGCAGCAAGCACCACACTGGGCGAGGTCTCGCCAAGGCATCTAGGGATCGCGGCGAGGTAGGCTGTTTGTGGAAGCGAAAGATACGCAGCTTCTCCATGACATGATACACAGAGATAATGGTCTGCGTCTAGACTCCTATGCTGAAATGAAGCCTAGCAACTCAATCACTTGCTGTAGACTCGAAGCATTCTTGACAGCCATATGCGATTCCTGGTCCGAAGCACCTAGTTGCTGCGCATAGACGCAGCGGTGTTTAAAGTCCCCTCTTTATGAGCCGAGTGGTGACACTGGAGACGCGCGACTGTCCCGAGTAGTGTTCCTGCCAGGTGCTCATGGCATCTCACCGCTCGCATGCCACCTCACGCTCTACCTTATGACTGATAGGGTTTTCTCTACCACCTCGTAGCCACGAAATACCAATTGTGGAGGCTCTGCACGGCAGTGCTGCCACGCTATCATCCCACCCTTCGCGCCCCTACTAGATGCAGCAATGACGATGGCCACAATCTTACGCAATCCTGAGCCCACTGGCAATGGCATAATCCATCACGGCGCCTATCCACGATTCGCTCTATCAGCGACAACAACGGCAGCCCTCTGATCCAAAAGTCTAGCAAGAGAGCCCACAAGAAGCTTGCAGCTTTCCCAAAGGCCTCGTGTGCCATCAAAGAGCGGAGAGTCATCGGTGTCGAAGAGGCGGACCAACACCAGGCAGAAGAGCTCCTGCACCAGTAGACCCAAGCCCGTGAGACGCATTCGGCCGACAAGCACACGTTTGCCTGGCACGTTGATGCTAGGATGCATCGCCGCAATGCTAGACCATACTTCAACAGCTGGATCTTCGTCCTAGGCGTCAAGAACGTCGTTGTCTGCAACGCAAATAATTTGCTTGACAGGTCCGAACAGCCTTGCAAGCTTCTTGATCGTGGTCTGTCCTTAATCTGCCAACGCTGCTAGATCGAGTCGTATCGTAACGGAGCTGTAGTCCTCGCATTAGCATGATCTGTATTCAGAACAACGTTGCATTCAATTTGAGACGAGAGTGTGACCGTCGCGGAAACAGATGTAGTAGCATGGGCATCGAGCATCACTCCACGCAGGGTGGGACGTCAAATTGACCTATCGTTCACTCGCACGCATGATCTGATGATCATAGAAGCATGTCGACAATATAGCGAGCTCGAAGAACCCCAACGCCAACCGACTGACAAATACAACCGATAAACCAAATCAGGGCAGGCCTGTGTTAGCAGTATGATATCCTCTTCGTCCGACCGCCCCGTAGATCACCTGAACTGATGATAGTGTCCTCAGTCGCAGATGTCAATTTGCGCATATCACGCAGCATCTGCAGCTCCACCAAGTTAGGGAGTGGCAAGTAAGACGAGCCCACCCATCTCGCAAGCAAGTAGGCGCACGATTGGGACTCTGCGGGAGACGTCTGACACAGGCGTTTGAGTGTCCGGCCAGCGGGAGTCCTTCGGGTTCCAAAATCAGTCTGCAGTGGTCTTTTGAGGGCCTCGGTGCTCCCATTCAGTGACGTCTGGGCTTTTGCGCAGTCGCTAGACACGTCCATCTACCCGACCTTCTCGCTCGTGCTTGCCTAGCGATACCGACCCGGGAAGCCTCTACCGCCCACCGCTCCACAGAGTCCCTCTGCCACCCTCACCCTGTCTCCACGGGACCTCAGATCTCTTCTGCCAAGACTTCGAGTCAGGTCCTGTAGCGCTTGGAGACGATAGCGGAACCTGTCGTGACGCTGCTTCCCTCCGGCTCGTTCAACGGGCTTACAGCTTCGAGAACTATAGCAATTCAGCCATTGTTTGCCTCCTCGCGATGTGCTACGACCAGCATCCGACGTGCGAGAAGCGGCTATATCGCATCAGACGATGGCATCCCCCCCCATCTGCCCTCTTGTCCAAACCAAGAACCCCATAGAGTTGTGCAACAAAGTTAGGCAACAACCTACCATCCGTCTTCGCAGCTGACATTTCGCGCACTACACAGTACCCTCCCCTGACGAATTCGCGCTACAGTGAATCCCCCAGTGTAGAGCAGCAGCTTCTCTCATGTTGAAGCAGAGAACGAAAAGAAGCGGAAGTAATACCGTTCGTTCTAGGACTTGGAGGCGATGCTTCGGTTCGGTGATAGAAACGGGTATGACAGCATCGTCTTTGAAGAGCGGTCGGCAAATCGTGTCATTGGTCACTCGAGCGTTGACTTTCTATCGACCTGGAAAGCGTGTAGTTGACCTGACGACCATGTCAATTTGGAACAGCGCAGCGTCTGAGTCATTCACTTCCGCACAGCTGACGGATGAGCGACTCTCAAACCCGTCGATATCAGTAATGAAAGCAGGAAACAACGCGTCAAAAGTCAAGGAGCTCATGGGCCGCTGCCCGATGTGCAGCTCACGCGGGCGTTTCGCTGACTTGATCAGCACTAGATGCGGAAGCAAGAGATTAAGCAAGCAGTGGGCAAAGATCGGATCCCGCAATTATTAGCGACTATGCAGAAGACATGCTATACCCGAGCATCCGTTGCGCCTAAGGACAGAGCAGGCCCAGTTCAAATGCCCTTCCAAAGATGGAAAAAAAGACGCATCCAAGCCATCATGCCCAATCATCGCTGTCGTCACATTCGTCTCCTTCTTCAAGTCCGGCTCCAGAGCCTGTCGTTTCCCATTCATGAGTGCTGTGTTGATCCTCATACTCTCCGCAGTTGTCCTATTACACTCCAAAGTCTTCATCCTCCGGCGCATCGACGATTGATGCAGCTGAATGTCACACCTGCCGAAAAGTGCTGGCCCAGCCTACTGCTGCTTCCAGAACAAATTCTTCCACCAGCTTTGTCTCTGCGGTGTGTCTACCGTCACGGCCGGCGAAGGAACAGGTGTAGCCAAGGCCGGCTCGACCGCCGCAGCAGCAGGCGCCACCGTCTGCGTTGCCTTCTCTGCCATCACTGGAGCCGCAGCAACACGCGATCTCTCCGACACAGCTGCAGGCGACGGCAACGCCTCCTTCGCCCTCGCCGCGATCTTCCGTCCCATCTCCCCGGAATCAGCCGTACCCTTCCCAGCCTGCGGCCAGAACCTCCACGTTGCCAACGCCGTCGCCGTCCCGATTGAGAGCAAGATGACAGCACCCGCCACGCGCATCTCGCCCCTCAGCCTCGTCGCCTCCTGCTGCCACGTCGCTCGGTCCTTTGCCATCAACGCATCCCGTCTCGCTTCTTTCCGCTTGGCCCGCTCCAACGCCTTCTGCAACCGTGACGTCTGTCTCGCATGATCGGCGAGGATCGCTCGTCCCGCTTTGAGTGCTTTGGCGTCCCAGATTCGCGATGTCGAGTGTGAAGGTCGAGCAAGCGGGGTAGCTGGTTTGGGTGGTGGGGTCGGGAGTGGGAAAGGGTCGATCTCGCTGGTCTTGATGAGTTTGAGGGGTGGTGAGTGCTCGATGCGGGTGAGGCGCGAGATCTTGTTGAAGTGTTGTGTCTCGCGGCTGTTGCTCAGGGCGTTGAGTGCGAAGAGGATGGATGCGTGGTGGTGCGGGGTTGTGGAGAAGGTGCGGTGGAGATGAGAGAGTGAAGGTGCAGGGAAGGAGCGAGTGAGCGAGGAAGAGATGATAGGAGACATGACGGAGGCGGAGGTGAAAGATGGGCTCGAGGTCGACGAGATGAAACGACAGATACTAACGAGTGTTGTATCGATGTCGCTGACCACAGGATAGACGGAGATACGGTTCGAGCTTATCGCGTGAGATATCGCGGGGAAAGCGCGGGGTGCTCGGAAGCTTCGGCCGAGGAAAGTGCGGGTCATGGTCCACATTGATGGCCTGAGGCTGCCTTGCCGTCCTCTTCCACTCTATATCCTTTCATCACCGCATCTCCTCCGCATGCAGATGTCACTAGCACTATTTGGCGTCAATGTCAAACAAAGCTTTGCGGCGATGATACCACTGCGGGACCAGCTGCTGTCAGCACGGCCCCAATGGCAGCGGCCCACACGTGAGTTCGCGTGAGTTCCTGCACCGCGACGCGGTTGCCTCCAGGGCGTCGAGCGCGTCTGTTTGTCCGACCCATTGATTTCCTTCTTTACCAAATCTCCCATTCCACCTCAAGCACTGACCATAGTTCCCGCCTCCACAATGGCCGACACCCGACCCGAAGCTCCCACGGCCGCAACACCAACACCAGCACCGACACCACCACCCACCTGCGCCGTCTGCTCCACGGCCGCCAGCGAAACCGTCAAGCTCAGCAAATGCAGCGCCTGCAAAACCGTCTCCTACTGCTCCAAAGCCTGCCAACGCGCCGGCTGGCCCGAACACAAGCCCGCCTGCGCACCTCGCTCCTCTCGTCCCCGCTCACCACGAGAGTCCACACACGGCTCCAACTTCCTCCGCGGCATGATGTGGGGCAACGACAACGGCTCCTTCCTCTCTGGCCGCTCCGAAGACGACTGCTACAACTTGCTGATCGACGCTTGGCGCATGCGAGTGGAAGACGAGTACAATTTCGGCGGCATCACGCAAGGCTTGTACGCCGGCGAGGATCCTGTGCCGGGACTCAGAGCGTTTCTGAGGAAGTGCGAGAGGAAGGAGGGAGTGCTGCCGACCTGGTGGAATGACGAGAAGAAGGAGGCGTGTATTAGGAAGGGGGCGGCGAGGAGCGGATGGAGTAATCTGCATTCGGCGGTGGAGAAGTCGGATATTCAGGAGCATTACGGTAATCCGAGTATGCCTATGCAGTTGAGGATGTTGGCGGAGGAGGTCATTGGGACGAATGTCATGAATCTGCATGGGTGAGGGGATGATTGTTGGGCGGAGAAGGAAGATTTCCGGTGATGCTGGCAGGTGGCTGGCCATTTGTTAGCCCTGGTTTCGCTGTCTATGCTGAGATGAATGATGATGCTTAAGTAATGGTAAATGTATCAATGTGACATGGCTGACATCTTAGGCAAGGTGCAAGACCAACTATTATGGTGTCATCAATGACTGATATAGGCGTCTCAGAATCGTGAGCCCACCACTTCGTCGGTAGGTGCTCATTCGACATAGCAGACGTCCCAGAAGCCTCTCACGGAGCCGCCTTTTCGAAACGACTGCGCGAAGATGACCTTGCGGACAAGATTGCCCGACAGTAATCTTTTAGCAGGCACTCGAGCAAGCTGTTGTCAGCTGACCGACTCTTCCAAGGACTCACCGGTGGACGTGATGAGTAGACCCTCCATCATCATAAGTAATGGCATTTGACGAGAAATGACCAAGGTACAAGATCATCGACGGGATTATCTGTCTCGCCGACACAGGACAAGATGACATTCCCAGAATCTTCCAAGCTACCACGCACTCTGTAGTACCGGCCAGCAGCAGCAATATTCACAGGCTAACTACCTCCTCGCCTCCTCACTCCAGCTTTGTACCCACCCTCCTACCCACTAAAAGCCACCCTCCACCCGCCTCCCCAACCACCTGCAACTCGCCAACCTCTCCCTCTCTCCATTCTGATGCACTCTCCACCCCTCGGCCGGCCGGCCGGCTGGCACGACCGTCCGTCCTTCGATTGGAGCACTTCTACGTGTCCACGCACCGGCTGAGGCCATATGTCCGGCTGGCGTTGCAGGTCGATTTCGGTGGGTGGGGATGTACGTGCCGCTGCTGCTGCCGCTGGCGCTTGGGATGGCGCTTGGAATGGCGGCGAGGCGAGATCAGGCTGTTATTTGGGTGGTGATGGCAGTGAGGGAGAGGGAAAGGGTAGTCCGCTTAGTAGTATAGTTGGTCAAGCTGTGTTAAAGTGATTGACTGACGGGGCGTCTGACTGACACTGGAAGTCACTGCCAAACGCTTATTGCACTGTACCGTTAGTTATGTCATCCAGGCATCGTAGGTCTCACTTTTATGTCGACGGACGGATGCTGCCGGACCAGAGTTGAAGGAGATGACTGAATGATTGTGGTTGTTTCGGTCAGTTGGTCAGTCAAGCTTCTGTGAGGAAGGGGAAAAGGGACTGGGGAGATTGGTGGGTGCCAACACTGCGGGCTAGTGGACTGGACGATGTTCGGACAGGACCGTGATGGCGGTTCCAAGGACCGAATTGAAGACCCAAGTCCTATTCGAGACCCTTTCGCTCGCCAGGAACCTTTGAAACATGTCTAGGCTTACTATGTCTCGATACCTCAACACAACCATGCATGGGCTAAGCGAGATGCGATATGTAAGCTCTTCCAACCACCTAGGAGATATGCATTTCTTATTTTCGCACTTCAAGCTGCATATCGCTCGTTAACCTGAGGATTTTGTGGTGGATTGCCACTGGACTTCCTGTCCGGTGAGGATTTTGAGCGAGTTGATTGGGTGTTTCTCAATAGTCGTTCAGGAGAACACGGCTGAGAGTGATGTGAGACGCTTGGGAATGGATCAGATCCATCGACTTCGCGAAAGTGGAGTGAGAACATCAAATTGGTCTACATTCTTCTGGTTAGCGATTCCGGAAATCGATGGCTCAGCATATGGCAGTCTTGGTGTGTCAATGACGACCACCATCTTCGATCGAGGGGGAGAGCAGCAAGTCAAGCTCTGATCATCTTGTCTCTATTCTCGTCTTCTTTCGAATCTGGTGCAGCCGTCAACATGCCAATCTCATGCATAGTGCCTGAATTGCATGACCGACGGCGATGTCAGCCTCCGATATGGCACTTGTCCGCTCATGAGTCAGTTAGTAGAGCTGGCTTTGACTGATTCTTGACACGACGGGACAGCAGGCAGACTGTGTGCCTGCTTTCATCTAAGGATTGCCTCACCTCACGACCCAATACATGCCTAGGCTTCATCTGCCACCTCGGCGTAGACTCGGTCAGGTACTGCCTCCCCCTCGTACGCGCCGGACTCGTTCCATGCCGCTCCTACCCGACGGCCGTCAAAGCCGCAGGCGAACACCCAATTCCATTCCGATCGCAGCTCCGAGGAGCATAGGCCAGTCAAGACCGGTCTTGAAGGTTTGATGAAAGCTGGCGGAAGGCACACCTCATGGGGTTGACGTCGGAACTAACGGGGATGCGCGCAGTAGAATGGCCGTTTGCCGCCATCGAGGTGGTGGAACCTGTCCGCTGAGGAAGTAGATTCTTATGATAATGGCAGGGCTGTGGGGGGAGGTGTCGGGTGGTAGCTGTTACGGGTTTGGGGAAGCTTTTGACGAGAGTTTTTGCCGTGGTGGAGTGCGCTTCTCACGATATCGAGCATGCGGAGCAAGGGTTTGGAGAAAGCCTCTGTTCTCTCCGTTTCGTAGCTCGGGCTTGCTTTGTAGAGCATTTCGTTTGTCTCGCTTCATTATTGATCGAGCGACTTGGCCACGACATCTGCTTCAGCGCTGCAGCTCTTGACGATGTGTGCTTTCCAGAACCGCAGAAAGGCCAGCGACAGCTCGTGTGATGGTCCAGGTTGAACGGCCTCCGTGTGTCACTATACATTTCTGTTCCTAGAGACTGAGCTTTTGTTTGCTTGCTTCCAAAGCTCTGCGACGCCGCAGGTGCAGTACTATATCAAGTGAACTGATAAGCGGTGCAATGGCTAGCTGTCTTCATTAGCAGCAAAATGCAGAGGTGCAGCGCAGCGACTGGACTCTCCTGTTCTATTCACTAGGCATCTAACATTACATTGCCATCAACATCGACATGACATGAACGTGAAAAAATCATCGCACGTTCTCCTCCGCCTGCGATCCAGCTCAGGTCGACCGGCAATAAGCGCCCTTATGCAAAAGCGGACCCAGATAGCTCAGCGGCAGAATGGACGTCTCCGCCGACCGCTCTCCGCAGTCCTTCATCCAGTGGGGATCGTTGTCGCAGTTCTTGAACTCCGTCTTCGCCTGCAAATCCCAGTGTCGGTTATAAGCTGTGTGGCACGATATGTTAGCTGACCGGGTTCACACGACAGACAAATCTCAGGTCTGCAGCACTTACCATACTCGCAGTTCTTCGTGTTCATCGCGCAAAAGGCCGCCTCATCCGGCGAGGATATGCTCACGGCCTTGCCCGAACAGTCTTCATTGGCGAAGATCTTGGACATGTCGTCGACGATCTTCTCGTCCCAGATCCAGTTGATCAGGTCCGTGAAATCTCTCTGGTCGGCGTTGGTGTCGTGGAAGGCGTAGGTGTTGCCGTTGTGGTAGTACCAACTGTAGCAATTGCCAGCCGGGCCAAAGCCAGGACAGCTGATCTCGCCGTTGGTAGCGGTCGCGACGGTCATGGGATTAACATTGGTGGACTTGGCGATCACGACGCTGGGCTGGGGTGTCAGTAAGAGTTTGAAGCGGGCTTAGGATGGTGAACTAACCCTTGGGATGTGAGTGCCTCCGCGAGGGTGAAGATCTCAAGCTGCTTGTACAGGGCAGTCGACTCGCTGGTCAAAGAGAGCGTGACTCGTTGGCTGAAGCCACCTGTTCCAGTGAGGGTTATGAATGTTTGGGTGTCGCCCTGCATGACTTGGAACTGATCACCACGTCAGCTATGCGACCTCGGATTCGATTGAGGTTGCTTTACCTCTGCCGCGATCTGCTTCTGCCAGGTCTCGACAAAGTCCGCGAGGTCGCTTCCAATATTTGCCAGAGTGGCAAAGCGTGTCTCCGCGGTCTGGAATTTCCCGGCGGCGGTACTGACGGGAACCAATGACCTCGCTAACCAAATGCTGTTGATAGCCAAATTGGCTACCAGAGCAGCTCCAGCGGCGGCCCCTTCAGTAGCGACGGCACCGATAGGCACCATGGATAGCTATAGTCATGCTTGTCAGATCATCGAGTGACGTGGGTGAGGCGGGTAATCATGACTCACTCCGGCTGCGAAGAGACCAGTTGCTAGAAGGTTATACCACGCCGGAGTCGCGACCTGGTGCTCAACGGGCACGGAAACCTTGTCCACGATCGCGCCAAGCTTGGCCGAGGCAAGGCCCATACTGGCTGACAATGCCGTGGAGTACTGGTTGAAGAACTGGTAGACCGCGTAGATATTCCACAAAACGTAGAACTGCTGATAGTGCTTGTAGTCCGCGTTCTTCGTACTTGGCTGCACGCAGGTATCGCTAGTGATCAAGTTGCAGGTCGCGCCGTTGTTACCCTTCCGCGGTCATTAGCATGGGCGATAGCAAGGGACGCATACTACTTACACTCCATGACAGATAAGCCTGAGCGAAGCCTTTTCCTTTGACATCGGCAGACTCCTCGTTCTCCGCGACCCACTCGTGAATGTAACCGGACACGTTGAGGAAGCCCCAGCACTGGTATTGGATTCCATCACTCGAGCCCGGAGAACAGTCCCTCTCACAGTTGCCTGCCTTCTCACAGGCGTCCTGCGGGTAAGTGAAGCCAGCAGTAGCTACTGCGGCGAGAAAGGCCGTGACAAAGAGTTTCGACAACATGATGTAGGTCGTGATCAGGCGTGGTAAGTGATGGAACGCAAGAGCCAAGGGTGAGTCGGATACATATACATCTCCGCTTCGTCATGATGATCCTAATAGCAGCACCCGTGGATCGTTATCAGTGAGTGAGGCGTCAGAATAGCACTATGCTGTTATCATGAAGGATTGCACACAGTCCAGCAAGAGCCTGTCCACGTGCCGTCGAAGGAATGCTCCAAAGCGACCGGCCCGGCGCCCACCACGACCTGCCGGCTTGAACCCTCGAACCGGTATGGCAGCTCGATGAGCTCGTAGTCAGAGAGTGTCCTGACCAATCTGGCTCAAGCATTCGTCGATCCATTGTTCTTAAGACTCATCTGGCGTTTTCACTTTGTGGGTAGCACGCGCGCACCGTCAGCAGTAGGATCACCGGGTCACCGTTGGTGACTGTCGTTGTCGCGAATCCACAATCGCATCATGATCCGTAGATGCGTGGACTCGCCAATAAGCGTGTGGCGTGTTATCGTGAGGTTTACCTTCGTCGCTCTTGTGAGATGAGCGGAGGCTTGGTGGCAACCCGATCTGCGACGATGGAATGACCTGTCGACCATGGCGGGATCTATGTTGTGGCGGCGAAGATGCTCCAGAAGCTTTCCATGAGACATGACACGGCTAGATGGCCTAGGTGCGAGCCGAATCCCCAGATGTCTCATGCGGAGGCCCAGACGTCTTGCCTGGAGGCGCGTGACCACAGGTAGACCGAAGATCCATCGCAAATGCTGGATTTCCAGTGGACGTGTGAATGCATTTCACGAGCGAGTCTGGGGTACTGTCCAGTGTGCAAGATGCTACCGATGGCTTCAGGCACAGAGTGTGATGGGAAAGAAGAAATGAAATTGCAGATTCTGCGAAATGAGGGTGATCCGTCAGGATCCGTTTTAAGGACCGCCGTGCTGCTTGGCAAAGCTTTGACCAACCGTGCGCCGAGACAAAGTGTCAGCAGCGATAAGATTCGAGTATGATGGAAGATAGGTTAGGAAGATAGGTGACACGAGCCTATGTGATAATGCAAGGCCACATGAGAGTGCCAGGTTACAAATCGTGAACGCTAACCATCTTGCCGATGGTGGAAAGCGCAGATCTCGCATGACACGGTGGAATCTGGCATGAAGTGGATACAGCCAGCGGCCACACCATGTTCAGGTCGAGCAAAATTGCAGTATATCCAGTTGTACATCTGTGAGGTCCGTAGCATGTCTCTCCATGCTGCAAGAAGCCTATGCCGGCTCCTAGATGCTGTAGCTTTCTGACTACGCCGCCTGGTCTAGATGTGAGTGCGAAGGGATCATTTTGAAATCCGAAAGTGCATCTGACTTAGCATGCGTAACACTCACCGTGGTTGTAGAGGCCGGAGTCCAGAATGCTAAGGTGTAATCTTCATTCATAGGAGGTACACTCCCACACTGCAGATCTTCCGCTGCTGTACAGCTTTCGAAAACGCTTATAGGTGCATCATGCATTCGAAGCGAGAGTGGCCAAGATCGTTGACCTGGAAGAGCCGCGTGTGAGTAGGCATTCGGTCCATTGACCTTCGTCCTCTAGGGTCCTGCCGCGGACATGCCGTCTTCGAGAGAGATTGTCCAGGCTGCTGAAGTCACGAGCAAGGGACTGTGGCAGCTGAGAAGGCTAGCCTAGTGACTTGTCTATGGGTTAAATTCATCGGCAGGCTGCAGCCATGATTTGGATGACTGCATGATGATACGCTGTCCTTGCCAGCATTGGAACACATGCACTCAGTAGCACATGCTTAACGGTCCTCTTGATTGACCATTCGGGTTCAGTATGGCAGCGCGTGCAATTGCTTCAGGCCGCTCTTTGCTTCCAGAAGACCTGATCGGGTCGGAGACAGACCATGGGATATGACGACAGAGGCAGGCCGTGGGCCAGCCTTCCATGGGTGTAGAGCCTCGTAACGACATTCTCAGAACCAAACGAAGCCTCATAGCTCAGGCACGATCTTTCCAAGCTTTCCACATGTATCACCGTCCCACCATTCCAGTCAGGGAACTCGAATTCATCGATCGAATCCAGAGCACCTTTGATCGCCGCGCCGACACTGGATACAGCTCACCCGCAGCCGTTTCATTCAGCAAGAAGTCCCTCAGCGATGCTGGTGCACCCACAAAGCGACAGCGCACCTTGCCGACAGCTTTGCATATCTTCTTCACCAGGTCTTGTGGGTCCATCGAATCTGTAGAACGGCAGCCGCTTACGTCGGCTGAGTCATGCGCGACCTCATCGGACGTACGATACTCGATCTTTACATCCGGTTCCCTCGATGGTTTCGATCCACCCAGAAATGGATACCATTGTTGTGTGGGCAGAAGCCAAGTCCCACATTTCATGATTCACCAAGACGATGACCCTAGCTGGGCACGTTGCCTGGATGTCAGCGAGAGACAGAAGCCGGTTCGACTTCGCAGTATGAGCGCTGCGTTGCCGATTGATAGTTGTCAGGTGACTCGAGTGTCCTCGAGTCGAGACTGGCTCATTGAGGGCGTGCGGGACTTGCTCTGGTGCGGCGGCGGCATGGGTTGATCCATGGTCAAACATTGAAGCATCACAACAGGCAACACGCTCAATATATGGCAGGCGTTGACGAGTCTGGGCTCCTCGGAATCGTCGTCATCGTGCTGGCACTTTCATGCTTGCAGCAATAGACGCGCGATGTCGAGGGCAATCCCGAAGTCAAAGTCGATGTATCCCCTGCCGCAGCGGAGGCGTCGTCGACTCTTGATCAGCTGACATAGCGGAAATGCGTGCGAGAGGTGCGACGATGTATGGAAGTGCGGTCATGTCACATTCGCATGTGAAAGCACGTGGTTTGCCTTTGCTTCTTTCCGCATCGAGAACTGGAGGCCCGTGTTAGCGTGCTCACAGCAGTTCTTCAGACTTTTCGAGAATCAATCTCATCACATACACTCCCACCAGCGAACACACAAATAGATACAGCGGTGATCTACCAGTCGACGAACGACAAGATCAATACACCCTCGACTTACTCAACATCCGCGAAACGGCCACGATGACGTTCAAGACCGTCCTCACCGCCATCACCGCCATCACGCTATCCGGCATCGCTGCTGGGAATCCCGTTCTGGCTGAGCGCGTAAACACCACGGCTCGCTGGAAGTAAGTCTTCCCCTCCTATCCACACCATACAATGCTAACCCTCCATCGTAGCACCAACCCGAATCAAGGCGAGCAGTCTTGCTACGCCTCGGACTACTTCAAGAAGGTCGACTATGCCGTCTACGTCGGTGCGCCGTGGCAGGACTTCGGCTACACTGGCTGCGGCAAGCTGAAGGACTGCATCGAGGACGCCGCCGAGGCCGACGGTGACTGGAAGCTCAGCGAGTGGGGCTGCAGCTCGTACAACGGCTACGTCGAGGGCAAGGTCGTGTACATCACCTTCCGCGCCAGCCTGCGTGGACACGCCGACGGCATCAACGCGTGTCTGACCACGGCCTTCCCAAGCGTCAATGGGTTCAACTGCCCTCAGTACTGAGTTGCGTACCACGGCGCAACATGCCGACAATCATGCTGAGCGGCTGCATGGGTCTTCAGTCGACGATCAGGGTTGAGTGATCGGCCCATCATGCACACGAGTGCGTAGAGACTATGGCCGTCACTTGGAGGCTCGGCAGCGGCTGGGAAGCATTGAGTGATGGTGGAAGCTGTGATGCGCTTGTGATATCATGGATTCGATGGTCGAGCACATAGCCACATAGCAGCAGAACAACGAATTCGGCGAGTCATCATATCGTGAGTACGTGCGGTCCAAGAATGATTCCATGGCCAGGACTCAAGAGCTTCGTCGCTTCTGTGACCGTATCGCAGCTACCAGAGGTTCCATCAGTCAACTAACCGGCTAACTGGTTGATATGGTCGATAGTCTTGTTGACACCTTGACAGCTTGTGAACACGTTGACAGCTTATTGACACGTTGGATAGCTTGATGATACCGCTGACTGCTCGTGACAGGGTGACTGGCCGGTCAAATAGTGGTTATTGAACGCCAGAAGTCAGCGATCACCGATCTTCGCAAGCCAAACGTAGACTTGCAGTATTATTGGGTAGCAGGCCAACGCATATGTCCAGATTTGTATTGAACCCCGGGAACCCGGATTGCTGGAACCGGGGCTCCACTTACCGCGGCGGCAAGAGCCATGTCAACCCTGCTATACCATCCCTGCCCGCTGTCCGGCTCCTTCGTTTGTTTGTGCGTGAGGATCTTCTTTCCTGACATTGCAAACGTCCTCGTTACACACCATCTTGGTTCCGTACCACCTCCATTGCGGTCCGTCTCCGCTATACACCGTCCCTGTCTTCCGCACACCAGACCAAAGTTTCGCCATGGAAGACCTCGTTCAATCATTCAATGCCTTACCGCGCTCTCGCACAACACCAATGGGCCTGCCAAATCACTAGATCTTCCGCATCGGCCATGTTCCACTCAATCCGGCAGGCGACTTGCTCATTGTGGTCCACCCTGAAAGTCGCTACATTCTGGTTTCCAGCCGCGCTCAGCTCCTGTTTCTACCTACCGTTGCCGATAAAGCCGAAGCGATTGCGCCACTGCTTCTGAAGAGCTTCCTGAAGGACGGCATGAATCCGGCGACCGGTGAAAGGACGCATCAACCCAGAGCGCCGTGGAGCTGGTCAACAGAGGATGCGGAGCTTGCCGTAGCGCTCGAACAGAAGCTACGACAGTCTGGTGTCAAGCAGGAACTGTGCACCGTTAGCTTCTGCAGCACTGAAGAAAAAACTATCCTCGCCGAAAGCTGGTCAGGTCTGGTAGGTCAGCTTCAAGGCATATTTGGTAACGATGCCCGGAGTCGTCAGGACCGTGCGGCTGCCGCTCGCCCCGGAACAGGCGTGGCTCCTGAAGACAGTTCCAAATGCCACAACTGCCACACACGGAGCACCGACTTCCCGCAGCCGCTCATGAAGTGCAAAGGTTGTGGGAAGGCGTGGTACTGCAGTCGTGACTGCCAAAAGAAGCACTGGAAGCGGCACAGACCAACCTGTCACTCGCATCAAGCGGCACCATCTGGCGAAGCCTCTACGACTAGTGGCGGCATCGGTACTAAGTCGCGCGAGCAAGAGGATCCGGCGCACTGGTACTACAATCATAGAGCCTACACGAGTGATGAGGCACAGGCACTTGCTAGCTCAGTCAATCTGACTTTGCCCAGAGGCTCATCGGTAGAAGGCACAATGAAGCCAGTAGGTCCTCACCTAGTCATTTGGCTCCGCTTTTATCAATATCATCACTGACCACATACACCAGGTCCGCCGTCTTGTTACCACAGACAAAGACACGTCGGAGAATCTCACTTTGCTTTTCGGTCCAGCTTGGAAGCGAAACCTCAAAAAGATACACAGAGAAGCGCGTATGGAAGTGCTGTTGAACCCGCCTCGTGGCTCCTCAGCCTACGCTTCCAACGCTCGTTCTGGAATTGATAGCGGCGCATCATCCTGGTCTCTACGTCCAGCTTCCGAGGTCGACCTCGAACAGCAGAAGATCAACGAGATACGCGAGCTGCAAGCCAAAGTCCGCGACAAGATTGGTGTTGGTCGCTCGCCACAGCCTCAGCACGTGATCGAGATCTTGCAGGAGTATGGAGAGGACTGGGATCAGAAGCTCGACGACTACACGCTTGCCATCAATACTATGGACCAGAGTGTCAGGGTGCCCTGAGCTTATCCGCTTCAAATCTCAGCGACGGCCATGGCCAAGAGCACGCATTCTATCATGGACTTACCGGCAGCTATCGACGCAGAACTACTTTGCATCAGAGACTTGCGCCGTTGATCAGTACAGAGGCTTCATTCTCCCTTCGCAGAGTCACTCGCAGCAAAGACAGCAATTGGCGACCCTATGCTCGCCATCACTGGCAGTCACTATCATTTCTCGTGAGCAGACTTAGTCGTAGCAAACATGCTAGCATTGTAAAAGTCTCTTGTGACGTTTGGCGGACAGGTGGTCTTCCTACTCATCGTCAACAGACATGTGCAGCTGAGTCATGTCTGATTGTGGACAGCCCTCAGCTTGTCTGGGGACGTGAAAGGCGATTGCCAGAGGTGACGCGCTATTCAGCCTATGAGATCCACGTTGCGGTGGTATGCGGCTGCTGGACGACCTGGTCATTAGCACCTCTCGGCCTCATTTGACCCAGTGATTTCATCAGTCAACCGACCAATCCATCATTGACCGGCCAGTCATTCAATCACGAGCAGTCAACTGTATCAACAAGCCATTGACAGTGTTAACAAGCCGTAAAGCGTGTCAACAAGCCGTTACCTGATGTACAAGCCATCACCCGTGTCAACAAGCTATCAACCATATCAACCAGTCAACCGGTTGATTGACTGATTAAACCTTTGATTTGACCTCTCTTGACCATTTGATCACGCTCAACGCCTGGACATCCAATCACTTCACACTTGATATCTGCCGTTCTCCGACGCAAGATCGGGCATCAAGAATTGCTGGCGGTCATCACTAGCCCACGTTGAGCTGTCATCATTACACTGCGGTGGCCGTGCTAGCATTTGACCAGCTCGTGATGCTCTCCCATGAGCCATTGTTGGTGGTCATGAAGTCGTGCGACGTGTTGACTCCCTTTCCGGCAGATACACCTGGACTTGAGCCGCACACGACGCTGTTTGTCAAGCGCTATAGGTCATCGTCAAATCACACAACCTGCTCACGCTTCCTTAAGGCAAACATGTCTATGGTCAATCCGAGGGTACATAAAGACAGTGCTCCGCCGGATCAAGCGACCTGACCCATCACAGCAACATCAAAGTCTTCGTTCCACGTTCAAACAACCCAGCATCAATCAGCAAGGATGTGCAAAACCGAAGTCACCATCACTAAGTGCGAAGCCTACAAACACGAACTCGACACGTCCAAACCCAAAATCCTCCGCTGCCTGAACCGCAGGTGCAAATTCCTCTCCACCGAAGACCGCCGCTACCTCGGCGGCGAAGACATCGTCGAAAAGCTCCTCGACACCACCGCCCAAGACCGCTTCGGCGACGAGATCCAATGGTGCCACGAGTGCCGGGAGCATGACCTCCGCACCAAAGCAGCCGGCCTCACACAACGCCTCGACTGGTATATCGCGAACGCGCACAAGACGTTCGGCCGTGACCTTCTGCAGCTGGAGCGTGCGGACCGCATGATAAAGATGGCACTGAACGTCGTGGATGAAGTCTACCAGCGCACAGTCGATAAACAACCGCTGCGTCAGGACGAGAGGATGATCGACAAGCGGCAGCATGTCCCGAAATTCTTTCATTACCTTGTCAATCGTGAGCAGAGGGAGTTGGAGTATACGAAGTTTGTGGCGAGGCCGAACCCGGCGTTGAGGGCAAGTCTAGATGCTGTGCCATAATTATGCTGGGGGGAGGGTGTGTGTGTGGGTGATAAGCATTCGGCGCGTTCTGTTGCGAGTGAATGGTATTAAGATTAGATGTTTGTATGTCGGGCTGCGTCATGATCGAGGTTTTGTGGACTTGCTCTATGACCGACTGACGACTGCATGGGTTACTGTTTGACCACGGCATGGCTTGAGGGCTAAGGCGGGCTGGGCCTGCCTGATCGGGTTATATGGGTGTCTACTTCGAGCTGCGAATTGTGCTCAACGACACATGTTTAGCACAGATAGGTGGTGGGCATGGACAGCTTTTCGGCGGCTGCGGTTTTCCTCTGCAACGACAGTCATTTGGATGTAATAACGTTTTCTCTTGCTCAAATGGCTTCAATGGTCTATTATTATCGTCTGCTGGCAACTTATACTTTGATGCTCGTAGCAGTGTATGCTTGACCCGATTCAGATTTCGTATTTTCAAGTCTGTCCCTGGCCAACGATGCGTGTACACAAACTCATACAGTACGTGCGCACTACTGTCTGGTGGCTTTTTAGTCCAACATAACAATCTAGCTCGACCCAGGACTGCAGCCGAGGTGGGCCAAAACTTGGAAAAGGTACGAAGATCATGACGTGGCGAAAAGAACCTAGAGATGGTATCATGATCAAGCCACTGTTGAACGTCGCCATGCCGTTGACTTAGAGATCTGCTGTGCCGGTGAGTCTGCGATACGTGAAGTTCCCCAGGCGTCCCTTGGTGAGGACCCTGGGTAGATAAAGACATAGAGATTTGGAAAATAGGTAAGGCAGATGCCTGTAGATGGATTTGTTCCTCTGCCCTCGGTGTGTGGGCAACGGACTCTTGCATCTCAGCAGTCGGTCAAGCTGATTTTGACCAAATGACTGATGGTCGGGTGACTCGGCATCAATCTCATGTCAACGCCTGACATTAAATTCATTCATGCCAATTAGAGCACTCTTTCCTCAACTGGCGAATATA
Organism: Teratosphaeria zuluensis; assembly: GCA_007113905.1. Lineage (NCBI taxonomy): Eukaryota > Fungi > Ascomycota > Dothideomycetes > Mycosphaerellales > Teratosphaeriaceae > Teratosphaeria > Teratosphaeria zuluensis. Next base: position 127,397 of record VCMQ01000040.1, on the reverse strand, counting down.
TTGACAGATTAAGCTCCATTTTGGACGAGTCAGATCAAATTGACTAGACCTCATACGTCAATCAGATCAAGCCACTCTTAACTGACTGTTGGAAGGTTTGAGCACGCTAGGAATTAATGCAACGGCAATGGGTGAATCGTAAGGGTGACGGGCGCAAATGTTTTCTTAGTATATCTGTGATGTATCTCTAGCTACCCGCGCCGAAAGATCATCGCCATAACGCAACACTCCATCTTCGTCCTCTACCCAACATGATCAGAAATACGAATCGCTGAGATCAATGCATCCCATGCCATTCCCGATCCTAACGCTTACCGTCTAGGACATACTCCCCTACAACCTCCTCCGCCAGGACCGCAGTCTCAAGTGCGTTGACAAAGCCCCGTGCATTCGCCATTGTTTGGGTCGCAAGTGCAAGCCCTTGGCAACACGTCTGCAAATTCAGGGAAATACTCCAGCATCTCCTGCTGCGAGACCGGACGGTGATGCTCTGCTGTTATGGTGTGCGGATCCCAGTCGAAGTCGTCCATTTGCGCGACTGCCTCCCGATACTCTCTTGGTGTGTTGTTTGAGGAAGTCCAATCGAAGTCATACACGCGGTCCTCGGGTTGAAGCTGCTGCTGCTCGTTGCTTGCGACGAGGCGCTGCGTCGATAGGTAGAAGTGGTGGTCCCAGTCGAAGGCGTCCATGGGCTGCTGGGGTTGGCTTGGCTGATCGCCAGCGGCAACACCAGCGTGGTTGGCACCTTGATGATCAGGCCAGCCTAATGCTGCGGTGTTGCCCGCCGTAGGTACTGCAAATGCTCCATCCCCATAGCCATAGCCTTGGCCGTTCTGCCCAAACTGCAGGCCATAATATGGCTGCTCCTGCTCTACCTGCTGATCATCCATCTCCACGTCCCCCAAATTCTCGTCGTCGTCCATCGGCTCAGGAGACTGCACAAGCGGTCGATCAAGCCAAGGGACCTGTGAAGCCTGAGGAAGGCCGGTGGGAGGTTGTCGCTGCGCAGAGGCAGGGACTCTCTCTACCCAACGAGAGAGTAGATTCCGCTCGTCTGCAAGGGTAGGGTGGGACTCGTCGTATGACTCGTCATCATCCTCATCGATGTCTGCGTCAGCCTCTGCAGCAACCTGCTCGGTCAGATCGTCAAGCACGCCTTCCTCGATAAGTTCGGGGAGCTGCTCAATATCTATGCTTAGACCAGCTTCTCTGATGCTGGCTAGGATGCCTGCAAAGCCATCGTAGTGCTCGATCAACTGCTCGGGGTTCTGCCTCGCAGCCCTTCGTTGTGCTCTGCGCTGGTGACGCCGCAAGAATTGCTGCATCGACCTGACACTAAGATGTCTAGGCGGCTGCTGAACCTGTGGTACAAATGTGTCAACAGCACCAGAAGTCACGGGAGGGTGATCAAGCAAACCTATGCCACGTCCTGCGTAGCCTGCGTTGGCGTTGTTGTTGTTCGGGTCCACGTAGTAGTAATCCATGGTTGCAAGACCAGCTTGCGAGTCGGATGGAAGAGCGATTGCGTGTTCCAGATGCCGAAAGTCTTGTGTTCAGTGACAGGAGGACAGAGTGTTTCTGTTCGACTGTTGGGGATTCGCGATGTCGCCGGGAGGGTCAAGGCAATTGGGCTTGAGACTCACCTATATGTACGTCCCAGATGGATACGGAACTTCCAACAACAGCATTGTGTGTCGTAAGCGTGAAGTGTCGTCAGTGTGAAGAGTACGACGGCGAACAATAGCCTTGTGTTGTGGTCACGACACAAGGGCGTGCATGCAGCAGACCATCAATGCCTTTGTGCGACGGACGAGAATGATCGAAGCAACGACACAGACGCAACACTTGTTTCGATTGGCACTTCAATTTACCCACAGATCGCAGGATGTATGTAGTGATGACTCTGCATTTCACAAATCAGACTGCACACTGTGGCCAACGGCCTCCGCTCCGGTGGAAATGAGTTTCATGAATGTAACACCTAGCCTGGCTCCATGAACGATCAAACGCCAGACAAATTCCGGAATGTAGCCCTACCCAGGCGTCATAGCCATTTGTATCTCCAGACTCCCTTTGAACAGAACACAGCAAGAGAAAATCCTAGTAACACCCGTGCCTTGTCCTCGTCTCTACACCTTAACCCCAAAGCCTTGCCCTAAAGGCAGATCAATAGTGTCATGAGCACCTGAGCGTTGGCAAACCAACAGTCTCTCTTTCCAATACAACAAAACACCGTTATTGCCATGACACCTTGAAGTTGAAAGGGATAAACGCCACCCCCAATGCAGAAAGAATCTGTCAATCAAGAACCAGGCTTCCAGTAAGGACTAGCCGGGTCTCTCGACAAATCACTCCGCGTCAGACCTGCCAAGAATCTCGCCGACTCCGGGTTAGCAGGAAGATCTCTTGGCCAATCCTCCTGGAAGTGGATTGGCAGATCGTTCTTCCTGAGGATGCGAGGGAGTTGCAACGGCTGTGGCTGATCGTACGAAGCCTTTGCCACCAGACGATTGATTGGGCCCTTCATGTTGAAAAGTTCTGTGCCGAGCTCCTTGTCAAACTGGAGGGCTTGAAGAACGTCCTCGTCAAACTCAGTGTCGCGCGTGTCAAAGGCGTTGTCCACTGCGTCCACCACAAGCTTCCAGTCCTTTTCCAGGTCAATTTTGCGGCATTGTGGGCACCATTGAACTGTTGAGCCGTCGGACAGACGTGTCTTGTGGTTGACGGTCTGTGTCATTTCGTACTGTTTTGTGATTTGGTCAAAGCGGCAGGGTGTTCTGGCGCTGCAGCGTATCAAGAAACCTACTGGCTTGTGCTTGGTGACATGGCCGTGGCGGCATTGATAAGGCTGGTAGCGCTGGATGCACATGTTGGGAACAGTGATAGGGGCGGGCTCGAGGACTGAATTAGGCTGAGCAGATCCTCCTCCAAAACCAGGAAGAGGTCTTCATATACATCCAAGACGTCCATTGCGTGGTTTGCGAGAGTACTGTGACCGAGCAGCAAACTAGAGAGTCGATAACAGATTGTGCTGGCTGCTAAGTCAATGACATGCACCAGTCAAGCGGCTGGTATGCCAGCACCACCACAAGGTCACTTTGCGGATAGTCGCAAATACATGATCCGAAGCCTGCGACCACATCAGCGCTGTACTCAAGCAGTAAACAGGCCTCTCGCTGGCAGACAGTGTTGTTCTGAGCACAAGACACTCCCAGGCAGGCGACCACCACGCTAGCATCAACACGATGCACCTGTGCGGAAAAGGTCAAATATGTGATCAGGAATCCAAACGCCAGCACCAAGACCAAGCAGCAAACATACTACTCAATGCCAACAGTTGTCAGCCACCCAGCAACACCCGCCTGCATCAGTCAATCGCCTGCCTTCCGCTTCCACAAGGGTAAGACAGCGCCGCAAGGACTCGAAGAGCGGACCGAGACACCCACGAGCGCGCCAGCATCCTCTCTGGTCCGTGAAGCTCAACGGCGGACCCACTGCAGACATCCGAATTCTTAGGTGCATTGCCGCCCGCTGAGACCCTGCTGCCACCGCGATCACATATCCTTGGAACGTTTAGGTCCCTCTCGTATATGTTGTGTTCGAGACCGAGCAGCAGAAGCTCCTGGGCTGCGTTGAAAGCATACGATCTCCACTAATGGCGCACCTCAACAGTCAAGTGCATGGTGTGTCGGTAGAAGCATGAGTCTAACTCGCGCAGTGCCGCGGATGAGACGTTATCCTGCACCGTTGCGTGTGCGATGTGTATGACTCCAGAGTACATCTGCAGGCACGCCTGTGTTGTATCTCAGCGGGCGTGAGTCAATCTCGCGCAGTGCTGCGGATAATACGTTATTCTACACCGTTGAGTGCGACGTGCTACCTCCCAAGGTACATGTCCGGGGTTGCCCGTGTCGTATCTCAGCAGGCGTCGTAAGCATCCGCCACAGTGCTGCTTTCTCTGTCGGAACCTGTCAATGTTTACCATTATCGATCTTCCAATGTCATTGGCTAGGATATAACTCCTTTCGACCATCTGCGTGCGCCAGCGTAGTAAGAGAAGGGTGATGAAAAGCGATTCCCTACGGCTGTTCCTTAGATGGTGTGGTGTCCATGGTCCCGCGCTCAGGCATCTTCCTCTCGCAAGTCCCAGTCCAAGCAAGTAAGCCCAAACAACCTTGTCCCCCCGAAGAAGGCTCCATAAGCGAACATCACACCACTCCGCCGTAAATACAATCCTTCCCCTCTCCTCCTTAACCGCCTCACCAATCCCCAATCCCACACCTCCTTCCCCTCTGCTCCTACCGCCACGCCAGTCCAATAACCCACGTACCAATCTCCCAACCCATACAGAGATCGCGCCAACCGCACGTAATCACCCGGACATCGATCCTAGCAGACCTCTATCATCCAAGCGGCAGTCCCTAAACGACCTCATACTCACCGACTGCGCGTCTGTTCGTAGCCCGGTAAATTGATCCCGATACTCCAAATACGCGCTCGCTTTGATTAAATAAGAGCGGCGGGTCAACAACAGCGAGCTTCGAGATTCTCGACACTCCTTAGCTCTTTATGTCTGCTAGCCACTCAAGAGAGCTTAGTCGCGTGCTGATCAAAGACAGTCATCGCATTTGGGTAATCTGAAAGTAAGATTTGTGTTACCCTGCGTTCGCGTGAGAAATAACTTCCGCCACTCACGCCTCATAGCCAGGTCGTGCTCGTTGTTTTGCGGCCCGGGGGCTGGCGACGAATGAAGCAGATGTGTTAAGCGGAGCATCGTCTTCTGCCACGCAGACAGGTCCAATCGTATCCGAGAGAACCACCGAAGGTGGTAGGCAGTCCTGCCTCCGTTCCATCAGGTGTCAATGTGATCTCTCTCTCTCTCTCTCTCTTTCTCTCCCTCTCTCTTGCTCTCTCTCAAAAGCTGATGACGAACTCCACGATATCAACCACCTCCACCCATCCCTGCACATCTTACCTTTCCAAGCAGGCAAGCAAGCAAGTCAGACTTACAATCGCAACTACTAAGAATTCATCGCGATTCACCCTTCTGACCCGCCGTGCCAAAAGTCCGTTTGATCTGAAGATATAGCAAGAAGTAGCAGCAAAGATATATGCGACTGCAGTAAGCCGACTTGCTGTACCAATCGTCCATGAGCCTAGGAACATAGCAAGGAGTGGCAACAAAGAACTACATGACTGCAGCTAGTATGCAATGCAAGCTGATGTCGTTTCTTTAAGCCGGTGGAATTCGCGTCAGATATCGGTATCAAGATCCCCAAGTCGGCTCGCCTAACGATTATCACGACGAGATTAGCCAATGGCCTCCTATACGCGGCGCTCACCAAAACACCTCCAGCAAACTCGCTCGCCACCTTCGCTCCCCTGCGAAATGATCAGGTCATCTGCGTCTACCCGCAGAAGTAAGCTACACACAATCTCCATCGCTCCCATCCCACCTAGATCACCACAGTGCAGCCATCTTCATCTTCATCGTCGTCGTCGTCATCGTCGTCAAGAAAGTGAGTGAGTGAGTGCACTCTACAGCCAGCCTGATCGCTTAGTCATAGTCACTCACGTAGAATTCAGCCACAATATCACTCTCACTCACACTCTTATTCTCATCCTCAATTCTCATTGCCATTCTCATTCGATTCTCCTCTCGAAAGAGAAACAATGCATAACTACATACATCGAAAAAAATCCCGCTTAATCGCGCAAAATAATCCAGCCTAGATCACAAAAAAACAAAAATCAGATATGCTATCCTTTCAAGTTCTTCTTTCCTTTCCTTTCTGCGCCCAGCGCCTTTGCCGAGCCTGCAGCCGTTATTATGTACATAATCATCAACAATCTGGTATATCGGAAACGCCTGCCGATGCAAGCACGCATCTCCTGCCTGCGCGTCGTCTGCCACCCTGCCTGCTCCAGGCGCTGCTCAGCATCCTTACCGCATCGCCTCCAAGTCTGGTGTGCGCCGCATGCTATAGGCTCTGCGACACTGGTATCATCTGCAAACCCTCTCGACTCTGTCCTGGTCGTCCCCAGTCTGGCCGCGGCACTGGCTGGGCGGCCGGCCGGCATCTCTCGATGACCCCTGGCATGCTTTCAAATCTATCCTCCACTTCATGTAATGCAATCCTCTACTCTGGATCCAGCTCCAGCAGCCTTCTCAGCTGCCTCACCTCCGTGTGATTCCTCATGTTGCCCATCCGGTGACACCACACCACCTCACCCTCGTCAAACAAGAACTCGCCGCCAATCTGCAGCGGGTGGCCACCTCGCAGGATATCTCTCTTCCGGATGCCATCTTCGTCCTTCAAGCTCTTCTTGACCGTCTTGTACTGTCCCGCCATCCAGCTGGGCACGCTGATGTCCTTCATGTACTCCGGCCGCTCGCCGCCCATGTTGAGGGTGACGATCATGCCCAGCTTCTTAAACAGTTGCCGTGTGGGGTCGGCGTAGATCGGGAAGGGGCAGCCGGTGAACTTTTTGTATTGCGGGATGAGATCGGGCTGGCCGCAGCCGATGACGATGATGCTGGTGGGTGTAGGGATGGCGAAGTAGTCTTCCTTGGTGATGCTCTTGCTGATGGCTTGGAGGTAGGCTTGGCAGGCGCCGCAGTAGAAGTGGCGGACGAAGAGCACGAGCTGGCGCTGGTGGAGGGCGTAAGCCGGGTCGTAGATGGAGCCGAAGGGCATGCTCTTGCCGTCGGCACCGAAGATGGGCAGGTCGTAGACGGAGGCGAGGGTGGCGCGGTCGGGACATAGGTCGCTGACGGAGGTGGAGAGCTCGGGGTCGGAGCGGAACTGCGCGAACCACTCGTCGGCGTCGGCGGGCGGGATGGAGTTGGAGGGCGTGCTGGGGGTGAGCTCGTCCACATCTTTGTCCTTGTGGGTGTGGTAGCCCGAGTCGATGGACGAGGTGTTGGTGTTGACGGTCGGCATGATGGACTTGCTGTTGAAGCTGGGCGAGGTGGGTGAGTTCTTGACGCTGTTGAATCTCGACGGTGGCACAAAAGGCTGCTCGAAGCGTGAGGCGCCCACAGGCGAGATGCTCCTGTCGCGGGTCATGGTGGATGCGGCCGTAGTGTCTTCAGACAGGGTACCCTTCGACGCGCAGGGGGGGCACAGATGCGTAGGTTCGCGGTGATGGTTGGTGGTGCTGCCTCGGCGATGGCGTTTTGACTGGGGCTGCGCGGACTGGGGCGTGTCACAGATGCTAAACGATGCGACAGATAAAACAATGCTGGATGCAGGAGAGGAGAAGGAGAAAGGTAGAAACCTGCCTGGTATGATAATCGCGACATGCGCTCCCGTGCACCCGACGGCCACACCACAGCACGCACGGTTTTCGCGGAGGCTTCGCTGTGACGGAGAGAGTTTGACGCTGGTGCGACATTGGCTTTCCACAACCGTGACGTACCTGCAGGTCGATCGCTGGAGCTCATGGCCCACATGCACCGCGATCCGGGTGGAGGTCAGTCACCAGCGTGGGGGGGACATGATGCTGCCACGCGAGAAGTCTCGTAGTTCCACGACCATCAACTTGAGACTGTATCGCTGGTCGTGAAGCCGTTCCGTGCGTGTTTGCGTGAAATGAGTGTGCGCGTGGCAATCTGCAGGAGCCGTTGTCGGCTGCTAGCCGCGCCGAAGACCCCACCTGCCGCCGCACGGGAAAGCGAGATTGGAACCGAATCAGGATGGCGGCTTGCGTTCTGGAAGCGCATTTTTACGCGTGGGCGTCGCTGTGGCTGACTATCGTGACTTGCGCCCTCGGACACCACGAGAACCACGTTCTCCGCGCATCTCGGCCGCATGTGCATAATGTGCTTTGGCCAGACTCGCGTGACAGCTGTGCATCGCGTCTGCAATGGTCCGAAATGGGTATTTCCAGCACGATCACGATGCGTCAGGCAAAAAGCAGGTCGGTGCAGCGATAAGCTCGAGAGGGAAAATGGGATTGACTGGGCTGTTTCGAATCCCCGCTCGCCCTGCAGTGCTTGGATTCGTGTGCGACGGCTGCGGCGATGTAGCGCATTCAGGAGGGAGGCCACAAAAGTGCCAGGGACTTCCTGTGTCGTCCATCGTGTGCTGCATTTGCATCCGAGCATGTTTTTTATAGTGTGCGTCGACAGATGCGCACAGCAGCTGACGCTCAATGCCCATTCGCTCGCTCCGCAAGTTGCTTGTTCCTCCACGACTCAACATCCCAGTATCCGACGTGTCGTTCGTCGCGTCGCTGCTCACACGGCACTTTCTTTATGCCAGCGAGAAGCGAGCTTCTTAGCCAGGAAATCGCCGCGTCTTGTTCCGGGTGGCGTATGGTCGTCCATGGCTCGGATGCTGACATGCATAGTTTGCACACGCCACAGATAAATTGACTATCGTGACCGAGCAAAAAACATATGGTGGAAGTGCATGAGTGAATGTCAAGGAAGAAAGATGGAATTCCATTGAGAAAGTGACCGCTCAAGAGCGATGTTTGGCCCCAATCCTGCCGGACATGAATCCGAAGTCTTGCCAAAGAGCCGCTTTCTCTGCCTGGGCCCTGGCTGCATCGACAAGCTTTCGCTTTGTCCTATGTCCGTCCCGAATTCAATGCACGACATCCAGCATACGACACAATACGACGGACTGGGTCTGCAAAGTTCAGGCTGTCACGTATCGCAGGGTCAAGAGAGCTTGGTGCTAATGTGGCCTTGACAGAACTTTACCGGCCCAGCTCGACGCCCGACCTCTCCAGGTCTCGGAACTTTGCTCTCACTCTCCAGGCAATGCGACCGAGCGATTTGGCACGATCAAGATGGAGTAGTGTGGCGAAGTCAACGCATTCTCATTCTCATTATTGACTTGACTTCAACGTCCCCGACGTTTCGGCTGACTGCAAGCCATCCAAGAAGCAGGGCTCAAACTTTATTGCATTGGCTCCGCTTAGCTGTTGATTCGATTCTCATCTACCACCGCCGGATTCTCAGTCGACCGAATGGATTTCTGGCTAGGAAAACATGAGCACGCACATTGCGCTCTAGCCATTGGAGCCATGTTAATCACGCACGCTGCACTGCCACTGCGAAACCAATAGCATTCGGCGAGCCTGAGAAAACCACATGTATGGCTCGAGCAATTGGCCGGAATTCCAGTCTCCACGTCACGATCGTGACTTCGTCAAGCAGTCATGCTCAGCGCGAGGACCCTCAGCTACGGCAGGTAACACCAGCATGAGAATGTCTGGCTCATTGCTCCATACTGGTGGTTTCATCAGACAATAGTACGATTACCAATTTGAGCCAGCCAAAAGTGTCGAGAGGCTCTTGACCGTGTTACAAGCCGTCAAATGCATCAAGAAGCCGTCAACCGCATCAACAAGCCGTCAAGGTGTCAACAAGCCGTTAGCCGTATTGCCAAGCCGTCGACCGGATCAACAAGCCGTTATTGTGTCAACGAGCCGTCAACCATATTGACCAGTCAACCGATTGATTGACCGACGGAACCACTGCTCTATGCTCAGTCCCTGACTAAGGCCGAAGACTACTATAGTCTGTAGAGACTAGGGTTGAGCGTTGCGCGATACGGCGCAATCTGACCCAAGCCATAAGCAATGGATCTCGTGACTACTTGTTCACGGAATTCCCTGTGGCCGACGAGTGATTTGTATCGAGCAGCGAATGTGATCTTAGAGCACTGATGACCACGTTGAAATGCGGATTCATAGCCATGGCGTGGGCTTTATCCCCAATGGCCTAGCATTCCAGCGCTTAGTCACAGAGGAGCCGGCATGTAAACACTCCGGAGATAAGTCTACTGCGTTAGTCGTCTCTCTTGTGCAGAGTGCCACTTTAGGCAATATCGACGTAGGAGGTCTCCGAATCAAGGTCATTCATCATCCTCGCATCATCATACTCTGCGGTCTGCTTCTTCCGACAGCATGATTGCAACCAGCACAATCCTCCTGTAACATGAAGCAATTCCACCAGCGCAGACTAACTTGCTCAAACACGCCCCCAGCTATGGCAATCATTAGTACATCTGAAACAGACATGCCACGCCACCGCTCGCGAGACGATCAAGCGTGCCGATATCATTCTATCGAATGCGCTTCTACAATCAAATATAGCCTACTGCTATGGACCAATCTCACGTCCCACACATCAGCAGCGCTGACCGTCTACATTATTTCTTCCGCCCACGCGGCGCAGCGTTTCACATATATCGATCGATAGGTCATCAGACCACTGTGATTGGAATCCAGCGGCTAGGTCCCCGGCTTAGGCTCATGCACATGTAGTGTTCATGCAGGTACACACACTTCGACTTGGAGCCATGCATGCTGTCAAGTGCGATGATGCGTTGATGCATGTATGTACTCCTACATCGTGCATGAGCGGGAGTACCTCCAGCCCGAGCTCGAGATGTGCAATGCATTCCGTCGGACGGCAGGACAGATGCCGAAGAGCAAGCATATTTCGTTTGCTCCTTTCTGTGCGTACAATATGCTGAACACGCGGATCTATATGAGACCGAGGGCCTCTCACGGTTAGATCGTGAAAATGGGCACGGCATGCAGGAAGCGATAGCTGGAGAAGTTTTCTAGCAGTACAAAATCTTGCGGTGCGGATTTAGTGGTCCGTCCTTCGCGACCACGCCCATCCAGCTATTATGCAGGAATCTTGATGATGAAGATCCTTGATCTGTCACATTACCAGCAGGATAGCCACGTGTCAGTCTCCCAGCTGGCTGTATGGCGGAGGCAAGCTGTCAACGTCGAGGATGGCGCTCATGCAGGACCAAAAGTATTAACTTGCCGTCCGGTCTAACGATGCTGTCTGTTCTTCCGCGATGGTCAAGGAGCGCTTCTCCGAATCGTATGCAACATAGTAGCTTGGCTTGCTCCACTGAGGTAGCCACCACTACTTGTCCGTAGGCGACCTAGTCTTCCCTGTCGGACGGAGGGTCAGGTTTAGTATATGGCGTGCTCCTCTCGATGTTCCTACAGACAGGAACACCTTGTTACTATCGGTCAAGTCTGGCAGCTTCAGTATCACGGCTTCTGCCGTACTGCGTCTTCGCCGTCTGCGGCCCTACGAAGTCATCCATTGAAGTCCCTACGCAAAGGCTCCATGATCTGGATGTCACTAATTGCTCGCGTGGATGGCCTCGAAGTTTAGCTCACAGCTCGTGAAAATGCTTTACCAACCTTCTGATTCAGACGACATTATTCATATCAGTACCCGCATCCAAATTTCCTCTACCCGATCTCAGTCGTCTCAACAATCATTGAAACACCCCTTGATCGCCTAACACATAACCAGACCAGTTGAGTCCTACATCAAAGGCTGAAGCTGCCGTAAGCCATATCACCCAGGCACTACTAACCTGACCAGCGTCTTGACATCAGAATCAAACTTGACTGCTGACGGGAGTCAGAACAAGCTTCACTCGAGCTTGGTTGACTGTTGAGAGGATTACGGGCCACTCTACAACTCAGGCAATCGCACAGACACTCAATGACAGCATACTACCTTCTTGTCCTGTGTCTAGCGCTACGCAACTCATGATCGACTCGATGAATGATCGGATCGAATTGAATCGCAAGCAGCTACTGTCCCTGCCACCTAGCACAGCAGAGTAGGAGTGATGGTATCGTGGCGTGTCTCTACTGCCGATCAAAATGATAGTAAAGAAGTGGTCGGTTTGGTGCTGAGGTAGAGCTTGTTACTGGTAGGCAACCCGCTGGCGGCGAAGTCTCTAGGATTGCGGCTGCCATATCTGCTCCCGTGACATTAAAGTCTCTGACGGCAGCGATGAACTAGCAGCCTAATTCCTTCCAAGACTTCTCTGATGCGTACGCCATATCGCCGAAACCAAGTCTCAGGATTAACATAAGCGGTGTAGAGGACTTCAACTAAGGAAGATAAGGATGTAAATATAGTGCAATGCCTTAGCGATAGTGGCAACGCCTTAGCGATAGTGACATCGCTACGAAGAACAGCCAAGCACGCAGCGCCAACTGCCAGCCATCTCAGCAATCACTCAAGCTGCCTTTGACGCACCGATTGATAGTCGAAATAACTCGAAATCACTCTCCCATCACTCCCTAACGCGAATCTCAGTCCTGTCAACTAGCCACCCTTTCCAAACCACTAGCAGGGACATCAAACGCCAAATCAGGCTCGAGATTTCCATCAACTAGACGAGTATCTGATGCTTTAGTCAGAGCGTAGGTCAATCAGTCAGTTAGTCAGTCCTTTGAATTACTGTTGGCCACCTGCCCAGAGGAGTGTTCTCTTCTGCTTCACTCCCGTCGGATAATAGCGCGGTGCTATACGTCGTAGAGGAGGCGGGATAAGAGACCTAGTTAGCTCAGCGACGTCGAACGAACGGGCTCATCGTGGAAAAAGCTCTACTAGACCTTGATCATAAGGTCATGCCCCTGGAAAGAGCTCTCGCACCTAGTAGTCGAATTTTGAGCTGATTGGGCTCCCGTCGACTAACGTCCTTTCCCGAGCGGCTGGAGTAGATCGTATCTTTGACCTCTGAAATGGTTGCGAAGGGTGTTGCGGTTTCTCCGGAAGATGTGCTCGGCGCACGCTTATGCTTACTTACTCGTAAGAGGAGGACCGTAGAGGGAGAGGGAAATCGCTGTGAGTTCATGATTCATATCTCATTCCCGTCCTCAAGCTTCGACCTATGCATGCATATCTATTCACCAGCCTTAGCTTTTGCCAAGTTACATCCCACAGCCACAGCAACAGCTATCCAGCACCTAGCACCCAGCACTCCACCCTCCTCCTCACTCCCACTCACTCACTCCCATCCCCCACCACCACCTCCCCCACCCACCATCCCCACCTGCCCCCTCGGCACCTTCAACCCCGCCATCACAACATTAACCCCATGCAACCTTAACAACAACTCCCTCTCCACTTCCCTCGCCGCCCTGACCGCCTCCCCATGCGTCGCACTCCTCAACTCCTTCCTCGGCGCAACCAACACTCCATTCACGACGTCCAACCTCGCATCCAATCTCCCACTCTCAATCATACTGATGACTTCATCCTCCATCGCCGTCGCTGAAGAAGATGTCGGCGGGAATGTAGACGCGAGAGATGTAAGCGACACTTCAGAGAACGAGGAAAAGTAAGCCGTGATGCTCTTTTCTCTTATTCGCGCGAAGAGGGCATCTACGTGCGTGCTTCCTGCGCTTGCGGGACCGCCGAGAAAGACATCTAAAGACCAGTCGCTGCAGTAATGGCGGAGGAGGTCGAGGCAGGCTTGGTACTTGGCGGTGGTGAAGAGGGAGATGGCTTTGCGGACGTGGGGTTCGAGTTCGAGGAAGCGGCGGAAGTTGCCTCCGAGGACTTGGTTGATGAGTTCGTCGCGGGTGAGGGTGGCGAGGGCGCAGAGGCCGCCGTAGACGGCGATGTCGTTGGCGGAGGCGATGGTTCTGGCGTAGTCGGAGCCGTGGACGGGACCGAGGCCGTTGTATTCGAAGGGCGTTGTCATGAATGAGTGGGCGGCGTCGCGGTAGTTGCCTTGTCCGAGGTCTGCAATGGCTGATGCCGCGTGAGCGATAGGACTCAGCTTGCTCTGCTCCTCTTCCTTGACACCCGCTGATCGCAGTCTCCCCGCCTGCATCTTCGCCGCACTCCAATGCGAACTCGCCGCCTGCCCACTCTGTTGCGCCGAGACCGCCGACAGTATGGCCGTGTATAACAACCTCAAATTCATGCTCGCCACATGAACGGGCGTCGTGCAATAATCCCTCATCTTCCCAAACGCCTGATACGCCGCCGTATACCCCGCCGGCGCCTGCGGATTGCCCGGATCCGGCGGCGGCCCACCCGTCGCCAGCAGGTGCGAGGCCAGATCCTCCTGCCCCATGCGGATGCTCTCCCGGATCAGGTTGTTCTTGTACCCGCGCAGCTCGCTCTCCATCCGCGCCAATTCTCGTCTATTGCCCTCTTCCGTCCGACTCGTCCATTCTTGGTCGGGGGCGCTGAGGTCTTGGAAGCCGAGCTGGGCGGCCAGACGGCAGATGCGCGTGTAGAGTGGGGCGTCCTTGCCTTTTTTGGCGGCGGTGAGGGCGAGGGAAAGGGCGTGTCGGGCGAGTGAGGGGCAGTGTTGGGCGATGTGGGCGAGGCGGAGGGGCAGGAGGGCGCCTGCGGGTGGTCAGTATGGCATGGCAAGTGAGGAAGGTGCGGATGTGTGCTTGCCATCGTAGTTGTGAGAGTACTGGTCAAGGTCGAAAGTGGGCGGTGGGAGGTCGCGGTGGCCTGGAGGTGGTGAGCGCTTCATTCGCTTCGTCGGAGACCCGGGACTACCATTCGCTGTTGTCGCCATGATGGGAAGTTGCCTTTACTCGGCGGGGTTCATGCGGTGGTGGTGTGCGATGGGCTGGACGTGGTGGAGGATAGTGAGTCGGGTGTAGCTGTGCGATGATGATGTACGCAAGTCGGATATATTACAGAGCTGATCGGACGTGCCAGGGAGGACTGTTCCGTAGTATTGACTTGACTTGAATGTTTCCGTCGTTTCGCTGCCTGCAAGTCAAGCTCCAGCTCCAGCTCCAATGACGACCCGGAGCTCGGTAGAACGTTTTGCCGACGAGACCCCTCCCCGACAACATCTCTCCTACTTTCCCACCCGCCGCCGCAGACTGAAATGTCGCACTACTCGTGAGACCTCACTGCTTCTTCCGTAGTACTTCGACAGCCTATCACAACTTCTTGGATCTACCACTCCCAGGCCCCAACCTCCGCCAGACGCAGTGGTTTCATCAGTCAATCAACCAATCAACCATTTGGCCGGCCGAGAGTGTCAACAGGCTACTGGCCGTCTCAACAGACCGTCAAGCCTGTCAACAAGCTATCAGCCATATTGTCCGATTAGCCAGTTGTTGAACTGATAGAACCTCTGTCAATGCTAGCTGTCATCGTCAATCCATATCAACGCCTCCTCAATCAACCCATACTATACAGCCTACTACCTCTTAATCACGACAAAGGATTTACCAGCCTGCCTTAGATCGCTCAGCTGGTGGCGGACTCGCAGCATTCCGTCTAGGGTCACCAGCTGAACGAATCTGCTGAGCAACATTGCTCGGCATTCAGTCACCATCGCCGACTGTAACGGACCCAAAAGAACCGTACCAGTACCTAGATAGTACAATCGATGCCGCGACCATCGCACGCTGTATATCGCCTGGCCGGTACGTCTCGTGGAAACTTTCAACCCGTTGTGAAACGATGTGGAACGAAGATTTGCACAGTGCGACGATAGCAGGGATGCAACTACTAGATATCTATCGCCTGCATATGATGTTGCAGTACGATTTTGCAGTGGCTGGAATTCCAAAAGAAAAGGACCTTCGCTGGGTGGCCACCAGGCTCGCAATTTGAATCGGAAAATGCGAAGACTTCCTCGAAGAAAAGGCGGTAGCCTGCGATCTTCTGTGCTTAGGGTTGCTGGCGGTGACGATCAAGTCTATCGATATGCTTGCTCATCGGTCTTCTCAACAGAAGGCAAGATTTCCGACTCTTCCTACAGCTACTCCGCGCTTTAAAGAAGATGCTACACTTAGCCCGGCATTGTTGCTAAGGAGGCCTGCTTCATACGCGGCGTGATATAAGGGCTTGGAGCTTTCGTGCGTTTCGTTTCGTCGCCGCAGGAGCTATAATTGCGTGGGGAGGTTTGAGATTTTTGTTTTTGAGGACAGGTGAGCTTCTTTTGGGGGGTAATCTAAGTTGTGGTGGTGAGGCTGTCCTGTGGATGGCGGGTGCAGAAGGAAGAGGTATTGTACACGCTTGATGGGGATGTCTTGGTCAGGCGACGGAGCTTTATTGATATTGGTGCTTTTACCTTGATCGGTCTTGTTGTTATACAGAAACAATCCATAAGATGAGCCGGTAGGCCTGCCAGACATTCCGCGACGGAGGGAAAATCAAGCGTCATCCCAAGCAACATGCTTGACAGGGTGTAGCTCTATTTGGCACACAGCCCAGACGATATGGTTAATCATCAGCCAGCTGGCATACGAGGTCGCCCGACGTAGAAACAGTCAAACATGCACAATGGGAGGGTCACCAAGCAGAGATTCCGACGCGAGACTAATGAAGACCCTGCACAGTGACCAAATCAATATCTTGGATATATATATATACTCTAGCTTCAAGACTGCGTCCTCCGTAATGTCCCGAAAGACCGTCAAAACGCACAAGGATCGGCAGACAACCTCCCCGCCAACCCCCCACGCCAACTCACCAAGTCCTAAAAATCCGGACAATTAAACCCATCCACCCCCGTATAAACCCCCTCCAGCGCCTTATTCAACTCCCCCGCATCCCCCACCCTAATCTTCTTCGTAAACGTAATCTTGGTCTCCCCCGCATCCGTCTCACTCATCTTAGCCCCAACATCCCCAAACAGATTCTCGATAGCGGAGATGGCTTGATTCTGCGAGGCGCAGTCGCCGGTGTAAGGGTCCGCAGAGCAGGCGACGTGGATTTTGATGGTCCATTTGGCGTTGTGGAGGCCGAGGTCGGTGGCGGTGCAGGATTGGGTTTGCGGTTTGCGCGGGTGGAGGGAGGTGGTGGGGAGGGGTGAGGGAGTTGTGAGACGGCTGAGGAGGAGGAAGAGGGGGGAGAGGAGGGTGGTGGTGGGTTTCATTTTTGTTTGTGGGTTTTGTTTGGTTTCGAGGTTTAATTGGTTGACGTGATGCGATGTGATGCGATGTTTGCTGCTCTCGCGAATTGCAGGCAGGCCAGGGAAGTATTAGATTGATGCATTCTTTATTGTTCGAAGCTGGCTTAAAGGACATTGTCAAAGGCATTGTTTAGCTCGAGTGACAGCGGATATTGTGGTAATAGGAACAATCAGCTTTGTCTCTCGGGTTTCCGAGTCCAGGTCGTGCTGCAACCGCAGTGCCAGATGGATTAGGCTACAAGGAGGTTCTTTGGGCCTTAGGAATACGACAGGAGCGACAGTCCGCGTGCTAGCGGACTCTCTGTCATCGATGTGCCTTCGATCTCACCCAGGATTTATCGTTGCCAGATGGTGGTATGTGCACACCGTGCCACAACCTAGTGATTCCATCAGTCAACCCATCGATCAATTATATGACCGGCTAGTCACTCAATCACCAGCAGCTGACGATATAAACCCGAGATTGGTCGTATCAACAAGCCGTCAACGTCTAAACAAGCCGTCAATTGCCTTAACAAGCCGTCAACGGTTCGACCAGCCGTCAGCCATGTCTATAAGCCATCCCCCGTGTCAACAAGCTGTCAACCAGATAAACCAGTCAATCGGCCCATTGACTGATGGATTCCCCGCGAAAACCCTAGAGAGTCAGCGTAGGGTACATGTCAAGCGGCTGGAAAGTTTTGAGAGCTAGATGTTGTACTTGACTTCATGTCGCAGTAGAGGGGATAGCATCTTTGAACGACTCAAATCAGCAATGCCTAAGCTAACGCAATGGAAGAACCGCCCTTAGTCCATTCTGCAGGCTTACATTGAGCTTGCAAAGTTGCACTGCGAGATCAATGCCACGTAGATATATTGTAAGTGAGCCATGAGTATCTTGAATAATGTGGTTGAGTGAAACGTGATCGAACGCATCGTACAGTAGAGGAACGGGGAATACTCACCTACACGCCACAACCGACTCCTCGCGTCCACTATTGCCCTCATCCACGACTTAGTAATCACAATCACTCGATATCGTCGTCCTCCATGACATCACCCGAGCGCGACCCAATATACACGTACGGCAAGCCCGCCTCCTCGCACATCCGCACGTACTCGTCCGCTTCACCACTGTAGATTCTAGCGAGCAAGCCAAACACCGCCGATCTCGCTTTCGACGTCACCACCTCGCGAGAGGCGCCTAGATGCGCCATCGCCATCGCTTGACAAGCATTCTGGTACATCTTCGCTACGGCATCGAGAGGGATATCGATGACGTTCGCGGTAGAGGCATCAAAGCCGTAGTCTTTGAGCATAGCGGTGAGACTGTGCTCTAGCGGATCCGTTTGCTGGGTGGTTTCGTCATCGTTGCAGGCGTCTAGGTCGGAGAAATCGCAGTCATGTTTTGGATGAATGGAATGCTTGCGGAGGAATCCGAGAGTCGAGGAGTCAGAGGCGTCAACGTAGTGGTCGATGATGTCTTGATGGCAGCCTAGAGCGCTCAGGAGATCATGGAGGGTAAATTCCATGTCTGTGCCGTGGGCGCAGAGTGCGAGCATTTCGACGTCCCCGGCCGTGTGGCTGTAGAGGACGAGCTGGCAGACTGTAAGGATCCAGGCAGAGATTTCGACGAAGTCGAGGCAGCCGGTATGTTGGCGGAATTCGATGGTGTTGGTGAGGTTGGCTTCGCTTGAGCAAGCAGAGGGGTCGGTGAAGAGGTTGTCGAAGTTGTGGGTGCTGTTGTGGCCGCATGCGGAGGCTAGGGATCTACCGCTGTCAATTTTCTGTTGATGAGCTTCAGAGACTGTGAAAAGGGAGCCCAACCCAGCGTAGGTCTGCTGGTCTTCAACCGAAGCCAGCCAGTCGTAGAGCATTGCTTCTTTCCCCGTCTTACCATTGCACTTGTGCCACCAGGACAGTGGAGTATGGAACCAGTCCTGAGCGAACTGTTGGGGGTACGCAATCCCATCACTGCTGTGTAGCTGATCGAAAAGGCGCTCGAACGCCGTAGCGAGCTGCATCACATTCTTAGCTGTGCGAAGGGATATCCTACCTTCTGACCCAGCGAGACCAACGTGAACGTGCATGCCTGTGGTATGATTAGTGATAAAACGCGCACCCTGCGCTTCAAGCCTAGCAAGAACATCAAGAACAGCCTGGATCTCCGCACGCCAGTCCTCGAGGAAAAAATGGAATTTCCTGGAGCTCAGCTCAACAGTCTCGATCACATACCCCTCCGGGACGGCTTCATGCTCTGCCGGGGAGAGGTGGCAGTAATCGCTCTCGACCCTCCAGAGGCTGTACTCCGGGACGGGTAGGAAGTCTTCATCGTCAGGCTCGTAGCCGGTGACTGGGACGCCGGCATCTCTGAAGCCGTCGAAGATGGCGGGACCGGCTGCGCGAGCACCATCGGCTCCGACGCGGCAGATGGGGAACCCGTTGGGGTCGATGACGCAGATGAATTCGAGCTCGATGCCGAAGGTTAGGTTTGGGTATGGAGACATGTTTGTGAGGTGGATGAGAGGCTTACTGGATGAGGTTGTTGTATGCGGAAGTCGGTCGAAAAGCAGCCAGCTGCTTTGTGTGGTACGTTAAGGGGAAGTCAAGATTGAGGACCTGAATCGAAAGGGCGGTATAAGGGTACATAGCAGTCGTCACCGGTACTTGAAATCGCAAGCTCAAGTCAAAGAAGACAATGGAACAATAGGCGAACGTCGAGATCAATGGCCGGGGTGACAACGGTAACTCTTTGTCTTTTTCTTTAGGCCCAAAAAGCAAGCGCTATCTTGCGCCCGCACGTGGCGTTGCAATGACAGCCCGGGGTATCGATCACGGTGCAAGCGGCCGCAGTTGTCCTTGAACTGGTCAGGCGTGTAAACCAATATCCACCAGTCAATCAACCGGTTGATTACTTGATGCGGCTGACGCGCTCTGGTTGCTGTCAAAACAATTGTCAGCTTGAGACGTCATTAACTTCATGATA
Organism: Teratosphaeria zuluensis; assembly: GCA_007113905.1. Taxonomy (NCBI): domain Eukaryota; kingdom Fungi; phylum Ascomycota; class Dothideomycetes; order Mycosphaerellales; family Teratosphaeriaceae; genus Teratosphaeria; species Teratosphaeria zuluensis. The sequence goes on along the minus strand of VCMQ01000040.1, from coordinate 107,732 downwards.
CTAATGTGCTTGATACGTCGAGTCACTGATTGATTGCACAGCATCTCAAATCAGGAGTAAATGCGTCAACAAGTCAACAGGTTGATTGACTTATGGATATATTGGTGTCTACGCCGTTTGACTTGTGGCATGAATGTTGACTTGGAGTGCATATGCCGGATGTTGCTACTTGTGCGTCTCGTACCGAATTTTCGCCTTGAGTTTCTGCTGCAGATCCCGATGCTTCTCATGACAAGCCTGCTTCTCAGCATCATCCGAACCATGATCATGAAAGATGCAGATGTCTTCTCTCCAAGGTGTCCATCCGGTCGTGCCTTCTCGACGACGTCGCTCAACTCGTGGTCTTGTGTTCAGCATACCCGCCAAAAAGTCATTTGGGAGATCATCTAGGTCCTGTTCGAGCTGACTAGGACTCCAGAGCCAGGCTGCTTCGGCAACGAGGTAGCGAAGCAGCGCCGAGCCTTTCGGCAGGGCATCAAAAGCCAAATGGATGTGGTCGTGGCAGGTTGTGATCAGATCCCAGGCGGACTCATCGGTCGATTCAATCTTGCCAATCATGAAGGACATTACGTCGTTGCGCAGAGCGGGTATCTCCCAATTGTCGCCGAAGACGTAGAGTTTGATCAGATCTACAGGGCCCAGCTCCTGCTGATCATTTAAAGTTGTGTCTCCTTCCGTAGGCACTTGACTTCCACGATGATCACTAAGCTCGCCAGTATACATCCAAGACATGAACAAGGAGAATGTGCCTACGCTCTCAGTGTCGAGACAGAGCTCTTCTGAGCTGGATTCAGCAGGCTGGCTGTTGAGCGCATCCTCAAAAACCCGAGATGAACGACACAGGAATGCCGTGTGAGCCCGGATGCGCTGTCTTTGCCTTCCTACAAGGACCGTTGTCATGTCAACGAGAAGGTCACTGAGCACTAGTCAGCATGGCATTGACATTCCGGTGATCAAGACGTACGAGGAGCTTCCTTGTGAAGTTGGTGACTTCTGTCTCCCTAGAGGCATGCATTTCTTGCCTCGCCTGAGACTATCTGCGTGGTCGTGATATGTACAAGGACGCTCACCGCGCAGGGGGGTAGCATGCTTGGGTTGTTCGAGAAGCCGGCGGATGACATCTCCGAGATGTTGTGACCAGAACGGCGCGGCTGATTCTGGCATGCTCGCTCCGCTGATGTTCTCCGCCGCATGCCTCACAAGGAAGTCGATCATCTTTGAGTCTCGGCTGAGATGGAGGTAGGCTCTGTTGACAGCAGCGGCCGTGAACGTCTGCTTGACATGCAATCCTCGTGCCAGTGTCTCAGTCATCGTCGCATTCATGAGGTCTGGCATGTCGTAGCGCTCGGCAATGATGGCCAGACTGATAAGATCTTCTTCGGCAACATATTTGGAGTCATTTGTCTGCCCCTCAGAGTACAAGCGAGACTGCAAAGCAGGATCTTGGTGCATTGACTGCGGCCGTTCGGCTGAGAGCGGCTCTAGCCGTCCAGTGTATAGCCAGACCGAGAAGATTCGCAGGGCTCCGTAGTCCACATCTGCGACCTGGAGTAAGTCGTGGTCGAGCAGGCAGAACATGATGTCTTGCTCGATCAATGCTGGCTGTCGTGACTTTGAGAGCAGAAGCTCTTTGTGGCACTCAATCCGTTGCGCGGAGCCTGCCGCGGCGAGGTGCAGTGTTGTACCATAGAGGCTGAATTGTTTGCTGTGCGCATCATTCGCGGTGTAGCTGGCGTGCTCGTCCGATGTGCTATCCTCATCCCCTCTCTCGTCGTACTGCTCTTCCACCTCTTGCTCCGCCTCGCTATGCTCGCTTGCAGCAATCTTCCTCTTCTGCCTTCTCGACGGCTTTACACTGCTCGCAAAGCTCCAATCGCCATCATCATCTACGACTATGGTCTACGCGCGGCCGGTCAGCCAACAATTTGGTTATCAGAAGCCAATGAGGAGACCGCGAGCGTACAGATTCTTGGGAGAGCCGCCGTTGTACCCTGCGTCGTTTCGCAGGCCGCGCACCTCCGTCCTCATCGTCTTCGTCACCGTCGTATGACCGCGAAGTGCCACTTTCTGCATGTCTGTCGGCCAAAGCTGAAGTGGTATTGCCCATTCGTGATAACGTGCGCAGAGGTCACGAAATGCTAACTTGCGGCTCTTCGCGGATGAGCATCAGAGCCGTGCTTTACCCGAAGTGTCGGCCGCTGGCCCTCGGCCGAAAATATGAGGTCCGTCAAAAGGTGGTGCGTTAAACGATAAAGGTTGATGGGCATCAATCTGGCTCGAAGACCACTCCAGCAGGCGGGCAGAGCGCAGGAGTGTCCTTTGCGAGTGGACAAGGAATTTGGAGATCCGGAATCCTTCCAAAATCGTCGAATTTCAAGGCAAGCGGGCTGAGCCTGACCGTGGTCGAGTTGGTTCTGGAACGAGACATGCATAGAGATACTTGGTTTGACAGTTGCTATATCAGGGAACCGCAAATGTCAACCGAATGGTGTGAACTTGTGCGTGAACACTGCGGTCGACCTTAGGCCAGCAGCACGAGTCAAGGGTCAGAGTCCGAGGTCTTTCTTGGTGCTCAAGATCCAACAGAGCATGAATCGCCTCCAAGAGATTGTCCTGGCTGAAGATACCGACGCTGCTGCTGGATGAGAAACCAGGAAATCATGTTTGCTCAGTCTGGTTGCTGAGCTTATTGATCATCCTCCGCTTTGGTCGTGCGCATCAGCTCATTGCATGCCCGGACGATGGTGATGATGCTTGTCAGCTAATACTGGTCCATGTTGTGACATGTGATTCTTCAGGAACAAAAGATGTTCCTTGGAGGAGGGAGACCAGACTGCGGGGTTCCGCCGCCAAGACCGGAAGTCCGTGTGGATGCATGCTAACCCGATCGGATCAACTCCGCCCTTAGAACCACAACTCTCCCAACACAATGACAAAACATAGTCCGCACATTGAGCAATCGGTCTCGTCAACCACGATGAGCAGCATTCGGCCTTGTAAGCGTCGCCAAATTGTTGATGATGTTGATTGCGACATTACCCCAGTGGCGAAGAAGTGTAAGGATCAGGATGGCATCGACCATGCTCTGTTCCTACGCACGCACTCTGTTCTGTGAGTCTCCTCGATCACCTACACACCGAGAAAGCAACCTCGTTCACCTTGCTACAGAGGCTAATACCTCGATACAGTCCATTTTCTAGTAGGCCCCAAAGCAGTCCGCTTCACCGTCCACACTGGAGTGCTGTCCGCGTGATGTCCCATTTCCGCCGAGACGGTACTAGGAGCTGAGGGTGCAAGGGGCGACAAGACCTCCGGCAATGCAACACAGCATCTCGAACGGGACAGCGCCCGAATTTTCTGGATGTTCATGGTCTGGGTGTACACCAGAGAGCTCGTGGTGCCTCCACAGCAACTGGAGACGGAACTGGAGGGTGTAGAGGCTCGCACTGACGTACATGATGATGCGAGACTGGTCTCCGCACAAGAACACGAATCGAGTTCGTTCCGGTGGAACGAGCTTGATGTGGTGGATCTCTATCTCTTCGGCCGAAAGCACCATATCGATGCGTTAGCCAATCAGTGCATCCACCTATTATTTACCGAAAACTTGCTCTCGTCTCAGACTTGCTCACTGTCTGCCGTACGCAGGGCGTGGGACGCCGGGCCATGGAGCACGCTGCTTTGTGACTACCTCGTAAACGAGGCTGCGTATCTGCAACAGAAATCATCGACACCGCCGTCACTCGACATTTGTGCCCAATATCCGGCCCATTACATCTTCCGCATCAAGGAAGTCATGGCTGTCGAGATTGAAGATGATCAGATACCATATCCTGCAAAGACTGCATCGAAATGCCGCTATCACATTCATCATGGGTCAGAAGAGCAGCAAGAGTGTGCCAAGGAAGCTAGCCTATTGCCTGCAACGCCTTGCGGCAATCGGTATATAAGCGATATCTACAGGATACTCACGGAGGTTGGCACTGTCCTGATTGACGAAAGCGGCTACCCCGTCACCATTCACGGGGGATTACTTGTGGCTGCAGTCGAGTACTTTCGTGGTGCCTTCTCCCATGCATTTGCCGAGAGTAAGCTTGGCGATCTCTCCTTGTCTGATGAAAACATCTCTGTCTTCCTGATGGCCGTCCACTGGCTTTACACCACTGATATTCACACAAGGCGACCGGGAGAGTACTATCATCTTCGCGGACTAGTCTCCCGAGACGCCTATAGTGATGTCGCGACGGAGAAAGCGCCTGGTCAGAGGCTCAGCAACGCATCGGATGACAGCGAGAATGTCTTTCAAAGCGAGACGACTTGCAGAGAGTTGAATCACGATATTCTCCTCGATCTCTATGTCTTCTCTGATAGGCGGAATGCTGATCAACTTCGAAACGACGTCATGTCCACGATCATCAGAAATTTTGAACGAAAGGGCACGATCTTCTCCGCGAAGCTGTCACGCATCACGACAGCATTTGAGATGCTACCAGCTAACTCTCATCTACGCAAATACCTCATCCATGAGGCGCTGACCAGGTGGGATGCACAGTTCGCCCAGGAACATGACTTGAACTACTTGCCCAGCGACTTCCTCGGCGAAGTGGTGCGTGCACGACTGGCGGCGGGTGACCAGAACAGTCCACACGATCTACCTTGGCGCCAAAGCCTATGCTCCTTTCATGATCATGAGATCTACCATGGGAAGTGGGCATGTCGAGGCAAGTGGCGACGTCTGCGGAGGCATATGAAGAGGAAGCTGGCTACCAGACTGCCGGCCGCTGCGACAGATCAGTTGAGACAGGAGGGTCGAGCATGACTGGTGTTGCAGCATATTCTGCTCGCTGGCTCGCTCGGAACGCCGTTGGGCCTGCCAACTTGCTCGGGTCTGATGACTTCTCGAGGAGGCATGATTGCAAATCTTTCAAATCTCTTTGTATCCGCCGGGTCGGATGATGGCTCAAGTTGGAGCTCGATGACAGCAGTTCGACAGTGGCATGTGACATGGCTCCACTCTACCTCCCGCAGCCCTTTGCCCTCTGGCGTCTATGCTTCAAATGTGTTGCCCAGTATCTGACATTGATATTCAGCTTGAATCGCGATGGCCTGTGCGCAGAAATGAGGACTGGAAACAAGCTGTTACGCGCAGGCGTCGCCGATGGAAAGAGAAAGGGCAAGAAGAGAGCCGCGATCAGTGTCCTCGCATTCGAGAAGGGTTAGCAGGAACCACACAATGTCCTTCGTTGAGCTGGGACACACGCTATGCATTCTCAGGTGTCAGGCTGTTGAGAAGTCGGCAGCAATGCCATGACCCAAGCTATCGAACCGAGATGGTCAGTGCGCTCGCATTGAGAATGCTTTCTGCTCGCTGCCCAGCACCTCCAAACTGCGGCAATGGCTGATTTACGAAGCTGCCTGGACTTGGAAGAAGGATCTCGCGAATTACAAATAATTTCACGCATGGCCTTCAGAATTTCTTGGACCGCTCGTCCAGAAAATGCTCGAGTACCGCGATGCTTGGAACAAAGATTTCCGATTAGAATATAAGACCGTCTGCGAATTCACGAGCATGCTGACGAGAACGAAGCGGCAGGCTGTCAGAGTGAATGGCGGCATTGGTTCAAGGAACAAGCAATGAAGGGCCGAGAGAGCTTGACGCACGGCATACCGGGCGCAAGTGTTTTCCAGGTCCTGCAATCACAATTTGCGATCAATCACCATGCTCTCGATACCGACATCTAGAAACCCGGGCAGTTGAACCCGATATTCGGCCAAGCACTATGCAACGCCTTATTCACCTTCGCCGCATACCCTTTCTCAGCACCTACACCCTTCAACACCGTCATGTCCGCACCACCTCTCTTATCCTTGCAGCATCCAGTATCCAAGCTACACTCTTTGGTAGTGGGCGGCTTGCCGTCGAAGGCGGCTGTCAAGGCTTCGACGGCAGCATGACATGCTTCCTTGCCGCCTTCGTTGAAGTACTGGCCGATGTGGATCTCGTAGGTGACTTCGTTGCCTAGGTCAGAGGCGATGCAGGACTGGGTGCCGAGGGGTTGAAAGTCGGTGGAGGAGGCGGAGGTGACGGTTGTGGTTGTGAGGAGGGTAAGGAGGAGGGACTTGGTATGCAAGATTATCAACCTGTTACTTTCTTGGCTCGTATTGTTACGACACGAGCTCGTGTCCGGATGTGCTTTCTCGTGATGTGCTGCGCAGCTTCTCTTTGTTGTGAGGTCGTGCTGTGGCCGTCTTTGACATCGAATGGTAGACGCATTTCTGGAGTTCTAGGCTACTCGGACTCAATAGACAAAGGAAGTGATCAATCGCTCGTCTTACATTGTACAGGGGGCTACTGTGGCCATGAGGCTCTGTGCAACGCCGCCGGACTGATGATGTGTCTGGCGCTCGCTATACCAAATACGTAAACGCTGCAGTTGCTCATTCGTCAGAGTGAATTGATCTTCCGAAGAGCTTCTTCCTGGGATGGGGCGTCTCCTCCGCGACCTCGACTTCCTCGTCTTGCACAGCAGGCTGCTGCTCGATAACTTCCCCCTCTTGTACATCAGGCTGCTACACACTAGGCTCTTCCTCTGTCTCACTCTCCACCTCGAATTCGTCTGGCACAGGCGCCTCTGGTCTGGCACCGCTGCCGCCTCGCGGTACTGGCGTCTGGCGACTACTGCTTCCCTCAGTAGCCGTGTTGTTCAGCTGCTGTGCAGCCTCAGCCAAGACTCGGACGGGCACACCCAACCTCCTCAGCTCGGCGGAGATGCCAGCGAACCTGCCCTCCATCTCGACCTCCTCCTCTTCCTCAATCTCGTCGTCGTCGCTCGCCATCAACCTGTCGACTTCATCTGCGAGGATGCGGCCATCACGCCTCTCCTCTTCGGTGAGCGGAGGTGAAGAATCGCGTCTAGCTCCTCTGGCGGTAGTGTTGGACGACTCAAATGCCGCCTTCACCTCCGGGTGACTGTCGAGGATCTCCGCTCGCTTCTGTCGCAACTTATCGTACTGGTTGCGGATGGCATCGGCCGAAGGGCTCTCTCCTGTATGTCTGTCAGTTGATTGAGTCTTCCAATACCAGTGATTATAATGTAGCGATCGGACATACCGGGGAAGAGCTTCCTGACGGCGTTGAAGTGGACCTGCCCGGGGTTGCGGGACATGCCCATAGCCAGGATGGCCAGCATGAGGTTCTGTTCGTGGTTCCAGGTGATCTGTATATATGTTAGTAACAATGTATGTATACATAAATGGATGATGAAACTTGCCAACGACCCTCTGGGACCGCGACTCTTATCTCCGTCACCTTTTGCGTTTTCACGGGGCGCGTCGTTGTTCTTCTTGGGCGCCATCGCCGTTGGTGATGCTGGAATCTGTGAGAGGGAACGATTGGAATATTTGTGGTTAGCGATGTATGGAGGAGGACAATGCAAGCGCAAATCCGATGTTTGCTTCGGCGGTTCGCAATATGCGAGATTGAATAAAAAGTCGAAAAAAGTCGAAAAGTGGGCCGCTGCGGAACGAAAGTCTTGGCCCAAGAAGCGGCCTTCCCAGATAGGAAGGCACGAGAAGTGAGCAGAGAAGAGATAACAATGTCAAGATAACAGACTTGTATCAACAATGGTCAATGTTGTCCAGACAATAGCCACTAGCCCCTCATCCAATATCACGAGGAGAAAATTCGGCGACAGATGTCAAAGAAAATGAAATACTCGTTCGGATCAAGTAAACAGCCCAAAGCATGCACCTCCTCAAATATCACGCAGAGAGCCGGTGCGCCATGTCGCATGTTGTCGCGTTGGAAGCCATACTCACAAGATCGCAAGGCGACCCGGCAGACGCGTGAAGCCAATGTTCAGTGATGTCCAACATTCATTACCATCCCAGATGAGCAGACTTTGGAAGTCTGAAACACAGCGTAAGCCGACCTGAACGGTCAGCCCGGAGGATCTGGGCACTCGTCGAAGAATGTACGCAGCGACATGCGAGTATTGCCATTCTGTTTTGGAGTTGGCGCAACAACGCTGACAATCTAAAGCGTCTTGATGCACGCAAGAAACAAATTCGTCACAAGATGAATGCTTCGAACCTGAGCGAGAGGAATGCAAGTCGGTTGCATAGGCATCGATCGTGAGACCTGCCACTATCAGTACGCTTTATGCCGTTGCCACGATACTCCGGGCATGACATTCTGATGATCGGGTAAGAGCCGCTGAACGGGGATCACAGCAGCGCAAATCGATCGGTGTTGGCGCATTATCGACATGGCAAGTTCGGGGAGTACTAGAATCATGTCAAAGGTCTTGCGGCGATTATGTGACTCTCAGGAGGTGCAGAGACACAAGATGCAGCAAAGAGGGCTTTAGAAGCCATCATTCGATGATGCATCTGTCGTGCTCCATATTGCGTAGCCGGCAAGATGTTGTGTACCTTTTGATGCAAAATAATGGCAATGTATATTGGAAAGCACCACGCAGAAACAAGAAGTGAAGTCAGCAAAGCGGCAACCGGCGGCCTCTGATATCCGCTCAATCTCCGCATTAGTCCGCACCAGCCGCCTCCATCGTCCTCGGCTTCACAGCTTCGCCGCGAGCGGGGCAGCTCTCCTCCATACAATGGCCCCTCATCGTCATTACCAGACGGATAACCCGTCTCTATACTGCGGAAATGGACCTCAGAGCTCAAGACATAGCTCCACACAATCCCAGACCGTAGCTGCTGCTGCTCCATCAAGGTAGGAAACTCCACCACTCATTCATACATTACCCACCATGCCTTCCCTCCCCAAGACGATGCGAGCCGTCGTGCTCAAAGGCGATTACCACGTCGAAGTCGAAGACCGACCCTACCCCGCCGTTCGCGAACCCACCGATGCCGTCCTTAAAGTCTCCTCTACTGCGCTTTGTGGCAGCGACTTGCATTTCTACCGTGGACATTTGAAGTGTCCGCCGGATTTCATTTGTGGACATGAGTTTGTGGGTGAGATTGTGGAGAAGGGAGACTCAGTAGGGAAGTTTAATGTCGGGGATAAGGTTGGTGTAGAGACATGGAAAAGAGATGAGGTGGGATGCTGATGATGGAGTGGAATAGGTGGTGGTGCCGTTCTATACTGCGTGTGGAGAATGCTTCTTCTGCGTCCGTGGACAGGCCTCTCGCTGCAGCAAAGGTATGCTCTTCGGCAACTCTGCGCCGGCCAACACCATCGACGGCGGCCAGGCGGAGTACGTTCGCGTGCCATTGGCGGATAGCACGCTCGTCCTGACACCCAAGGATATTCCGGAAGAGATGCTGGTGCTCATGGCTGACATCTTCCCGACTGGCTACTTCGCTGCCTCAAGATTTTTGAAGAATCTGAATGCAAGGGATAGGAAGGAGTTCACGACCGTAGTCATTGGATGCGGTCCTGTAGGCTTGTGCACGATTGCAGCGGCGAAGACTATGGTGGATACTGTCTACGCTATTGATTCCGTGCCGGAGAGATTAGAAGAGGCCACCAAGCTGGGCGCGATTGCGATCAACCTGAATGACAAGCCGGTCGAGAAGATCAAGGAGGCGAGTGGTGGCAGGGGCGCAGATGTCGTGATGGAGGTGGTGGGCCATGCGGATGCGTTTATGTTGGCTTTTGACATGATCAGGCCATGGGGTCAGATTTCGAGTATTGGCGTGCAGTACGTTTTCCATAGTGCGACAATAGTGCCATCGTTGTGCTGACAGTGATTGCAGCACCGAGCAGATCCCGCTGAACGGCCTCCTGTGTTACGGCAAGAACGTCACGATGGCATTCGGAAGATGTCCAGTGCGTTCGATCTTCGAGGAGGCGTTGGCATTACTGGTGCAGGAGCAGAAGAAGCTGGCATTCTTGTGCGGGAAGACGATGAGTTTGGAGGATGCGCCGAAGGTGAGTACTCCTGATCCGTCGAGTCGTTGTGATTATTTCGGTGAGGAATCCTGACAATATTTCACAGGCATATGAGATGTTTGAGCAGCGCAAGGTGCAAAAGGTCGTCTTCAAGATGAATGGCGTAGGTGTTGGCAAGAGCGTGGAGGAGCTTGAGAACGGCGGTAAGGCGTAGGAGGTAGGGCTGCTTTGCAATGCAAATGTCTATGTTCTCGACACTTGGTTTGCCCTTCCAGCTTCTTTCCTGGATGTCTTCGGCTGTTCGTGTGATTGCATATGTGGGTTGTGGGCTTCGTCACTCAAGGTGGCACTCCTGTGTGACTGGGTTAATATTCTTCGGCTCTTGCCGAAAGTGGGTCCAACGGCTTGTATTTTGGCCATTACCTCTCTCGTGATCTGAGCATCTCCAATTGACATGCGAGCACCAGCAACGATTCGCATACCCATCCAATCACCTATCTCACCGTCGCCGCATCATCTCTAACAATCCTCTCACTCCTCAACACAACATGGCAGCGCAAGCGCCTACCGATCGCCTGGCATCTCTGCCTCAAGAACTCCGCGACATCATTGTCGATCTATTGATCCCGCCGGCGGTAGAGGTGAAGATCGTGTCTTTCGCAGATCCCAACAAAGCAAGCAAGAAGAGTCGAGTCGAGTTGCTCGCAGTCAATGGATCCGACTTCAAAGCCGCGATGTCTCTAGCAGCCACCTCGACCTTCCTTGCGCAGCAAGTCCACTTCGCCATCAAAGCCAAGACCGTCATCTTCATCGACCTCGCAACCAACCCCAACGTCACCCACCGCCTCGCTGGCCCGCCCAATCCACCCGCCATCCCAGCATCCATCATCGCCCTCCCGCGCAAAATCAGCATGAGAGATATTTATTTCATCGCCAACACCGCCCTGAACACATGGATCCTCTTCCACAAATTCCACATCCAGCTCTGCGACGCCCCTCCTCCTGCCGCGGCATTCTGGATAAACACCGCTTATTATAAGTTCCAGAAGCTCATACCGGCGTCCGTTGAGGAGAAGATGGCTACCGCGCAGAGCAAGACCAAGGAGCCGATCGTGACGGCAATCGCGCGGAGCGGGGGACATTTCACGGCGAATACGGTGCAGAAGTTGGCGCAGAGTTGCGTGCTTGATGGCAGGATTGTGGGGTGGGAGGGGCCGGATGGCGGGTCGTGGGGGAGGCCGACGACGGTTGTGTTGCGCAGGAAGTGGGCGAAGAAGAGGGTGAGGAATTCCGCTGCGTTTTCCGCGATGCTGGTGGTGGATAAGGGGAGGTGTATGGAAGGGGAGTTCCCTAGCTTGAGGTGAGAGCTGAGTAGCAGGTGAACGATAGAGCTGCGGGAGATTTGCTGCTGGCAGTGGAGAGTAAGGCTGAGTGGTTTATGATGATGCATTCACTTGCACAGAAGGAGAGGATGAAGAATCGATCTGAGCCGTCGGTGTCAAATGTACATGAACCCAACCAGTCATGTCAGCAAGTAGCGTGACCGGCAAGTCAGAATCAGAAACAGTCAGATCAGCCTAGATTGGCCTTTTGACTGGAGAATCAATTCAATGACATATCAAGGAACGACATCATCGTCATTACCTGTTTACAGCTGCGTTTGACTCGGCTGACGTTTGTATTCATTGGCAGAAGAATGTCAGGCTCAAACATTTGATCGTCTAATTTACCACCCCGTGGACTGTGGCTTTGTACTAGCATTGCCTCACGTTTGCCATCTCTCGCTGGGACTCTCTTTACAAAAGGTACGCTTGAGGTCTGACAGTTGTATGCAGTGTCTCTTTGATCTGAGGCAAACTTTCAATGCCATAGAGGCCGCACAATAAATGTTTGACTGTGTGTTGCCGTTGATTGAAGACCTTCTCACAGTCACTCGCTCTCACGTTGTCCATCGAGGAATGTAAGTGTCACAATAGTGGATATAGACTCTGGGTATATACGCATAATAGCCTACAATCATGGTTCGCAGAGGTGTGTTGAGCGATCTCTTGCAGCTGTACCAAGATTTCGGCACCACCGGGCAGTACCGCAATGCCTTCGGCGCGTATGGGAGGGTTTGGGCTGCGCACGAGAAGCAAGTCGAGGAAGACGTCAACGAGCAGCGCAAGCAGCGCAACAATAATCCCGACGAGCAAGACCAGTCGAGCAAGCCCAAGGTCAGCGGTGATGCCGTCAAAGATGCTGTGGCCAACGCACTCACCGGCGGTCTGGGTTTCAGCTACCGCACCAAAGACAATGACCAAGACAAGCACAAAGTTGCCAAGTCTCCGGCCAAGAAGGCCAACCGGATCACCAGAGCCCGCGGCGGCAATGGCAGAAGAGGGCAGAGTATGTAGATCCCCCAGCTCCTACCAAAACGGTTTTGCTGACCATGCTGCAGCTGTCCACCATGAAGCTTGCCAGGACCGTCATCGACAAGCTAGAGGCGAACCAGCCCCTTTCTAACCTGTCTCCGAGCGCCACCGCCTACTCCTACCTCCTTGACGTTGCGAACGACCTTGTGAGAGCAGAGAACTCCACCATTGTCGGCACGCGGCTCCTCACCCTCGCCGCCCGCTACGCATCCAAGGATACTCCCCTCGCCCTCCGCACGCTGCTTACTCCCGTCTGTGCCGGCTATGCGCTTAGGACAGCATCCATCACCGCTTGGGCTAACTATAAGGCCAACCAGCTCCCGGTGGCGCTAGGCGATTGCGAGGAATTTCGCGATCTCTTTCACACCATTGGCCACGTCGGCCAGCTGAACTTGCAGACAGCTGTTGCCCCATTCCAGCAGATCCTGTCACTGCAAGAACTGCTAGCTTAGTACGACCGCTGCATGCTTCGTCTGCGGACAGATGCTCCACTACGTAACCGCATCTTCGCCTAGTTGAGAGCCATCCGGAATGACATCGGCGACGTTGTCAAAGATGAGAAAGAGGCCCGCGTCCGCTTCGCTATAGGCGTCACCCTTAAGCATCGAGAAGGCTAGGCCATCGACATGATGTCAACTCACGAGATCGTCTCTACTTGTGACTACCACATTTACAATGGCATCAAGCTGGTCGCCCTTTAAGAGCAATGTAGCTGGGGCGCACTCGCCGTCCTTAGTGTCGTACACGACTGGCTCTCTTAGTAAGTCAGGCCTTGTTCTCTAGTATCCAAAACTGCCTTGCTGACTTTGTGATAGCGTCGGCAGAACCAACGTTGGCCCCTGGATTAGGTTCACCGAATCTCTCTGCTGCGCTATGCCAGACATCGAGCAGCGCTTTAGCAACCTAGCCACCTTGCTGGAGACCGCCGCGGAGCTTGAGCTCCCTGAGGTTCTCCACCTAGAGGCATTGACTTCGCAGCAGGTCCAGGAGTTAGCGAGTTTCATGGACGAGTTGCTTGAGGTCGACAATGGCCTCAAGAAGAATCACATCCCGAAGTTGGTCCTTCAGGACGCTGAGGACGACACCGACTGTCGCACAATCGATCTTGTTGCTCCATCGGCGCTGAATGCTTACGTGCGTCGTTTACGCAACGTAGACGCAGTCATGGAGCACACTGCGAGGGAGCCAGAGGTGCTCCTCGAGGTTCCGCAGGCCCGCCCTCCTCTTCAGCAGAGGTCGTATATAGTAGATAGTCACACGATCAGAGGACAGCTCTGCAGGCATGTGTTTTGAATGTTAGCGACACCTGTCTGGTTGTGGATCTTCCTGGGCGTCACAACGATTAGGGTACAGGAGTAGCAGGTGTGGGTCTCTTAGGAGCTAGCGAAGCCGCAAAGCGGCGTTCTTGTTGCCAGCGTCTTTCCCGTGCTTACCAATGTCCCGTCTCACACCTTTGCGATGTGTTACAGCTTCATATCGGTAGAGACCATGATATCACTACATGGTCAATGTGCGCGTTTCCATTAGTCTGTCTCTGCTACTCTTCCTACTGTGTCTCTCCAGTGGCCTTATCACTCTAGCTGGCTTGTTCAGATGTCTGCAAGCTATAGGTCATGTTGACATACTATCCCATAATTACATATGCCTCTTTTCTGTGTAGTAAGCCTGCATTTTGCAGGCACTGCTAGTCCGATCACCGACTGTGCAAAATGATTCTGATCCATTGGGTGTCGCCTTCTCGATCAAGCTTAGACACATATTCAGAAATATACATGTCGGTCAGACCTGCCCGCTGATCAGCCAACTCGGCTCGTAAGAGCGTCTTGCTCCGGAGACTTCTGCCGTCGTCCTAGAGAGCTCCTCACCAAAGTCTTCATTCCTCTCTTCAATCTACTCATGAGTATCTTTTGGGCCTTTTGTCTTTTGATGGGATCATGGGTGATATTCTGACTCTAGAATGAAGAGGTCCATGGCCTAGTGATCGTCGATAAGGTTGCATGCTTCTTGCTCGCTCTAGCAGTTGATCGTTCAGTTGGCAGACTGGGGAAAGTCAAACGGATACGTGACGCTTGGAGCCGCTGCACATTGACAGTAGTCGTTCTCATCAACTCCTTGTCGTTGCTGCCTGTTTGACGTGGCTGATAGGGCGTTGGGCGTGGTACTGTCTATCATTCACCGACTGTGTCCATGAGCCAACGAGGTGATTGATCGCTTCAATTGCTGGTGTCTGTTCCTCATTTTGGGAAAGTCCCGCATGTGAACTTCGGCTATCGGCACGACCCCTGCTTGCGGTGTATTCCCAAGAGACAACTCTACATTGGCAGCTTTTTTCGTCCATCATCAACATCAATCACAACACGATAGCCTCAAAGATCAACGATTTCAAACCAGGCCCGGCGCTCAACCTTGATACCATGCCATCCATCGTTGCGCTTCAGAGCCGCATTGGCGGCCTTACGTAGCTACTGGAGCGCCATGGCATCACAATCCCGGCCGAGTTGACGACAACACACTCGATGGTGCTTCTAGAAACACCGAACGAGGTGTTGAGCCAGATCTGCCTCTCTGTCCTCACAACAGAATCCCGCCCACCGTCCCGAGCTTCGATCAATGCAGAACTGATCCGCCAGCTCATCCGCTTCATCTTCCCCTTCGCCGCCAGCGAGCGCTTTCACCGTCTTGCTCTCGATGCCTGGCTCAGTGCAACGACCGTCTTCCTCGTTGTCACGGACGAGAGTATCTTCAAAATGGCCACAACGTTCTTCTCCGCGTCACTCAGCGACTACCTGCCTGGTGGCATTGGTGGGTTGTCCGTGCTCGACACAGTATTCTATCACATCACTAGACTTGACTGTGTGTTTGACGTGGAGAGGGATGCCGCAAGCCTCGCCATTTTGACGACCGTCTGTCCAAACGTCAGACAAATTCGAGTCTGGCTTCTCTGGGTGAGCATAAACAACGATCGAACCCCACTCGAGACGGGCGTCAGTATTGTGCGCAATCTCAACATACCCAACAAGAACGTTACTCGGCGCTCCCAATTTCTTGCTCCTGATCTTCAGACCGAGCCCGACATTGATGCGACCACGATGAGCGATGTGCAGGTGGCGGCGGCGATGGTCGATGAATGTCGGCCGGCATTCTAAGTGTTGGACGATGCGCACTAGAGGCCTAGGCTCGCATGGGTAGAGCCAGATGCTACAAACGCATTGAACGGAACAGGACGCGCCATTGATGAAATGGTAGGGTGGTCGGGTCAGCGGACGACACGGAGCACACAGCCCAATGGACAATGGACGCCGTCTCAGTGGTGATAGAAGTCGAGGATGAACAAAGAAATCTGTACAAAGATCACGGCGTCGAGACATGCATGCTCACAGAGGGTGAGACAACATTGTCTTATCGCACGAGAGCCGGCGCTGCATCTTTAAGTCAGACGGCAAGACTGTATCATGTGTGTCACTGGAGCTCTGCGGCCCGGGCTGCGTATAACAAGAAGAGCGAGTAGAAATGTTGGGAATGACAGGTCTCCCTCCATTTGGAGCCCATGGCCGCTTCTGTACACTTTAGCTTCGCGTATACTTCCAACTGCAATTGCACGGCATCCATTGTCAAGCTGAAAATATATACAATAGCATTGTCATCCGTACCGGTTAAGTCTTTGCCCTGCCTCGACCACAATGGCTGGCGAGCCTTTGTCACTTGACAAAGCCCAGGTAACCTTACCCTTATATGAAGCGCCTGTATGCATGAGCCGGCCTTCAGAGACTGCTGACTCCACGACAAGGCTACCTCAATAAGAGGGGATAAGGTCAACCTTTCTCAAGCGAGCAGTAAGCAAGACTTTGCAGGACGGAGAATACTCCACGCGACACATACACGACTCACAACACAATATGAGGACCCCGGCGCCAACACCACCCCCCAGCTCTCCTGTTGCATGGCCGACGGCTGCCACCAATGCAAGTACGGAGGTGCGTAGGCCCGCGGGCCAGACCCCGCAGACACAACCAGCTTCTGACAGCGCATGTAGCAGCCCGTGTAGCTTCGTGTTCGCTGTCAATTCGAGGGCACCCACTGAACCATCAACGCCGCGCGGCGTAAGCGATCATGGTGGCAGGCAAATGGCGCCCGCGCCCCAGACCACAACAATTCACTCACTCAGGAGACCTCAAGGCGGCAGCAATGACGGCATTGATGATGAAAGCATCAATGATGAAGATAGCATCAACGACGAAGACAGCTTTGACGAGGAAGACACGATTGACGACGAAGAAGACATCGACTATGAGGACTGGAGTGATGAAATTGCCTTTCGCAGATCATCAAACCAGCATGCATGGTCTGAGGATGACGTTGCTTCGCTTGCGAGAGATCGTGAAGAAGCTGAAGCTGTCCGCGAGCTCTACATGGTCATCAATGGGGCTGACATGACTGGTGTTGGTGAGGCAATGCGTGATCATTTCGAGGTCAACGACGGCGCTGAGGCGGTTCAACGAGGCATTGCCGACTATCGTGAGGTTCCTGATGACGAAATGCTAACCGTCGAGCAGATCTACGATATGTATGACCGCCAAGAGTATCAGATGAACGACGGTGCCCAAGAAGATGACCATGCAAGCGATATGGACCTTCCCTCGGAGGACGACAGCGATGGCGACACCGACGAGCTGCCCATGGATGTAGACGTCAGCGATTATCGTTTCAACTTGCTGGATGACTCAGACCGCGACCTCGTCTGTAACGCAATAGACGGAGAGGAGATTGAACGTTTTGCTCGCGCAATTTTGGCTCGATGGGTCGAGCAAGCTGAGCACATGACTGAGTATGACCGTCAGCAGTTCTTTGCCGAAGTTCTCCGGTCACTTCAAGGCGACCATCCTACGCCTGAGATCAACATCATTGCGGTGGCTGTACAAGATGTCATCGAAGCTGACCGAGGAGTCAGCATCATGATGGAGCGGTCTCGATGGGAGGACCAGTAGGCAGTCTCGGTGATGACAAAGGCGTCAATGGCTCTGCAGTCAGAGATTCATAGTTTGAGGAATGGCAGAACATGTAAAGTGCGTTTGCTCAGTAGTCTGGTAACATTTTGATCCGTTTTGAAACCGATCGTTCATATCGTATTCAAAGTCTATAAGTGGTATTCTTGATGTGTGCCGTAGGAACTGGGCTCAGTTTGAGACTTTGTCATTATCGATGTGGTAGGAGCAGGCGAGACCTACCTATCGTTGGGACATGCATGCCCTCAATCGGCAAAGACATGACTTTGTCTCGGCTCGACTTTTCCGTCTTACACTACTGGGCTTTTTATTAGGAAACAGGCATGATGTCTCACGATGAATCTGCCGAGCAGTACGGCGAGACAAGTCCATGCCTTCGGACACCGTACGAGTCAGGGCCCAGATATCCGTCCATTGATCATTTATCCCCCTACCCGCCTTGCATGTGCTTGCTTGCAGCCACACAAACTCCCCCTTCATCATCGGCGACTTCGCTTCTTTCCTAGTCAGAGCAAAGCAGACTTGGCCAGCTTAAACCAAATCAGCACAGCACACAATGTACTTCCCTTCGCTTCTGGTCCTGGGCATCGCCTCCTTGCCTTCCGTAATGGCAGGCGCCTTTCTATGCAACCCGGCTCCCTGGCCTGTACGTCCTTTCCTCTCCTTCAAAAGCTCCACACACCATCACATCGTTTGCTCATCGGACTGACACCGGAGATACAACAGGGAGCCGGAAATTGCCTTGGAGATGACACCGATTTCTGCAAAGCGATGTGTCCCCTATGTAAGTCACAACTTTCTTTTCAGTCAATTCGCCCTTGGTCATTGCCCCCTTCCAAACAACGAAAGTCAGAACTTGGGAATCCCATGTCCACACAAAATTCTCTCCAGCGAACGGCGGCTATAGCACCGATTTTCACAGCTCCTAGGCCAGCGCCGATCCGATTGAAGGAAGTAGTGGAAATTTCGACTGCTATTGCAATGCTCACACTTAGTCTTTGCTGCGAACTCAGTTAACACGAAATCTTCTCTCTAGCGGCCGGGTGTGGCCCCGGGTACTCCTTCTCGAGCTGCTGGGCCATTGGTCCTGGAAACTTCGACTGTTATTGCGGCGCTGCTTGACCTTTGCGCATGGCGATCGAGATCTCATGTTGAGACGAAAATTTCTTCTTTAGCGCTTGGAGGGTGCGGCACCGATTTCTACAGCTGCTGGGCTGGAGTCGATGCGATGAAACGGAGGAGTGGGATTTTTGACTGTTATTGCAATGCTCGGGACTTGGGTTTTTGAGTTTCTTTGACGCATTGCGAGACTGGAAGACAGCAGGTCAATTTGGGGACTGCGGAAGCTTGAGCTGAAAGACTGCAAGGCTTGAGCTGGCGGTGAATATGGGCGTTGTATCAGCCATATCGGAGGGTCAATGAACAATTGTATAAGCAGCATATGCATATCTGCGAGTACATGATCCTAGATCACGAATATGAGCCCAAGACTCCGGTCTCAGACATCCATAACCCAGCGCTAATACAGTCCAGCGGTTTCGCAAGACCGACAAGCGTGTCTTATACCAATCAACTAGCGCGTGGCTACGCACGATAGCGCTCACAAGCTCATGGCGTGTCTCGAATTAGGAGGCACTAAGAGGATCGTAAGCAGTCGTGATACCTACAGGCTGTCGTCGGTATTAAGCTATATTGCTCTAGTAAGGCTCGCAAAAGCAATGTTATACTGAACAGACTCGTTTGATACTTATAGTCATCCACCGACGCCTTTCGCAGGGGCAAAAAGATGTTGGCTAAGAGTCTCGAGAGATAACATTCATAGCTACATCTATAGCAAACCCCATGTTCCAGGCAGTGGGAGAAATCGGTACTGCTTATAACGCCACATAGTACGAGACACCCTGTGGATTCACCGGGTATACAGCCACTTGGTTCCACTTGCGAAACCGCTGCAATAACACAATACTCGGGTTTCGGGCACCGTATATCGTAATTCGAGACCCCTTAACATCACGCTCAAAGTCTCACTCTTCGACGACCTGCAGCTTCCTCTCCCTCCTGATCCCATACTCCCAAACCACCCAAAAAGATTCCCCATTATCAAGCTTCACCTAATACCTCACACCAGAATGCTCGCCCCATCCACCCTCATCGCCCTGCTCTCCCTTACCCTCGCGGTCTCCGCACAAGGCGTAGGGCGTCCAGTGGGTTTACTATGCGAAGCATCGCCCTGGGCCGTAGGTCTTTTCTTCCCCTCCCCGTAAACGCGATCCTCATCTCTAATACCATTCAGGGCCCAGGAAACTGCAACGACGAAGACACGGATACTTGCAAGGACGTCTGTCCAATCCCTGTGAGTATTACTAACTCAAGAGAAAAAGATCAGCGGCGACATATTGCTGACCGGCTTGGGAACAGACTGAAGAGGCCGGCTGCGGGAAACCTTTCATGGCTTGCTGGGCGAGACCGCCGGCTGAGGGAGCGTATAATTGTTATTGTTCTTGAGGTTGGGAGGTACGGAGTTGACATGGGATTGCGCACTAAGTTGCTGTATACAACTAGTCATCTGCATTCTCGCCAGGAAGAACGAAATCCCGGTCCTACATCATCTCATCTTTGCACTACTCCGACGCAACCCTAAGCGATAGCTAGCCTAAGGAAGGGATGCTTTCTTCTAACGTCATGCCTGACTAACGTACGTCGTCAGGTGTGATAAGTTTCTGAGATGGAATATTGTCCTTGATCTTTACATCAACATTTAGAATGCGTTCAATGCTCAACTTCTCTACTTCCTCTGCACAGACGCCTCCAAGACTATAGGCCATAACGTTGCATTTGAGTTCGAGGCCTATGAGGACAGGTAAGTAGCGTGGATGTTGTCTGACTAGGTCGTGAGTTGCTCTAGGCACCCGACGAAGGTGTGAGATATCGAGTTAGTGTCAGCATCTTGTATGTGGAGACCATCAGACCTAGCTGATCCACTTTAGGATCGTACTATAGGGCAGTGCTATCTAGGCTAGTAGTGAAGTTTGCATACTTCTAGCTTAGCGACTTGCTATAGAGACCCCCTTTAACGTCGGGATATAGGTCGATCTTGAGGCTGTGGACTTGCTGATATAAGAGCTGATGATCGAAGGAGGAATGGGAGCAATATAGATTCTTAGCTTTAGCGTCCACGGATTTGAGAATTGGTCGCTTGGCGAGTGAGATCTCACAGTGGTAGGAATCGTGAGTCCCAACTACTTGGAAGTGATCTAGTCGTAGGTAGTGAGCAGCGGTCATACTAGTTGATTTGCCCATGGTTGATGTTTGTTGGCTGACGGCGTGTAGCACTAGGAGGCTGGTGGCAACGAGGAAGATCGCGGAAGCGCCGGTAATGTAGCTTCTAGCTGCGTGTATTCTAAATATCCGTCAACGTCCCGTTTGTATGCTCCCCTCGAGCGTGGTAGGATATCATGATCATCGCCCCTGCCAGGGCTGCATTGTATCTAGATCCTGTCCTCCACTTCAACAACAAGTCCTTTATTCGACTAAGCATTATATCTTTTGTTTCTCTAACAACACATTGGTCACAATGCATTCTCGAGGCGTGCTTCAGCATTGCCAGTGTATATCTCCCTCGTGCTCTTACGGTCACGAGACGATTCCCAGCGATCGTCGCGAAAGCTTTCACACACAAGCATTTTTTGCGAATAGTCAATTAAAAGACTCTGCAGTCCAGACTCTTCGGCGTCTACTCAAACTTTCCAGGGCTTGAACAACTGCAAGAGGCCTCGAAAAGTATGCCAAGTCACGGAGTCGCCTTCGCGACTGGCATGCCTACGTTTCGCGATGCTCGTTCTACTATGCATGACGAAGCAGGAGACGAAGGCTATCATGCCGACCATGATCTGGGGATCGAGGGCATCTACGAGATGCATGAGCAGCAGGTCTATCAGATCGAATGCCTAGGACAAGGCCATGACGGCGACAGAAGCTACGAGAGTGAAGACGAGCGAACATTCGAAAGCCTCGTCACAGATGACCGGTTCTTGCTAGACGATGAGTCGGAAGACGGCGAAGATGATAGCAATGACGATGACAGCCTCGAGGAAGCCTCACTATTGGCTGAAGCAATGCTGGCACGTTGAATGGAGCAGGCCGAGCAGCTGACGGAGTTCGACCGTCAGCAATTCTTCGTCTAAGCCAACCAGTCAATTAAGGATGGACTCGTACACCCGACGCCTGAGGTTTCCAATCTTGCAGTGCAGGTGGTCAATCTGCGGCTAGAAGCCTGACAGAGAGAAGCACGGATTCGGCTAGAACGTAGACTGATCGAGGAAGAACGGGACAAGCAAGATCGCAGACAAGAGCAGCAGAATGCTGAGATGGGACGCAGAGCCCAAAAGCTTTGGGATCATGCTCTCAAAGAGCCTCGTCGGCGTCGTGCTTTCGAGAAGGCTGTCTCGAAGTGGTGACAACAAGACGGCGAAACAGCCGCTCGCTTTGACAGTCACGTAGCGGACTGCGACAAGCCGGCCAAGGGTGACCTGCGAAAGTACGATCTGTTCGCTTGGTTCGCATGGCTTCCAAACACTTTCCGCCAGCAATTGACCGCGCTCCAAAACCATCACCATAAGCAAGCGCTGCTGGCGGTAAAGTTCGGTGAAGCTAGAGCGAGTGCCCAAGGGTTCAGATACCGCCTGAGCTTGACGAATGAGGAGCACTTCGCGGTCAAAGTTCAACGATTCGCTGAGTTCAGCAAGGCAGCTGGACACGGCGACGCGATTGCCATCGGGTACGAGCTGCAGCAGGACCTTCTGGTTCGACATGGCAGCTCTATATTCTGGACGCCAAATCCCAGGTCGTCTCTGGCCGAGAATTTAGAGACCATCGAGGCTGGCTTTAGGGTGCACATCATGCGGGTGGAATTTGCGCTCAAGGTGCTAAAAGAGCAGGGTATATCAGCTCACCCACCGCATGCCTTGGCATGGTGGGACTTCCAAAACTCTTGGGTTAAGGGCGCTCATGAATACTTGCACAAGTTCATCAGCCAAAATCATAACGAGTTCGTGATACCCTTCGAGGACCGACGCCAGGTGTTCGCGACTATCCGACGGATGCGCTTGGTGCAGTTCGAATTGCAAGAGCGGCTGGGTTGCCAGATAGGCAACGACCTCTATACTAGAGCCGGCATCGACGACATGATGGAGCTCTTGAAAGACTCGAAGTCCGATCTCTTGTGTGAGGAGCATCATTGCGAGGTCTCGGGCGTGTAAGGTGGGGCAGGCTGATCGGTCCTTTGTGTTTGGAACGCTGGGTGCACGCCAGTCTTGTTCTGATTGAATTTGACCGGGCGACGTGGTCGCCCTCTTGTATCTGGGTCATGAAGCCCCATGGATAGCTAGGATCACAATGCAGTATGCGATATTTGCTTGCCAGACAACTCCGACTTCTTGACCATGACTGAAAATCTCTCTCCTGTTCTCAGACTCTCATTTCCTGCTTGTCGATCCATTCTGCAATTTCATTCTTGCGCTCCCACATTCCGCCTTTCGTAAAGAGCTTGCAGATCCTGGAAGCGGTACCTATGCTGACAACCGAACAATTTGGAGGCATTGGTCGAGATGGACATCGTGATTGTCCTCGGCATGGTGGATTCGCCTGGTCGTTGCTGATCAATCCTTATAATGGCGGTTACAGCTCGGCCTTATGTCTTCGTATCTGCAATAGGATGCAATGACGAGCTCTCGCCAGACATGACAGTCAATTTCAGTTCGCTTGGTGGGTGTCCACTGCCGCCGATGACTACCATCTGAGATGCAGGTAGGGCGGTAGCTTTCGTAAATTGATATTGTGATTGAAGTATCCTTCTACATTATGGAGCTTGCGAAAATTGCTGGCTTGGGCTTGTGCCGCTGTCAGACGGCGGTGACTGTAGTCCAGTGGGTCCAGCTTTTTCGGCAAATGCCCAAGCTTCGGAGGAGATGCTGTATAGCGCTTTCCGTAACTGGTACGGGATCAATGTATGTTTCCGACAATGCGGCCGTTGAGAGCTGATGTTGCCCAGTGCAGTGTTTGACGTCGCATGCGCGAGGCCTCAGAATGAGCTTGAACAGGGGAGCACAGAGGCAATATCTGAATAGGAGTATGCTCGCTGTGAGAGCCAGCGTCATTAAAAACAGCTCTGGATCCGAATGTCTAGTCGCACAACTTCAAAGCAAAAGATTACCTTTTTGGTACTGCCATACTGAAGGCTGAAGAGCGGAGGATAACGTTCGAACTGGCGTGGGCTTGGAAAACATATATACAAGGAGCATATTGACGGTCTTTGAGGTCGAAACACCCTTATTCTCGTCGACGATAAAGCTCTGATGATCAGCAAAAATGCAAAAGAAAGCGATCAATGATAAAGGGCAATTGATCATATGCTTTATCAGGTTCCATGAAATCTAGTAAAATGCCACGCTGCTGCTGACTGTTTAAGGTAGTCATAACTACCCGAGTCTCTACCAATGCGCCAAATGAATGGGACCGGTAGAGACAAGAGGCGTGCCCCATCTCAGCAATAATCTACTACTTTTCTGACTGCCGACATGCTACCGATGGCAGGGTCCTCGCATACATCAAGCTCTCTAGCCAGCGCCATCAACACAACTTTGCTTATCAATGGCTTGGAGCACGCGGAGCACGCAGTCAATCAGCGCTCGCAACTCTACGGGCTCAATCGACCATCAGGCAATACTGTTCAAGATAAGACTCTCGGCGCCGCATTGGTCTTCACGCCTCACCAAGCCGTCACGAAATTCAAAAGTACGAAGCCATCCTCCTTCACGACGACGATTGGGTCTTCTACCTCCAGCTTCCTTCATTGGCACTCCGTCTCTTGCGCGTCGAGCATCCTCCGATCGATTTCACGACACGAGAAGACGGATACTAGCCGCAGTGAGAAGCGCCATCAGTGCATTGCGGGCAGAGTACAGTACTGAGTTACTACAAGAACCACTCTGCTCTCACCTCGAAAGCTCTGACCCAACATGCTTGCACCATTTTGCCTTCCTTTGGCAATACCAAGCAGTGTTCCTTAAGCGCGCCGAAGATGTCCGAAAGCTAATTGATCAATTCCACGAACGCCAACGCTTCCTCGAATAACACATCGGCATATGTACGTCTGAAGGCGCGCACGGTAATCCTGTCTGCTGGCAATTGTGCATGGCTTGTTGTCAGTGATCTAGCATCGATCTGTGAGACAATTCAGCTCGAGCGCTTGAGCTCTAATCAGGCCAACTTTGGTGCGTCAGAGATTAAGAATAGTCCTGGTTTGAGGCATCGACACGCTGACAACATCAGCAAAACCAGAACAACCCATTTCTCAACGTAGAGAGCGAGACTACACCTCCAACCGACGCTGAGACCGCTAGTGAACATACCTCTAGACGGTCTTTCATTGCGCTCGGCGCGAGCCTACCATCGGCAGCCGCATCAGCCGGCACAACAGACGGATCTGGGGCAATGAGCAGGGAAATAGAGAAGGGGAGCAAGAGGCTGATAGAATAGGCAGGCGACCCTCATGGGCTCGGGCTTGTGGGCATATGCGGGCGAATCCAGCGCGAAAGAGAGAGGATTGAGGAAGGGTAATCTATGCATGGCTCTGACATGCGTGTGCGCCCTCGACATTGAGAGCAAGTCATGGCCATGGCCCAGCAGTGTCATCTCAACAACCTCGTCTTGAGAAGCAGCACTATGATAACCAGCCTCAGGCTGAGCGAGCGACAGTCCTGACAGCTTAACACGCGTCTGGTCTGCAGCGTTGGGCTGCTTCATCCATCGCTGAATGGTAGGAACGGCAGCTCGGAGAGTCCTATTACCTGTGGTCTTGCTATGCGGACGAGCGGAAGCCAAGCGAACTTTGTCCCCTTCTTCAGTGGCGTCTGAGAAGGATACAAGATTCGTCGTCGGGCATCTGGCTATACGTTGCATGGACTATCCGTGTGTGTCAGAGTGTATGTCGCTGGCGACTGCTTGCTGCTGGCTGCTGAGTGTGAGCGTCGTTAGGTCTTCGTGCCCGCGCCAAAGACAAATTGCGCGAGCTCGCGTCTTGCCACGTAATGTCCGTTCACTTTCACGTGTCAACAGAGTCCCAATTCTTCGAGATTTCCAACCTCGCCCCGCCACTCACCACACACCATTTCCCAGATCAGGCGGCAAAGGCCTACGGCGCGCATCATGTTCACGTCGATCACGTTGAGGGAGTACAATGAGCTCAAAGACCTCGCCTTGTTCTTTCCCGCCATCGAGCATCGTGACCTGTCTCGCTACTGGCATCTCTGGTTCCAGCGCATCGAGCAGCCACTCGCGTTCACCGACGACGACATTTCAATGTACACGGACAAGGCCGCGGGCCTCTGGAAGGTTTCACAGCAGGGCAAGTTACACGAGGATGCGAAGGCGTATGCAGACGGGCTGGAGGAGATTGATGGGCTTTTTAGACGCGAGGAGGCGATGGCTAAGGTCAAGGTCAAGAAGGTCAAGAAGGTTAGAGCTAAGCTGAAGGACGAGGGTGTTGAGAGGCGCACGAGCTCGAGGCTTGAGTGTAAGAGGAATGCGCGTGCAGAGGTCAATGAGAGGTGAAGCGCACGGTGAGCATCCGCTGCAGGCAGACCACCAGAAGCCGGAGCAGAGTGATGATAGGTTCCCGGGGCTCAACGATGGATCAAGGCGAAGGAGGCTAGCCTGACGATGCTGGTGAACACGAAGCACAGAGCCAGACCATTCATCGTGTTTTCAAGATGAGTAGCCCAGTAAGCAGATCGTGAATGCAGTCTGTCACCCACTAGGTCTTCTGTACTCCCACACTTGGTGCGACACCCTCGTGAGATCGGGTCCAGCGCGTGAGCATGGTACCGTTGAGTCTGCTGCCGTCATCACGAGCGTGCCTGCCGGCGACAAACCTGATATTGTTTGTATGACAAGCTTTGTCGCTCTCGGTGAAGGCTGCAGCGAGAGAGTGAGTGCTCTACATCAGCAAACATACCTGGTAGTTGCGCGCATGAGATTGAGCGTGGTCCGCTCAAGCGATGAGATGTGGTGAAGCGATCTCAGAGCGGCTCCCGGGTCATCATGCTATCAAGAATGGACTGATACATGCCAAAATCCCAGTCATGCCAATGCCGCTATAGCGCTTTGATTCGCCAGCAAATACTACTATACACCACCCGCAGCCTCCAAGACGCCTTGCTCGACATCATCTGAGCCCTCAGACCTGTTTCGAGCCTACTCCATATACTCGTTACGATACACATGTCTCTCGCGACGTTGCAACTCTCAGGCGCAGGCACCAACCGAACGTGCTTGCTTCGTCGACTGCAGCGTCTTTGTGGACGTGTCCACGCAGGACCGCTGATGCCACCACGACCTCGCTGCAGACAGCCAGCAAATACAAAGTACTGTTTGATGTCGCCAACGCAGGGCTTCTGCTTCCGAGCCACCGCAGATTCGCTGGTTGAGACATACTACTGGCTTGATGATGCCCTCGGAAGACATAGTGGCTGGCTGACTTGGGTTCGCGGTTCCGTCAAGATAGTTTTCCCTTCCTTGCTTATAGTCCCATGAGGTTTGGGGTAACCGTTCAGCCCAGAGGAAGTGTCTTTCAAGCGCAGTACCGCTGTCGTGAAGTGGAAAGGATCGATTGTTGTTGCTGGCTAATCCTGAACGGTGGCAGATTGACCTTAGGACAGTATGGTAGTGCCAGTGAAAGCACGAGAGATGATTATGGATAAATAACAACCATCTGACTTGTCAGCATGGAAGTGGAGGATCTCGTTGACCTCGACATGACGACCGCTAAACTTCCCGGAAGAATGGACCCTGGTGAGGAGATTGGCTCGAGAGACCACAAGGGAAGGCAGGATCGGTATACGATTCGTGATGAGATCTACGGCGGGTGCTTCCTAGTCTGGCGACGAAACGCAGCTCTCGTCTCATGCGCGACGCCTGATTGTGGTAGCTGGGGTAGAGTGACAAGTCATGGCAAAGTCATGCTATCTCTTAGCGTTGCGCATCAAAAGGCTATATTTAGTCGTGTCCAGCCGCTTAAGAAAAGGTTCACGGCGTGTGATGCATGCAGTACTTGCTTTGTCGGTAGTCCTAACAACTCTTTGACCATGGCATCAGACGTTTGAGCTTGGCCGTCAAGCATGTCCGCCATGTCGTTCAAGTTCTCACCGCCCCGATGTGTATTTGTCTGACCGATCTGGCTGGATACCATATACATCTGCACCACGTCGTTGACTTGCCGGCCCAGCATCGCGGCGGTAACCTACGGTGCCTCTGCCTTAGACTGCACCAGACTAGTCTCATTCTCGGTGTCGTCCTCTAGCTTGACAGGTTTCTCATCGCTGTCCTCCTCATCGCTGTTCCTCTTCCTTCTGTTGTTACCGCTGCCATGCCTGGAGTGCCGCGTACTGAGACCGAAGCAAGGGGACGGCACTGGCAAGGGCAGCACAGAAGCACTTCGTACAGGTCGGTGTCGAAGAGCTTGCAAGAGTCAACGGTTCCATGGGTCAGCAGGTTGTCGGCCCAGTGTCAATGTCCAAGACCGGTTCAGCACTGACCAGTACATCTTACCGCACAGCAAGAAGGGCCTGGCAAGATACGTGAAGCAATTGGGCGACATCGAACTGCTAGATCCGAACACCTTTACTAACTTCTACCTCGATGCCAGATTCGAGCTCGCAGGCACAGGTGCTAGTGACAATGCTGCGAGGAAGGCATGAGCTGTGGTAGCCGACGCAACAGTAGATGCCGCGACCAGCGCGTATCGAGGCCTGGACTATGGCGATGAAGGCGACACGGCGACTGTCATGACGCGCAGCGACCCAGTCACCACCGACAAGAGACGGTGATGGCTCCGACAGAAGGCGAGGAGGCACAGTTTGAACTAGCCATCAACAAGACTATGTGCAAGATGCAGTGACCATCAACATCATCACACCACTTCACACCTAGGCGACCCCTCACAGCGAGCAGACTTACAGACCTGGTAGTCTCTGATCTGACAACTGGATCACCGGCAATGCGATGATCAGACGATTAAGGATTGGAGGCTGAAGCGGGCAGTGAGCTAGTGAGGGCTGACAGCGGCGGTATTGCGTTGATTTCGAGATACCACGAGGACGTGGTAGATAGCAGCAGTGAGGGGAGGTTCTTATGGTATCACCGTCCAGTGTACCGTCCTCAGGGTAAAAGCTGTGCTTGTAAGCTGCTCAGAGCCGCTCGGAGCCTGCACAGGATTCATACAGCTTGAAATCAGCGCTCTGGCAGCCTTTCCATCAAGACCGCCAGCCCAGTATCGTCGTTCTGGTCATCGATCTTCGGTCACAAAGAAGCCCAGGTCTGTACTCGTCGTTCTGCCATATGGTACGGTCCGTTGTTGCCTGCTGCCACAGCGTACGTTCTCCTGGGGACAGAAAGTCAAGAGCTTATATGGTCATGTAGCCAGCACAAATCACTACGTCTCTTCCCTATGTCCACGCATAACCCAGCGAGACTGACAGACGTGCAAGGCGACGATTGACTGCAACCCTCCCGGCTTGCGCGACTACCGTGAGGCACTGTTCTGCGGTTTCAGGCGCCCTTGGCTGGACGCATAGACCTTGATGATGCAATCGACGTGTAACGCTTATAAATGGGTTCGACGGGCGGACGGTGATATATCGAGAGGGAGTCTTGCTGGAGCTCGGTATCTTGACTGTGCAGCAGGGTCAGCGGCTGTTAACGATGCCCAAACGCTATCGTGAAAGCCATAGAGGCGTGCAGATCGCGCGTGCCTCGGTCGAGATTTTAGGAGTGCTGTTCTGACAAGGTGCATGCCATATGGCTCCATGCATCTGTGCTGATGTTGATATCGAGAAGATGGAAGCCGTCTGGGTAGCACTGTCGGCGGATTTGAGAGGCGGGCGAGCAGTTCGATGACACCATGCTATCATTGAAAGTAAGCACGCGGATGACATGTGGAAGCTTTGGTGTTCTGTCAGGTTGAGGACTTAAAGTATAGTTGGTCGAAGGAGAGCGGTGTCAGGGTCTGAGCCAGAGCTCTAGGGAGGAAGGCGAAGGCTCAGTAGTTGTTTGCGTCAAACAAGATGTAGCCCAAGCTTCAATCAGATACTACATGTACAATAATCCAGAGCTTCATTCGCCGTGGGTAATGCGGCAGCTTGAAGACTCGTATGGGCGGTCGATGACATTTGGAGTGCGTGGTAAAACAGACTCACTCCTGCTAGGTAAGACATCATCGATCTTGGACAGCTGTTCTCGCGCACTCGCTACAAGGAAGCAAGCGCGCTCAGTATGTCTGTCCGTATGTCTGAGATATTGAGGCAAGAAGCTGCAGAAGAGAGGTGTCAAGCGGAGCAGTTGATTGTAAGAGCTATCTTGGTAAGTACAGCCTGCAAGCATAAGCAGAAGGAATGTAGCCCGGTGGTAGTAAGCTCCGCTCGCCATGGAAGTGCGGCATCCCGGAGGCATGTAAGGGCGGTGACCTATGGCTCATATAAGGCATGCCTGTCACATATCGTCAATCTGGCCATCTCAACCATCTGCGAATGCTTGCCATTGAAAAGCAACTGCACTCAGCATGGATGGCCTGTCGCACGGTCTTTGTTGATCGTATTCGTGGTACGTCAACTGTAGAAGGCAGGAAGGGAAGGTTTGAAAGGAAAGGACAGCGGCCTTTTGTGCGAACGACGCTTAGCGCGCAGGGGCCATGGCGGCAATGTGGGTCTGGTGTAAGCAGTACCTGAGGCAGCGAGTCGGTAAGCTTTAGGCAGCCGTCAGATTTCCCTCAACCGCTTCCTCAACATTCACTTTCATCACTCGGTATCAGCTCATCCATCCTGCATCACGACCAGCCATCACCGTCATCATGCTTGATCAGTCCCTCACGCGTCACCAGTCAGCGTCAACGAGCTCAGCGGCTTGACCTCACCCTCCGCCGTCACGATACGACCTTCTCCGTCCGCCTTACCATCACCGCCAGCTACTCTCGGCGGACATATATACAATTTGCGGCGACCATACCACCCTCTCAATACGAGCTCAGGGTAGGTCAATGGTATAGCATAGCATTGAAATACAGATTGCTGACGTTCGAATAGGGGTTGGATTCCTTCCTTTACTTTTTTGGCTTTTTTCCTTTTTGGAAGCCATGCACCAAGCCACAGCATCCCCAGCCGCTCCAGCACCATCGTCCTCGTCTCCATCACCTTCGTCATCCTGGCCTCCCTCACCTTCTACACTCGGCAAATCTGGCGCCTGAAGCACGGGGTTCGCGGTTTCGATGACATCATGTGTCTCCTGGCATATCTCACTCTGGTCGTCGAAACCATTCTGGTCTGCGTCGCCGCCTACTACGGATTTGGACGTCACAGGATTTACATTGAGGCCACGCTGCTGGAAGCCACGTTCTGCTTTTATGTCTACTGGATACAGTCCGCCAGGCCTTCGACCCTGCTGATCAGATTTCCTCTCCGGTGTCGTTGCCACCGGAGAGCTTCGACTAACCACATGCGGAATGTGCGGGACCGGGACCAGAGCGCTGGGCCGTGCTGTCACGACGCAGAAGCGACAGCATCGCTGCGTCCGATCTAGGTGAGATGTCCGACTTCGAGCTTGACAGCACCGCAGAAGACGTCAACGAGGAGCCAGCGCTGCCGTCGTTGCCGCCGTTATTACCGAATGGTCTTGCCATCTGTGTCCCGAGAGCTAGCGATCTGTCGGGTCAATTTGAAGGCGGTGTTGCAGCCTCTGTCGTCAGCGGTCGTGGCGGCGTCAGCGGCAAAGGCAGGTAGCGGTCTCAATGTCTGGGTAATCACCACCATGGCCTCACAATCTGACATCAGAGACTGCTGCCTGCCAAGCCATCACGCTGATGCTGCTAACTTATCGCGCTGTCGGGCGGGAGACGTATCGCTACTGGATAGGGGCTCGAGATGGCATGGTGGTGGAGCTGGGTACGGCATCAGGTGGGATGGCTTGTTGTTGCTGCGAGATGTACCTCTTGATGGACATGATATGGCATGGTACAGGAATGAAACTCATGTTGTGGTCTCGATAGCTGTACGCGATGCGATCATTGTCCTTACACTGTCACATCTTTCTGCTTCGGCTCCGTTTCACTGCGTGTCCTCACTGTCCTCACTGTCCATGTCTTCACTGCTCATCGTTCCAGGTGCTCACTTGTCGCTGAGGAGAGGCTCAAGAGGAAGGTGGGCAACGAAGGTAGGCACACCTACTCGTTAATGTGGACGATGAGGAAGGCAGCAGTCACCCATTCTCGAATTGCCGTCACTGCGAGAATTGTTGCTTCGTAGGATCAACGTACAAGATTGCTTTCTTCTCTCACTCAACCACGAATCAGACACATCCCTACTACCATGGATGACTCGCTGGCGGCCATCGAGCTGCTACTGGCAATACATACTGACGGCTATGACAAGTGGACATGTACTTTAGTTGACCACCGCTCATCTCTCTTTCGCGGAACACGTGATGCTTCCATTAATAGCTGCCCCATTTGTGTCCCATCGGTCGTCTTCATTTTGCCATCCTCTCACTATACGGAAGGCGAAGTTATCATGTGCGCTCAGCCAGGCTCCAGTGGGGGCTTCTGAAACGGGTAAAGATTGCTCGGCAGAGGCAATTGACATATTAGGCCTGCAGAGCGGCCTGATAGAGCGAGCTCGCCATGATCGAGCGTTCACCGTTGAGACGTATGGTCGTCGTTGTCTTGCTACTTGCAGTATGTTCTCTGCTCGAGAAGAGCGGGCTCTGAGCTCTGTCTCATTGTACAACCATCTCAATCCTCTGGCCGCGGTGAGCTTGCCATGCCCAGCACAAAATGGCAGTAGACCCAGACCCGCGTCAATCAAACCGTTTGTCTTCTCTTTCCTGGACAAACGAGCCCCCCTACGTCCATGAGCTTGAGTATTATGCCGTCAAATTCTTGCTCTTGACGTAGGTCGGAACTCTTAGCCCGGTTGTCTCTGTGGCGAGCTGTCAAACGTCTGCAGGCGAATCTCGTTGCGGGGGCTGCTGGAAGTGGTCACGATGCTGAGACTGGTCGTGCTGCTGAGTCTGTAGTCGAATGGTGGGAGGAGGCGGGTAGAGTTGAGGCAGGGGCTATCATTGAAGGAACTGGCTGTTGTTGGGCAACAGGGTGGCAGCGAAGGAATGATTGATGCTGCGCAGGCGCTTGGGATCGGGCGAGCCGCTGGCCTCTGAGTGTTGAATGGCTCGTGCGAGATGGTGGTCTTGCCAATGGCCGGTGTTGGGCAAGCTTCAAGGTCTTAGCAAGCTGCTGATGGTGAGCGTAGTAGATACAATATGGGTAGAGGTGATTTGCTGCGCGTCCTGCGCTCGCGAGTAGTGATTGCTGTTTCTGTTCGGCATCTGCAGGTCGTCACGAGATTATCACAGCATGCAAATGGAATTGCTCATGCTTTGTGCCTTCCATCGTTCCATGCTTCATGGCCTGTTTCCATCGCGTTTTCGCCCATCATTACGTCCCTGTGTTGTTGGCTTGGGCCGTATCTCGATGATCGTCGCGTTTGTTCCAGCTCGATTCAATCCTGCACTGTTGGTGTTTGTATCATCTCTTTCTATGATCACTGATTGCAAGTGCAGAGGTATCAATGCTATTTGCTTGCCAAAGTTTGGGCGTTTTTGACGCCTGTTGGCGGGCAGCAAGCACTTCCTTACTTGTGCAGGCGCCTTCCCACACAATCACTAGCGTCGCACAGGCCAGCAGCTCTCACATGTGCATTTCGACCGCAGCTAGCGTGACGCTACGTATGGATTTTCTCATTGGCCATCAGCTGTCGGCAGTCTCCTGTGTGCACCGACTAAGCCCGTCCCTGGCCTCAGACGCTCTTTCCCGCCCGGGCTTTACCCTCGCACAGGCCACGGGCTTCTCACATGTGCATTTCGACCGCAACTAGCGTCACGCTATGTAGAAATATTGCGATTGGCTGCCAGCCATCGGCAGTTCGATCAGCCCGTGCTGGGAACGCTTGGGTGGCGCCCCCTTGATACCTCAGGCAGTTTCCCGCACAGGTCCCTAGCTCTCACATGGCATTTCGACCGCAACTAGCGTCGCGCTACGATTGAATTATGCTATTGGCCATCAGCCATCGGCACTCCCTTTCCCCGTGATGAGCCTCTGCTCGGACCGACGAGCTCTTGCTGTGTATATTCGTGTTGTGGTGATGCTCAGTCATCAAGGTAAGTACATCTCTCTATGTCTCATTTGTTATCATTTGTGATCCGGAGGGCGGCATGGCGTGGCGTTGGCGTTGTAGGCAATTACATGTAAGTGGTGTTATTTCTTTTCCAGTTTTTTGTCGATTCTGCCCAGGTTTCAGACTGCTCCTGTAGACGAGAAAAAGCTTTTGAGTGGTCCTTTCTTTTTGTCAGCCGATTATCTATTGCCTTCCGTGGCATTGCAAGCTTGCCTTTTCCTCCCAAGGTCCGCAAGAGCATGCTTTCAGACCCTGCGAGCCTCTACAATGTCCACGCAAAAGATGGCTTCTTAATTTACTACTGCTTTGGTCCGCCATTAATGCTCCTCAACCCATCAATGAGAGCCAGCTCGATGCCACCGACATCTTTGATTGCACGACGAAATAGCATGAGCAAGCACCTACTGCGACTATCTATACTATAGGCGCGTCGAGGCTCGATGACTGTCGCAGCACATTGAGCTTCAGCAGGACTCCACCTTCTTGCGACATCACGTACAACACGAGCATGGGACAAGGATCAATTGCAACGAAACATCGGGAGCATTTTCCCTTCTTGTTATGTTCGAAGACAGCCTCACGCACAGTCACTGACGCTACTTGATTTGCACGGGAATACGCGCCAAATACCACGAACGATCGAAGCAGAACTCATCATTCGGCGTCAACCATCTCCATACACTCGCAACACTTCACCAGAACCATCTCACATCAAATCCAACTCGACCATATCATCGCCATCACCACCTTCGCTGATTGCTCGGGCGACGCGGGCGCTAGCTCATGTTCCCTGCCATGTCTCAGTCCCTGGCCTCGTATCCGACGGCGATCATGCTCCACACACTTCCGCCCCAATGATGAGTATGCGGATGATCGCCAGGCTAATGGATGTCACTCGCATGTTTCAGAAGATCAGTGGGTTGGTGGAGACGGGAGTGGAGAGGGTGGAGACGGATGTGGAAGGGGGGGTTCGAATATGACGGGGCGGAGGTGGGAGTGCGATGACGTGGTATCGTGAGCATGGGGCTGCGCATGTAGGGGATCTGGTGTGCAGGAAAGGCGAGAGTGGGTATGGGAAGTAAGCGAATCCTCTTCATGCCTGAAGTACTTGACAGCTCCGCCTGATGGATAGCCCTGACGCCTCCCTCAACAGCAGTTCCTATCTTCCCATTTTCTGCCTTCAGTCAAGAATCCAATTGGGATATCATTTGTCCACATACGCCTGGGGAGGAAGGTATCTCTCCAGACAAAAGCGCCCACGTTGCGCTACGATCTGCTCGACGTAGAAGCATGAGAGCCACAAGGACATAGCTCTATGTTCTTCTGCTTCGGTATCGAGTACTGCCTCTTCCTAGAGTCGCCCTCAGTTCCAGGGTCATTGCAGCGTTTGTCGACACTTGCGCCCGAGGTGACAGTAGAGCCCGATGTGACTCCATGAGAGACTCTCGTCTCAGGAGAGGCGTGCTGCTCATCAAGCATTCAATCGGCTCGTATCGAATTCGAACCTGTATTTTTATCTCACACGATGCTCTGCTCTTCCACAGTATGCCTTCTGCGACGCTCTTTCATTGCGATGACATCCGAAGTACCTTGTTCATTATCAAGAGTGCGCAAAACCTCTCCACATCATGACAGATTCTCCTTTTGCAAGGAGTGCTTGTGTGGGAGGAAGTGACATCGTGTTTGTCTTCTCCGAGCAAACACTCGAATACCATCGCAAGATCAGTAAGGCGCTATGCCAGAGCCTGAGCTCTCTCTAGCTTTACTCTAGCTAATGACAGTGAGGCTCCGAGTAGAGGGTAGAGAGGAGAGGGCTGTGTAGGATGCTTGGTGGATATCGAGACTTTCCTCGAGATACCGAAGGAGAGCTGGTGGATGGTGGCTACGTCGCTAGCCCTTTCGGAAGCTGGTCCTGCTTTGCAAGGGTCGTGTGAGGTCGTCATGTAGATGACAGTGCTGTACTGGCTTGATAGATGAGGCCAGTCACTGCTAGCATTCGTCCGGTCTTGTGGCAATTCCTGAAAATCCCTCCTGTATTCTGACATGTTGGCTGTAAGGATCGATGTGCTATCGCTGCTCGCTGAGCCCTTCTCTGCTTTTGGACCCGGCTCGCGAGGAATTGGCGTAGTGGTCTCTAGTACGATCCAGTCAGTCTGAAGTAGGTGGCTCGCCTGCTGAGAGTCAGTGTTGCAGCAGCGTGCAAAAACAAGAGAGCCGGGCAGGACGGAGGCGGCTGATGTCTTGGAAGACTCCCTCCGGTGGACCATATGGTCTCTATTCAGCGTACCACACAGATACTCCGCATTACTCCAATTGCGTAGCCGGTGAAGGTGGACAGTGCTTTTGCTCCTCGGACTGCCTTTCGTCAGCTGTTTGCAAGGCAGAGTGAGGAACGGCCGATCCGTGCCTTCTCTGGCATTCAACGGCGTAGCTTGAAACGCTCGGGCCCGATGCCTTTGACAGCGCATCAGAAGGGTAGCAAAGCTATGGCAAGTAAGTCTCAGGCTGTGCAATGCTCCATCTCCCTTGCCAGCTAATGCTATTCTACTGCTGAGCTCGCCCAGTGAGACTCTGCTTCAGTGCCTGGTAGCTGCTACGCAGTCGCCTCTCTATCTGTGTCATCTCTCGCATCCAACGGGCCTTCGCTTGCAGTTGTGCTATTCTTCGAGCACTGCGCAGCCGTGCAATGGGCTGGCAATCGCCCATGC
This sequence comes from Teratosphaeria zuluensis, assembly GCA_007113905.1. Taxonomy (NCBI): domain Eukaryota; kingdom Fungi; phylum Ascomycota; class Dothideomycetes; order Mycosphaerellales; family Teratosphaeriaceae; genus Teratosphaeria; species Teratosphaeria zuluensis. The sequence continues at coordinate 71,471 of VCMQ01000040.1, read as the reverse complement.
ATTCCTTGTTCGCATCTCCGTCTCAAAGTGCTCCACCGTTCTCTTTGCCGCACTTCTGATCTTGCTCACTATAGCCTCCTGCCCTCACACTCACCGCCATCTCCTCCGCTCGCCAAGTGTTTGCTCTTATGCCTGCGCCAGCCCTGGTGGCCTCTACGCTTTGTTTGGAAGGTCTCGCGCATTATTAAGGTATGTGCGACTGGTGTTTCGGGGCCGATGAAGAAGCTCAGAGCACTCCCGAAGGCGTATCTCGTCGTTCTCGTGTCTCTACGGCCATGGGGTGAAGTCAAAGTAGTGCGGGAACTGCCGACTGAATGCCAAGCCGAGTTGAGCTTGCGCGCTGCTACGACTCTGCCTTCCTCAGCCATGAGCCACGACTACCACATCTGCTGCAATACTCCTGCCACATGGCATGAAGGTCGTTAATGGTCATCTCGGCGTGCTCAGAAAGCCCGTGGGTGCAGTATCTCGCCTCACGGCGGATCTGTGGCGCGGCGAGCCTCTGGCGGACTTCCGCTGCAGACTGACCTCCACCACCTCTGCCACGCCAGCAACAGCATACTAGAGGCCAGCGACATGCTGAGATCCTTCTCCGGCACCATCACAAGGCCCGCGAAGGTGTTTGCTGGCGCTTACAGGCGCTGGCGGATGCACATGAGCGGTGAGCCTGCCATGCCCTCCTCCGGCAAAAGCTCCACTTCAGTCACACCATGACCCTGGCGACGGCGGCGACGAGCTCACAATCATCGAGCGGCACGGTAATCACACCTCTTCACACTCACTGCAGCCTCAGCTCACTTTGAGCGGCGGCACCGCTCACCGGCGATGCTGACATGCTTGTGTTGCACAGATCCCCTCCCTCACTTCCGCCCTCACACGCCACCGGCAGCGACGAAAATGTCTTCGAGAAATACACAACGCTTGAGCAGAGCCGGAAGAGCTTCAGTGGCTCGTGGGACATGTTGGCGGAGACACATACCGCTCCCTCACCTCCACGGCAAAATTTGAGCAGGAGGCGGAAGGCGGGCATATTCACACTACACTCAGGCGGCAAAGGCAGCACACACCGTCGAGCCGAGCCTGCATGCCACCAGGTACTGCACATAGGCCCTCCGGTACACACAGTCTCAGTTGAAGACCTCGTCATCGCCGCCAACCTCAGCTACGCCACCAGCCAAGACAGCTCAGCAAACAAGGCATCATATGCCTCCTGCAGTTCACTGGCACAGCATTCAGAAGCACATGCCTCACATACGGCGCACGATACGCAGCCACGCCGGCAAAGACGACTTCACCGCGGTCACCACAGCACAGCACCAGCCGTCCCAGCACGTGACCGCAGCGACTCTACAGACAGGCAGGCCGAAGCAGACCCAGCTGCAGACTATCCTGATAGTCTCTCTGGCGAATTCAGAAGCCTGTTCATGTGTGGCGAGCTCGCCGCGGTCGCACTCTGGCGAGACAGCGGTGCATGCTGACATGGTCGACAACACGCGTCATCATACCACAAGTCTCATTAAGCCTGTATGACGAGATGCTGGAGATGTACCTATGCCGGGCTCTCTGTGGGCTGATAGGCTTCGGAGAAATGGAAAGATACTCCACATCGAAGCGGGGATATCGCCATCTCGGGCTGGCTGCAGCTTGGCTTTCTCTCAACGCTTTTGCCACGGCTGGGCAGGCAGGCAGCACCACGACACTTCGCGCTGTGTTTCCCAGCAGAACATCTTGACATCTCTGCATCTTGCTGGTTTGGCGACGGCCCTTGCCATCATGCCTCGACTCTGTTGGGTTGACTTGACTTTGGCAGCAAGATCGTCAACTTCGCACACCTCAGTCACAACAAACTTCTTGGCCTGCTGCCTCAACGACGAGGCGTATGTACTGCAGTACGCCATGGCAGCCGTCGAGATGGGCTTGTACCGCGCGGAGACTTGCTGTGCTCTTGACCAGATCTCTCTGGGGTACTTCGTGTTGAGCCTTTTGGCCCGCGGAGTGTCTGGAATGTCGTGGTCCTGGATAGAGCAAAGTCTCATCTCGGCTCTATCATGCATGCCTCTGCAAAATTACACCGAGGAAGCTTGTACCTCATCGCTGGGCAAAGAGCAAGCTTGTCACGCCTGGCTGCTGTCAAATCAACCTTGTGCAACGACAAGTCACTTGAGCAGGATGTTATGGCTGATCAACACGCTCTCGGCTGCCACCACCATCTCTGCATGCTCTGGATCTGGTGTTGTGGCCGCTGTCATCCTCCTTGACTGAGGGATACTTTGATATCAACAATGCACGGAAGTTCAAGGCCGCCGCCGCCCTGCTTCTTCCACTGGCTTGGGCATCTGCGCCCGACAACCAAAACCCGTGAGTGTATGCCTTGGGCACTTTCGGACACCGCCACGAAGTCAAGAGCAGTCTATCCTCAACCTTGCAAGACTTCATCGCCAATACCGTTGCAGAAGCTCAGCCAGCACGACCTTGGCAGTTTGCAGCACAACACTTGGCGGAGAGCCTCTGGGCCCGTCAATGTGTCAACGGAACTGGACTGCTGGAGTGTGGACCGTTGTCTCGGCGCTCAGTTTTGTTGCTCCCAGGCCTCCTTGTTCGCGCAGCTCTCTGCCATCATCAGCTTGGGTCGGCTCTTGGGCCAGGCTCTTCTTCGGACTGCGGCTGGTGGCCAAGTGATTATGGAGCATGCCCTCATCGTGTCCGGCACCATTCCTGAACCTTGCTGCAGCATCTGGACCTTGCTCATGATGGTACCTCTCATCATTACTGATATTGCAGCTTTACAGCGGAGAGCACTTTGGCCCGCATGCATATCCAAGTAGGTATTTGTGGTTGATTGTGCTGACCTTGGCAGTTGACTTGCATGCTCCTTGTCGAGCTGCGCCTGGCGACTATCTTTGCGATGTTGGAGTATTTTGCCAGCCGTCAACATCATGTCGCCGACTTGCATCAGATTAAGTCGCGGAGAGCCATATGGCCCGCATGAAGTACACGCCGACCTCACGTTTCATGCTCGACTTGACTCCGACAGCTCTCCAGCAACCTGCCTGTGTGCGTGCCCACGGCTCCTTTAGCTGCGCGCGGTACTTGACGTCCTGGCCCCCTTAGATCGGACTGCATTGCGGAGAGCTCTTCGGACCGCACGTCAGCTGTACAGGAGCTGCCCTTCTTGACCTTGGGAGCACAACAACAAACTGCATCTTGGTTTCTGCCCGGCCAGTGTCTTTGCCTTGTTGAATGTTCTTGACAGACACTTGGCATGATGCTCCGGTCTGGCAGTGTCGAATGATTGCTTTCTGGTTGACCGGCCTGTCTTCGAGTCTTCGGGCATTGACGACTATGGACGTTCCGAAATTACTCGAGGTCCGTGGCAAATACCAGCGGTAAGCCTCTTGGCCCGCTTGCATTTGAGACTGGTTTCACATCGCCAGCCGTGCCTCACTCCTTTGCTTTCCTGGAATCACTGGCTCAGCTGAGTCGGCCATTCCAGTCACGAAGCCAGCAACTCTGCTGCCATATGGTTCCCGAAGCTCGGCATCGTCGTTCCGGAAGTCTCAATGGCTGATCCACGCCTTACAGGTTTGGCGGGCCAGCTGGACACTGCGGTGAGCCTTTCAGTGAGGCCCGCTTTCGACTTCACTGCCAGGTCTACCGTCTGTGCCAGCAGGAAATCCGGGACGTAGCAGCCATCAGGACCTGCAGCAGTCTCTATCAGCCTGCTCAACGGTCCGACTTAGGTGCAAGTATATCTGTCTCTCCCTTTCGCTTGGTTGGCTGGGCATCAAGATTGGCTGGCCTGGGGTTCATCGGCTTACTGGTCGACTTTCTTGCCTGGTCTTCCCGAGGTTTTGCTGGCCTGTTGATTTCGACTTCGACGTCCCAATCGGTCAATTTCGGCATGCTTGCCAGCCTGAAGGACTCCTCTCTCTTGCTACTTCGCATAAGGACCTGCTGCTCCTGCCTCGGATGCAGCCTGTCATCGGTGAGCTTGCATTGGCAGCCCGAACAAGACCGACTGCGCTTCAACCTTGCAGTCAGCCTGGCCTGTTCAGCCCTGCTCGGCTACATCTTTCTTCGCCAGCAAGATTCAACCATGGGTGCTCCTTGGCAGCATCAGACCGTCCTCGGTGAGCTGCTCTTACGGCCCGAGTATGATGATCTGCCTTCCAACCTCGCAGACGTCCTGCTCAGCCTTATGTCAACAGGTCTACTTCTCGGCTTCATTTTACCACACTGCGCTGAGTTTGTGCTGACAGCAGAAGTATGGGGTGTGCTTGCTGACTTCACAGGCGTACGTTTCAGGCCTTCGCCGCCGCCATGAACGCCGTTATTCATGTCATTCTTCCCTACGCACTCATGCTGGCGTCGGTGAGCTGCTTTGACGGCCCGAGTAAGACCGTCTGCCCTTCAACCATGCAGGCGTCCTACTCCACCACCTCAGCGTTGCCCTCCACGCGACTGCCTTTGCATTTCATCTTCCTTTGCCTAATCCTGGCATCGGTGAGCTGCCTTGACAGCCCGAGTGAGACTGGCTGTCATCCAACCTTGCAGTCGTCCTACTCCTACACCGAAGCGCCACTGACCACCTTGCAGCCTTCGAAGTATACTTCCCTCTCGTCTTTCTTCTCCCCCTCTCTTCCTCCTTGCTGGCGTCGGAGAGCTCAGGCCGGAGTAAGTCCGGCTTCATATAGTCCTTCTCTTACGCCTCTCCTCCGAACCCGTGAACCAGCTTAGCCTGTTGGCCTGCCGTCTCATCCACCCTGCAGGCGCTGATGACACTTCTGAGTGTCACTCTCCTGGCATGGTCGATGAGATCGCAGACGCCTCTTGCTATGTGCTTGTTCGCCTTGACGCTCTTCGTGTCCGGCCCAGCGACCATCTGAACGTCATGCTGGCCACCAACGCTCACGACAGCAGCGCTCTGTGGAGAGCTTGTTCGACTGGCCCGCGGCGTACTTCGACCGACGCCTGCAGCTCTCGCCGTCCACTCTCGATGCTGCGCTTCTTCGACTGGCCCACAGCCCCATGCCTTCGACCTTTCAACCTCGCAAATGCTCGACGGTGCGCCTGCGCGACTGGCCCGTGGCATTCCTTCGTGACTCCATCATCTTCCATCGACCTTCGACAGCGCCGCTTTCGTTCCCTCGTCATCGCGGAGAGCTTGGCTTGCCGATAGCCCGCATGATGCCTGGACTTCCTGCTCTGCAGTTGACTGGACCGGATCTTGGCCCATCTTGGTGATGCTCGCATCTACCACTGTAGCTTCTTGAGGACGTGGCCGATGAGCGCGCCTTGTGTTCGAATTCAGATTCGTGCAATCAAGCTTGCGACGCCTAGGTCTTGTTGTCGCGTCTGCCGGCTTGCTGACTCTTCCTGAGAGACACTTGCTCGTTTTGGTTGCTGTACGGACTCTCCTCTTCATCTTTTGTTGTCCGTGTCCGCTCAATGCGCTTGTCGCTATTGGGTACGTTGGCGCCATATGTTGACTCTGTGGGGGCGTGCCTGGCCTTGCGCCGCATGTCGGTGATGCTTGTCGCTCTTCTTGGGTGGTGATCGCGGTGTGCAGCTTCTCCCTCGCTTGTTCTGCAAGCTCTGCTTCGAGGGTTTTGGTTGGGTTCTGGGGGCTGGTTGGTGTTTCGGGCTTCGAGGGTGGTTGTTTTGCGCTCTTCGGAGACTTCTCATGATGCTGTTGGGTCTCCGCGATCTTTGTGGTACTTGTGGTGTCTTCCTCTTGTTGTTGGTGATCTGGAAGCCTTACTTGAAGATTTGTTGCGTTGCTGAAGTGTTCGTGGCTTTTGCATGGTGTTTGAGGGTGCTGTGGGCTTTTGGTGGGCTCTGATCTTCTATATGCGCTATGTGCTTTGGGATCGGGTGTTGGATGCTAGGTAGTGTATTCGAGGGTAGTGTGTTCGTTGGACTTACGCGTGTGGGGCTGCCAGAACACGCGCTATTGGGTAGATAGGAGGTGGTGAGTTCAAAGGTGTGGTTGTGCTCAAGGCTTGGGTGAGTGTGGATGATGGTCATTCGTTCGCGCAGCCTATTGCTGCTTCTGCTTCTCGTCGGCGGCGCTGTTGTTGCCCCCTTCTCTGGCGCGGTGGCCTTCTCGCTGATTCCCTCCGCCTTGCCCTCGCTTGGCTGCTGCTTGGTATCCTGCTTCACCTCCTCCCTCTCCTTCTTGCCCTGCTCTTGCGCCTTGATGTCCTCAATGCTCATCGGCTGCACACCCGTCAAATACCAGATGTTGCGGCCCTTCACCACCCCGCCGCCGAACTTGCTGCCGCTGCTCAAGCTCGTCAAGATCTTGCGCCCTGCGAAGAAAGACATTCTTCTTGCTGTAGATGAATTGATGTGTTCGTGTATGTGTGTCTGTTGGTGTGGGATTCGTGGTGCTTTGGAGCTTTGCAAATCTTCTTGATAGAGTAGTTGCAGATGTTCCCGTCAAAAGTGACGCTGAAATAAGCTGAAGCGGAGGACAATCACCCAAAACCTCGCCAAGCCGAAGCCGAAGTCCAAAAGCGGCACCACCCGAGGGTGACGAAGGGAGGCCGAGGACAAGGACAATCACACTGACAGTACTGTGAAAGCGTATCTGGAAAGGCAGGAAAGGCCAGCTACCAAGCAGAAGATCTACGACAGACCCCTGCCTGCATCAGACACCAAGAGCTCACCACAATGGGATCCAGCATCAACACTGGAGAAATTGGGACAAGGACAGAGAGACGACCACCAGCGAGAAAGAAAGACGAGTATCACGGACAAAGATACGGAAGACGCAACAATGCATTGTCAGACTGCTAACCGAGGTGGAACACAAAGGGCTCGCTACCAACTCCTCTAGAAACCTGCGTCTCTGCGTTTCGTGACCGTAAAGCTATGCTACCAGCCGGGGCTCCTTGATACCCACAACGCTCTCTTCCATCTACTGCTGTGCTGAAGCTGCCGTCGCGACTCTTGATAGACCAGTGAACACGAGGCGGATGTGCTGAAGGTGTAGCCATGACTCTTCCTAAAATGTCCCAAACGCCTCCACGCTGAATGAAATGCTGCCGGGCTTACCCACCCAGAAAGGCACAGCAAAAGTGAGTTTCGAGATCGGACTGGTGGGGACGAGGTGTATGGCAGTTCGGATGTCAACGGCAAGCGAGCTTCTGTAGCAGAGAAATCCGCCTTTGCCTCGAGGGATGCCTGTAAGATCTGAGGGACACGTACCTTTCTCTACAATGCCAGCGCTGACATTCGGAGCAGATCAGGGGGCGGAGACGCAAGCCCACTGTCCGGGATGGCGTCAATCGACAAACTGATCTGCTTCTTGGCTGGTGGCTTCGGCCACCGCGCGCGCCAATGGCTTCACTGCGCCGACTGCATAGGGACCGTGAAGGATGGGGTCGAACGGCCTCAAGTGCAGATCTTGGTGGTAGTAGCAAATACTCAAATGAGAACTTCGAGATCGGCGGAGTCGAGCTGTGAGTTGGCGTTCAGAAAGTGCATCCGCTTGCGCTGCTGCTCTGCAGCTTCTCGGCGTGCGCCGTGGCCTCGTTAGCCTTCGTGCCGAAGGGAGCGCGATTGAGAATGGGTGTGGTGCCGGTGGCCGCGACGACGCTCGGCAGCTAACCGGTGCCCTGGACGTGCTGATGGTAGGACTGCCTCTCGCGCGCGCTGCTGCTCGTGCCTGTGACTCTGTCAGCGCCTTGGCCTGGCGAACATGCAAGCAGGAGCCCTCACCCCCGCTGCAGTGCTGAGGCTGGATGGTGATGGCATGACTTACATGACGTGCGTGGGCACAGCGCGGTGCTGAAAGGAGCCCAGAAGTCGCTGGCCATAGCTTCAAAGTGAGAGCTTTTTTTGTTCATGTCGTTGGTGGTGGTGCATGGTCGCTCTTAGTTGGTAGAGTGAGCTGGGGAGCAGATGTCAGTGGAGTCTGGGCATGTGTCTGTTGGGATACATACTTGTCTTGCTGGTGACTCGACCGTCCAAGGAGGCTTTGGCAGTGGGCGCTGCGGAGGACGGTGGTCCTGGTGCGCCATGTGTGACCGCCCGTCCATGTTGCACTGGATGCACATCTTCGGGCTGTGGTCGGAAGACTTGGAAGATGATGGTCGATGCTTGATGTTTGACATTGGAGGTTGCAATCGAAGTGAAGGCAAAGTCAAGAAGCAAGAGAGGGGACATGGCGGAAATGCGCAGCTGCCTGAGCTCTATGAGGCACGTGCAATCGGTAGGAGCTCGGCATACTGGACTTTGACTATTTATTTGTGTTTTGGAGATTTTGCGTCCATCCCACCACGCTCTTGAGTTCGCTCAAAGGCGTGGTGGGATGAATCTCAGTAAGTAATCCCTTCCCCCGTGCTTGTGACGCAGCGTGGCTCGGCATCTCCTGGACTTACTGGACCCTGGATCTGGATTTTAATCAAGGTAAGTATTCCCTCCCCTAATTGTTAGCTAATGTTGGTAGGCCATCAGTCTTCCGAGCATCAAGCTCGAAGCTGGAGGCCTACAATCTTTTTGCTTTTTTGACCACCATTCAGCCACCTTTGATGCTACGGCCTTGCAAAAACCACGAGGATGTTGCCCCGTTCTTGGAGATGGATATCCTGCTCTCAAAGATTCAACAACATCAGGATTAACTTTTTGCTGGCGATGGGAGGCAAATGTGCTCGTGTTCGAACGTGACGCCGAACACCAGCCTTCGGCAAGTGCAGCGGGGTCGAGCCCAGCGTCGAAGTCATCACTCTGCCATGAGACAAATATCAAAAGCAATCTCGCCCGAACACTCTAGACGGCGCCCGCAATGTACAAACAGCATGAGATCCAGTACTACGAGAGATCCTCACAACCAAGCACCACCGCACCTTCAACAGCTTCACACGTTGCAATGCTCTCCTGCAGCTTCCACCAGCAGCAAGCGCATCAGGCAAGAATCAAACCGGGTCCAAGCTCGGGTCCTCTCTAGGCTTCTCTGGACTCACGCACTTGCACCTTCTCCTCCTTCTCAACATCACCAATATCATACAACATGCACCACCAGCATCGCCATCATTCTGCTGCTCCCTCCGAAAGCATGCGAGCAACAAGCCCTATTTGTCCAGTAGCGGCGAGTAGACCGGTGAGAAGACTTGCGGAACACCGCCGACATGATGGTATGTGAAGCATTATCTCAACGATAGGACGAGCAGTACTGATCAGCTGTGCAGTGAGCCTTTCTTCGTTCTCTGCGGCGAGGAAAGCGGCGGCTCTGCTGGACTACAAGACGCCGAGCATCCAGCAACATGGTCCGTATCGGCAATGTGCGCTGGGAGATAGCCTCGAGATGAGCTCAGAGGAATGCACGCGCCGAGAAGGTGAGCTCGGGTCTTTACTGCCCATCTGGCTTCGCGTAGAAACTGATGGCAGTGCAGGAATGGCACATCCACGCCGAGGAGCACACGCCGGCGCGAGAGTCATCATCGCCCGGCCGCCTGCAAAGAAGACACGTCCTCGTTCAGCACGTTCAGTACCTACTACAAGAAGAATCCAGAGCCCGTTAGTGCGCCAGCCATGGTGTTCTCATCAGACGCCTTGGCGTATCGTCCCCGAGCGCCCGCGAAGAACCGCCGCTGCCCTGAAGCATCCTCTACAAATTACAACCGGGCTCACCAGCAGATGTCAATGACGCCAATGGTGATGCGCGAAGATGGCCTTTGAATGGGTTCTGCGAGCTGATTGAGCGCGTTCGCTAAATCCTGAATATTACAGCATGTCCTTCGGCGTGAGTACAACCTGCCTGATCACCTGGGACACCGGCCACTGACGTGCACCAGACATTGCAAAACAGAGCATTACCAGGACATCGACGCCGGAATCAAGAACGACAGGCGCTGGTGTCTGCTGGCAGACGCGACCGTGACAAGCAGCTGCCGGCCATTGACATCAACAAAGCTTGCCAGCAGAGCGACCTGCCCATCATCCGCGGCGACCTACCGCATTGCAGCCGGGCTCCAAGGTGGCGAAGATGCTGGACGTCAGGGCGACCTGTAATGGCTGGCCGACCACGACGTCCAAAAGAGGGATGACCAGCAGAGTCGAAAGCTCGCCATCGATATCGACGACTTGGTCGGCCAGCTCTTGCAGGTCTCTCTGGGTCAAGAAAGGTCTTGCGCTAGGCCATCGGCGTGCTTCCGGCCTCAGTCGTAAGTTGAGCCTCTTTCTGACGCGACACTCTCGCTGACCATTCTTCATGCAGTACCTCCCGCTTGACGACTTATCTTTTGCCGACACCATTCGAGGGCTATTGTCACAAGAGCTTGGGCTTGGGTGGATATGATCTCAGAGCTTCATCGAATGGATGCATTGGTCTGTTAGCCTTCATGAGGCAGGATAGGTGCAGCGAAGGAGTAGACGTCTTGGCTCAGGGGCTTCGTGATTGGAGGGATAGAGATACCGGTCACTTGCTTTCAATGAGATCAGAGGAAGTGCCCTACACCCTTTTACATGAATACTCCATTGTTTCTTTCGCTGATGCCGGTCTTTACATGTCTCTCCTGCCACTGGCTTGTCTCTGCGACCCCACTCCTTGCGTCTTCTGCTCGATTTGCTGGACGCATTTGACCTCCCAAGTCAATTTCGAGCCATCTTCGAGACACTGACTGGAGTATCCCAGCTCGAGTTGCTTCCTTGTTTTCGTCGTGAGGACCTTGTACTTCGCGAGCAGTTGGCTCCCATGAGTGACATTGTCATCCTTTGCTCAAACAGTGGCCACGAAAATGCAGTTTATCGTGCTGGTCTTCAGATTCTGGATTAGCTTTACGATGCCTATTCTGAGAAGTGAATTTTCATTCAATCGTATTCTGGCGCTTCTGGGTGCTGTATTGTTGGGTGGCTGAGGATTTGCTTGTTGCCGGACTCGAGGTTTTGGCTGCGAGAAACTCGGCGTTGCTGCATTCAATCTTTCACAATCTTCGCACAGATCAATACAAGTACAGATTCAACACAATACACCTTCGAACAAACATTCACTTCAATCAAACTACAATGCCTCTTCTCTCCGCAGAAGAGATTGACCAGGCGATGGAAGAGCTCGTCTTCTTGCCCAGAACGGACAAGAACCACCCGCAAGTGCGTTCTTGATGGATCTTTGCTTCTTGCGGACTCTCACTGACACTTGTTTAGGCCGCACTCGACAAGGCTGCGGAAGAGTACCTGCCGGCAAAGCTGGCGGCGATGGAGAAGAAGAAGGCTGAAGAGGCCAAGAAGAAGGAGAAGAGGGAGGAGGAGGAGGGCGCCAAGAAGGCGCAGGTGAAGGAGAAGGTGGTGGAGGAGGGGTGGGTGTTGGAGGCGGAGGGGATGGACGTGCCGAAGGTGCGTTCGATATCTGGTGGGTTGAAGTGAATAGGGCATGAGAGGGAGTACTGGCGTTGACGTTCGATTGACTCCTGGGCCTTTGGCGATGATGGGTGTACGTCGTCCCACGGCGTCAAGATAGTCAGAGTCAATCGATCATGCTACTTTGACATCAATCACAGGTCAACGCTGATTACTATCTCACTGCGCCTTACAACGCAGGAGTGCCTGTCTAGGGCCACTGACGGTTCTGCTAGGCCTTGATGCGTCAGTCTTTATCGTCATGCCTGAGCCCGCTCTCAATGGGCTCCTTCCTTGTCTTCGAACGTACTGGTGATTGTGTAAGCCTATCTCTCTCATTCAAAGCATAGGTTGGGCACGTCTATGGCGCTCCTGCCTCTCTCGTCCAGGCCCCACCATAGCCCATGCGGCTCTGCATAAGACCACGCGCTCTCACAAGCTATGCTCCCTTCGGTTACCACCTCCGTTCGCCGTACGAGCGCCGTTTGGAAGCATAAAAGCTTTACTCTTCTCCCAACTTCCTTCCTCCCTCGACCACCCGGCCGTCTTGGCCTGTCATCAGGTAGGACACGGGCACCCAATCATGGCAGCTTTCAGCTTGACCTTGTGCTGAATGGCTTGATCGGTTTCTTTTTCCCCCTTTGCATCATCGCCCAAGAGCAAAATCTTGACGAGTTGAGGCAGCGGCTTGCTTTGAGGCACCTTCCACATAGGTGTGCTCGGGCAACCCAGAGCCAACATCCTCTCCTCTCAGATAGCAGGTTCTGTGATGCATTTCTGCTCCCTGATCGTCGTGCCACGTGAAGCAAAATGCGATCGATATCTTCCTTTGTCTACATGAAATACTCCACGCCGCCGCTCCATCCGTCTGCCATTGAGCTCCCAAACTTCCGTTGTCCCCCGAGATGTGGCCGCACTAGTGCCGCTCAGAGGTTCAAAATATTTCTTGCTTGCCTTTCAAACTCTCTCTCCTTCCTCAACCCCAGCGGCAGTCATTATCACGGCAAGTATCGGGCACACGATCATCAGAAGCTTACAGCTTGGCCATATGCTGTGGTTGGCTTGATCATCCCCTCCTTCATTTCCCTTCATGCCCCAGATCAAATACCAGAGGTTGAGGCAAAGTGCATGACACCTTGGAGCTCATGGGTGTCATGTGTAAACCCAACCCACATTCCCCCGGTCCATCCCTCTGCTATGCAGCTCTAAGTGAGGTCTCCGGTGCCAACGTATATATCCAGTGTCGCTACCGTCCCTGCATCTCTTGGCCGCGAAGTAGGGTCGAGTACCGTTGACGCGTCAAACATGGCAACATCGCCTCAGATCACTGCGAGAAGGTCCGTGTCAAGGCAAAAATCTCTTTTGGGCTCAACGCACGGTACGTCACGCATACCCAGCACGACGAAGCAGGAGTTCTAGACAGCCTGATCCCATCGGAAGGTCGTAATCTGCTACTTGTAGCATTTCGGTGCCAGCCGATTTCAGCGCGAGCCTGGCGAGGACGATTTCTTAGCCTACCGTGAATACCCAGCAGATACTGTCCTCCAGCGGCTTGCCCAACTCTTACGTACGCGTCTCCGGCCCGGCGACAATGTCAATCACCTAGCTTCGGGCCTCTTCAGCAGTCTTGGCTAAACGATCTACCGACGAGCAGCTGGCACTCAATCCATATACAGTCAGAACATTGCAGGCTTGGGCTCAGACGGAGGTCAAAGAGTTAGACCAAGCTTGGGAAGAGTCTTTGTACGCATTGAGGATGGGACAATCAGAAGCAAACATAAGGCGAGCAAGTACAAGAATGGAGACCGGTGGATGGGCGAGTTTACCGTGATTCTGTCGAAAGCTCTCATGTATGCGTAGCATATTAATCGAGTTTGCAATGCAGAACTGTATAGACGTTGGCAATCGACCACTTCGAGTGTTTTGGGCAGGCCCTGGCCAGCTGCGTCCTCCATTGGATGTGACGTTGCCTCCTCCTCTAACACGCAATGGCAATAGGCAGATGGGCTGTGACCTTTGCGCTTGGGAGCATTCTTGGCCTCTGCGCTCTGGCCTTCACATGCGCGTTGTTATCGGTGTCTTTCCGCTTTCACAAATTTTGTCATTATTGAGCTTCCGTCAACATTTTCAACTTCGACTTCGAAATTGTTTCTGCCGACAGCTACTTTGCATCGACATCAACATTGCCGCAATTCCGTACTCCTGCAAGACTTCGAGTACAAATACGAAACTCTGACTCAGAAACTCATCGGGAAGCCGCTTCATCAAGAGAATTTCCATCCCACGCATATTCCAAAGGTATTCCCTGACCGGTCTTAGGTGGTAATGCATTCTGAAGCTAACACCAATTGTAGGAATACATCCTAGTCCTCTTCACTTGAGAAGCAATTCCTTCACCACACGTCCGCCCAACTCAAGATGTCTGGAAGAGCAGGAGACAACAAGGACAAGACTATGGTGATGGCTGCGAATGAAGAGGGCGATGCAACCAGTCCGCAGCGGGACCTCACGTCCTCATCTGCTCAGCGCGTCAGACACGATGCTGGCGATGCCAGCAACTTCGATGCTCAAGTTGGAGTCGGCTCGTTTCAGAAGGACACGCCTTCCCGAGCGGCTGCTCGCATGGCCGCGGCGGAAGCAATGGTCAGCTTGAGCCAGCAACGCGACCAACCACCGGTGAGCAGCAGCCAGGACACCGTGTCATCGTCCGTCTCTGCACATGAGCACCCTGCTGGCACGCCAACAGTCAATCCACAAGGCGGCAACAGTTTCGCGATTCAGGCGGATTTATTTCTGCAGAATGTCGAGCAGCTCCGGCAGACGTTGTCACAGATGAGGGCGCTCACGACAGGGCAGCGCGACCTTCCGACGCAGGAAGGGGACAACGTGGTCGGCGCTACCGAGCGTGGGAAGCAGACCAAGGTGGCTCGATCCAGCGGCATCCTGGACTGCGCGGGCAAACCAGGCGATGCTGCCCATTAAGCACCGCACCAGAGCACGATGTCCTTGCAGACCGAGCGGTCCACTTTGTCTTCACACCGCAACATCAATGTTGACGCCTGGTCAGGACCGTGCCGACACGACCAACGATACTACACCAGCCCGGCCATCCGATGCAGCTGAGTACTCAGAGGTAGAAGCCTTGGAGAGGGCTGAGCGTCGTACGCTCCAGGGCCGTCAAGTTCATACACTGCATTCTTCAGAGGCGTCACCGCTCCATGGTACTGGATCTGGAAGCCAGCGCTTGAACCTCTACAAGCCGAAGCGTGGTGACGATTCTTCTTGAGGAAGAGTGAGAGCTCGACATGCGTGCGGCATGATGTGACGAGGTGATGGATGGTTGTGAAAACGGAGACCGGTCTCTCAGATGCCGCAGTGGGTTAGGTTGGCTGCTCGTTAGTGTTTGGCGATGCTTGACTGTCCTTGGCGATGTTCGTGTGTGGTTGAAGGCGTTGGCGATGATTAGTGAGATTCATGTGCAGTTCCATCGATGGTACTTCATTATTCGTACAAGGATGCAGAATTTCCGTGCAACATATTCACAGCATGGTACAATGCATGCCAAAGCTACTCAACGATCGCAATGCTAATACACGATTCGGTTGCTCTCCCGCCAGCCCTCACGTATTGCCTATGCTTCAGAGACAGCGAGCGTCCCCGATCAGCCTGCCATCGCGAGCGGCGCGCCATGGACAAGCCTCTCAATCTAGACTATCTTTCCGGAGCTCTCAGACTGTGTCTTGGTAGACGGATGGCTTTTCGCTTCCCGCCTTACTCCGTTCACGCACCATCAGGCAGTCGATCTGCTCGGCATCGTCCATCGTCCAGTCTTCGCAACTTTTGAGGTGTCAGCTCTGCTTCTCATACGATCAAGGCAACTATCTACACAACTGTCGAGAGGCACGCACGTGGTACCATACCAGTCCACCACATCTGCAGCCACAGCAACAGCAAGCTCCGACGTCTTCCAGTGGATGTACCGGCCAGGGTACCACTCGTGGATGATTGCGGATGCTCGGTGAGGCAAGACTTCTCGCAACACGCCCAAGCGCCTTGGCCTCCAGTCCATGCGCCTGACTGCTTCCAGCATTGCTTCGACCATGACTTTGCCGTCGTCTGCCTCGGAGGCGGAGATTTTGCCGCCCATGAAGGCAGAGTATGCCGCGATCTCGACGCCGAGGCGCAAGAACCCCGAGTCGATTTCGAACTGGAAGCTCGCTGGTGCCCTTCGGGAAGTCCTTTGTGCGCATGAGGAGCAAGCCGAAACCAAAAAGCTGTGCGCGCAGCGCGATGAACATCAAGTCGTACCAGACGACACCGCAGGTCGGGCAGTCTTGTGTCTCCGATTCCTGCGTTTTCCACTCGTGGAGTATGTAGCGGTTGAAGCAGTGGCGGTGGAAGACGTGGTTGCAGCGGTGGTTCTTGATGAGGAAGTCGGCATCGTCAGTCCACTCGGTGGAGCACATTGCGCATCGGGCGATCTTGCCGCTGGCCATGGAGATGAGCTCGAGGAAGGGCTCTTTCTCGGGTGTGCCTTCGGTGATGATGCGGAGGACCATATCGGTGACCCAAGCGCCGGCGACTAGGGTAGGTCAGTATCAAGGAGACAAGACGAGGCTTGTAGCGTGCGCAAGACTCACATGGTGCCATGGTAGTAGAGGAGCTGAGAGGTATCGGACGAGAAGACGATGTCGAGGAGACGCGTATGGAGCAGTGCCGGCGGGACAATAGTCACACACCTAGCTCACAGCAAGAGCTGGACGTGAACAGTGTGTCGCTATAGGGTGGAGACGGTAGACGATGTGGTAAGGTCGCACAGTCGTTAATAGCCGACAGTGCGAAGTAAGTCTATGGGTATGCTGAGAAAAGTGAAAGGGTCGGACTCTGATGTGAGCGAGAATTTCATGTCCAGGATCTTGCGCTAGTGCGGCAGCTGGTCGCATGTTGCCAACGCTACACCAATCAAGGCATCTCCGACTGTCCGAAGGTGGTAAGCTGTAGACCAAGCTACATATTGGACATGCGGATACAGAAAGACTGTTGGAATTGGTATGAGCGTGAAACCAATCTGATGATCCTCTCCGATTACCTACAGTGGTCCTGCCTTATACACTCACTGTTGGCTTCATTGCTTCAGATAAGCTGCGAAGAGTCTAGAAAGGCGCGTGTTCTTCCATGCTCTTTCGACAAGAAACGAGTTATGGACAAGAGATTAGTAGATGCAATTACCAATGTCATCAGAGCTTGTCGCTACTGCGATTCGCGACGGCATGGCGCCTGTCCCAATAGCGTCATCAGCAAGCAGGCAAGGACACAATGGAAAACTCTTTAGATGACAATGTGTGACGGAAGTGTATGGAAGTAGCATAACGCAGGAATGCCCATCAGAATTCACGACGGGAAGAAGTTCTGGTCCTCGTCTTCTCTGCAGGTACGGGTCAAGAGCAGACCTGATCACTGATCATGTCCAAGCTTTGATCTCATTTCCTAGTAGCCAAGCTTTCTCGCAGCTCAAGCTTCCGCCGCCGCCGACGTGTCTTCCTATCGCGGGCGCGCCCTTTCTGCTGCAAGTCCGTCTGTGTTCGAGGACTGTCCGGACCAAGAATGTGGTCAGAGCCGCTGCCTTGCAGGGTCTCGTCGGGAACGAGGACGCCATCCTCAACGGCAATAGCAGTGCGTCCATTGCGTAAGTCATCAGTGTCAGCTGTGCCACTGAGTGAAGTACTCGAGCGCTGGCACTCGTCGGGACGTGAGATTTGCGCTGGGCAAGGATTAGCAAAGATCAAAGCTGGTCGTTGTCGTCGACCTACCCTCATTTACTCCAAGATCCCTGAGATTGCGTTGTACTATGCTGATATCCGTCTCACAATCCTCCTCCGAGTCTTGATAGCCGCTCAGTGCTCGTAGATATAACTCTTTGGCCCTTTGGAGATCTCCCAGGTCGTAGTGAACCGCTCCAAGATCATGCACGGCTCTGACTGTCGACATATGACATTCCCCAAGTACTTCCTCGTAACCTTTCACTGCCCGCGAAAGCATCTCTCTAGCATTGTCCAAGTCTTTTTGTTTGAGGTATACATGACCAAGCCAGTAGACAGTATCAATAGTATAGCAATTTTTTGGGCCTAGCACCTCCTCGTATCCTCCCAGTGCCCGCAAAAACATTTTTCTGGCATTTTCCAAGTCATTTTGTTTGTGATATACACACCCAAGCTCGTAGAAAGCATGAAATGTGCGTTCATGCTTTGGCCCTAGCACCTTCTCGTATCCTTCTAGCGCCCGCAAAAACATGTCTCTGGCGTTTTCAAGGTCCATTTGCCTGAAGCATACATGTCCAAGCTCGTACACAGCATCAAGCGTCTTCTCATGGTTGGGTCCTAGAACTTCATCTTGCCCTTGTAGAGTCCGCAGAAACATCTCTCTGGCGTCTTCTAGTCGGTCGTCCTGCTTTCCATACAAGACTCCAAGGTTATACATGGTGATAAGCGTCAATGGATGCTTCTCGCCTAACACTTCCTCCTCGCCCTGCAAAGCTTCCAGATACATCGTCTCGGCCTGCTCAAGATTGCCTTGAGTTTTATGAACAGTCCCAAGCTCAGTGATAGCACTTAAAGTCCTTTCGTGCTTCTCCCCTAGCGTTGTCTTATAACCTTCAATGGCTCGCTTCAGCAATGTCTCTGCTTGCTCTATCCTGCCCAGGTGTAGATAGAGTTTGCCGAGGTTGTTAATTGTGTTCAGCGTTGAAACGTGTCGGGGTCCAACTATCTCCTCTTTGCCTCGTAGAGCTCGTAGGTACATCTCCTCCGCCTGCTGGAACTTGCTTTGCTTCACATACATGATCCCAAAATGGTCGACGATATTTAGTGTCAACAGGTGTCCTGCCCCACGCAACTTCTCATTACCACAAAGAGCTCTTCGAAGCATCTCTTCTGCTTCTTCCATCTTTCCCTGGTCCTGGTACAGCAAACCAAGATTATTGAGGGGTGGCAGAGTTTCCTCACTGTCCACACCGTGCACTTCCTCACATTCTCGAAGTGATCGTAGATACATGGTTTCTGTTTCTTCAAACCTCCGCTGGTCCATGTAGAGTAACCCTAGGCTGTTCATAATGCGCGGACGTAACCTGTTGACCGCTTCGGGCGTGACATCACTATCTTTCAATGCACGTAGCAACAATGCTTCAGCATCCATCGACTTGCCCTGCTGATGATACATATACCCGATATAGCGTAGGGACTCAATGAATAGAAATGATCGAGAATGAATGTCAGGTAAGTACAGCAAGCAACCTTGAGCATGTGTTAGGAGTCGTCGCTGCGTTACCCACCACTGCTTATCATCGTGGTAGGGAACGTGGTAGCCCACAGCACTTATAGCAAACTCTGCCAAGGTGGCGTCCCATTGCTTGTTGAGCACGTGTCTCGTCCACAAGTGCACACATGCGTGTATGCTGTAGCCTACAGACTCGAAATGGTCCTCGAAAGGCACACCAGCCTCCACGAGGCCGTGACTGCATAGAACACGCATGGCTTCTGTAAATGCCAAATGGCTCTTCGTGAGTTCCTTCAGCCACGGCACTTCATCTGTGTCACCGTCGCAAAGGAGCTCGAACCAAAGATCCTGATTACTGAAATAGCACCAAAGACCCAAAAGCTTGGCAGAGAGTTGATTCTGCTGACGCAAATGGGCGAGGGAGATGTTCCAGGTGGTGAACAAGGTGCGGTCTTCGTAGGTGTCAAGGCCTGGATCGTCCTCGTGAAGTTCCGACCACGACGTCTCATAGAAGCGTAGGTACTCAGATACCGTGACGGATACTTGGTCGAGATAGGCTCCAGTTGTCGCAAGAGCTAGTGGCAGTCCGTCGAGTTTCTGAACAAGAGTCAGGACATCAGGATCTGTTAAGACGTCAGTATCATTTCAATGTAAGCTGAAGTGGAGTATACCATCGACTGATAGATCCCTGCCCGACCGGCTCGATAAGATATCAATGCTCTCCTGCAGGTCTTTCATCTTCGGCATCGATAGTTGCTTGCCAAGTTTGACTTGAGATGATCGTGTTGTGATAATCACCGACCCCTGGTAGGCTTCTGGTAGAAATTTTCGAATGTCCACCGCAGCTGCATCTTTGTTGCCACGGATCTTTGGGTTGTCGTAATTGTCGTAGATGGCCAGCCATCGAGTGTTTTCTGGCTCGCCGAGCCACGCCAGAACAGCATCCTTCACAGTGTCTAAGTCACCAGTAAGGTTCACTCCAGCCAAATGCCGAGCTGACTTGTGGCTCAAGAGGATTCGTCTCGCGATGCCGACGAAGCTCTGTTTGATGGAAGCCTCGTCCCGAATGTCCAGCCAGAAGATTGCCGAATAGCTGTCTTTGTACCGCTTGGCATATGCGATCGCTAGCTGCGTTTTGCCCATACCGCCAAGCCCGTGTACTACAATAGTTTGACAAATGCCGTCGCCCGTAAGTGAGGTATGGACCTTCTCGAGCTCTGACTCTCGCCCAACGAAGGTGTCGACTCCTACCATGCCGGTATCTGCAAACGGAAGAGAGAAGTCCTGGTGTCGGTGTCCTAATCGACGTCAGCGTTATTGACAGGAGCCGTAGCATCGCACGCCGCCAGAATCTCGCAGCAATCCCATCCTTCTCTTGAGCTCAGATTACGCTTACCTTTGGTGTGAATGTCAATATCTCTACGGAGTCGCGCCATCGCCTTCTCACCACCCTCACCATAGATCGGTACCATGGACACGCCACAGATCCCCATCAGTGAATAGGCCCTGTCCTCCGGCTTCCTCGTGTTACGTGTCCGCTGCCAAGAGAATCGTTCCTCGATGGTGAACGAGGAAAGCGAACGTATCCCTCGCAATGCAGCTGCAGGTATACCTGTGATATCACAAAGATGCCGTTCCAACGTTGACTTGTCCCCGAGCTTGCAGCCCTTCCTGTCGTAGAACTCCACAGTATTTGGAGCGAGCATCTCTTGCAAAGTCCAGCCACGGGTAAGCCATCGAGATTTGCGAAAGTCCGATTCCCAATTGTTGGTATCGTCCAGAGTGACGTCCGGCAGATACACGTAGCACACTTTCGCATTGGTGTACCATGTGAACATTGACGTAATTGCAGTGTTCAGCTCGACATTGTTGGTCTTGTCGATGCAGCAAGTGTCCGCCCAGAAGTGCTCCAACCCATCTCGGCGAGCTTGTTCTGCGCAGAACAGAAGTTTGTAGTATCCAGCCTTGCCGCTGCCATCTCCACTGACAAAGTCCTGGCAGGACACTTCATCTTCGTCAGAGCCCCAGGTATGCGATAATATTGCATAAGGCGGCAGCTCGTCTTCATCCAGGTCCTTCGTAAAGATCAAGCTGCCGTCCGGTTGACGCTGGAGCAGCCGCATGACTATCAGAGCATTGTGGCAGAGTTGGGATGGAACGAACACACGAAGAAAAGACCGCGACGAGGGGTGCTTGGGGTGCTGCACTTCAGCCTCGCGGTAGCGCCGAGGCGTCTTGATAATGCAGCTATAGCTCGGTGGCTTGCAGAATCATCCAATCCGAAGCTTCAACATGCATCCATGCCCAAATGCGTACCTCCTCCAGACCACAGAACCGGGCACTCGGTTCGTATTACACATAATGCCCCGAGGATGTATATCGTGGCTTGGTCAATACAAGGCAAATGCCACTCAGCCAGACGATCGACTGCAAAGGAGCCATCGCCACGACAGTATCCTGGCCCAAAGAAACCGCCCTCCCTCCAACCTAGAAATAACTCTCGCGTCGAAGAAGTGGGCACTCAGCCACTGACGGATGATCGCGTGGCTACGCAAGACACGGCAGTCCCGTAACACGACTCCGTTCCGTGCAAATGAAGAACATGACGATTGAACAAACATGGCAGTGATCATCAACGCAAGCTGAAGAAGCAGAAGAAGCAGCACAAAAGTTGTAAGGCCAGACGCAAGTCTACCGTAGTTAGATAGGCAGCCAGCAGCTGAGTGCAGAGATCCGAGCTCACGGCCCAGGACCAGACGAGCCTCTATCGAGACCCTAACGGCAAGCTTATCAGTCCAGAGAGAGCCTTCAGCCTCCCAGCCCAGAGAACATCGCGGCATCCAGATCCGGCCATGTTATTTCCAGAGATCTAAGTCATAAAGCAGATCCACGCCCATCTGGTATAATTTCATTCTAGCATAACATTTCCAAGACTGTCAGCGTATGGACCAGGAAGCAGAACTTCGCATGCACATTTGAGAAAGGTTAAGGAAGCAAGAAAATGTTAATGTCAATGTCAGTAGATAGGCAGAGACGGAATGAGGGAAGCGGCAAAGCTAGGCATTTCCGGGAAAGCACGGCAGATTTCCGCACGAGAATCGTGAGCGGGCCAACTATCTGGGCAAAATACAATGAAGCGAAAGTCTTGGAAGACCTTGAGAGGCAGGACCTTGAGAGGCATGTGTACTGCTTCCGTGCCAGGTGCACGGACTGGGAAGGTGCAGCTCGGAAGGCAGCGACAGGCAGGAGCGGCGGGATGGAAGTCATAGCATCAGATACATCCTACATCATCATTCCATCCCAAAGTTCATACCTCACATCCAGATCAAACTGCCCTCAACAGCATGCCGAATGTCCCAGTCATTTATCCAGTCCTCGTCACCCCATCCGTAACAAAAAACCGGGTATCATCATCCCTTCCTTGAACACCATCCTATGCATCTCTTGCCACCATCTCCTCATCATCTCTTACCCACTTACAACAACAGCGCCCCAGCAACCACACCCACCACACCCGCGGCACCACCCACAACCCCGAAATTCGTCGCCATAGCGCCCGACCCAGAAGTTGTGGACGACGCGCTGGAACCCGACGCCGAGGACCCCGTCGCCTGCGCAAGTTGAATGCCGTAGCCTGTCGTGGTCACTGTGCTCGTCGCGCCGCCGGTGGTGACGGTAGTAGTGTAGACGGAGGAGGCGGTCGTGGAGGCCGTGCAGCCGGTCCAGGTGGTCCAGGGGGCGGAGGAGGACCAGGAGCCTGAGGTCCAGCCTGCGAGTTGGGTTAGTATGTATGAGGGTGGGGTGAGTGGAGGAGAGGGTGGTGAGCTTACCAGACCAGGTGCTAGCTGGGCATCCATTGGTACCCCACCAGCTCGTCCAGGGACCAGTCGTCCATGCGCCGCTGCTGCCCCATGAACCCCATCCGTCTGAGCCGAATGGTGAACCGCCAGCCCAGCCGTGGCCACTGCTGTTGCTGTTTCCGCCCCATGCGCCGGCACCTGCCCAGCTCGGCTTGGTCGTGACAGTCGCCCATGCGCTTGCGATGCTGCTCAATGCGCTTGGGACTGGGTGCGCAGACGTGATGCTCTGCCATTCGCTTGTCGCGGTGGGCCAGGAAGTGAGAGAGGCTTCGGAAGTCCAGGACTGCCAGTCGGATTGCAGGGAGGACCATCCGGATGTCGCGGTGGGCAGGCCGTTGGCGCTGGCCCAGGAGGCGTAGTCGGAGGAGTAGTCGGAGGCGTAGCTTTGGTAGCCGGAGTTACTGCCATGGCCGCCTTCGCCTGGGTAGCCTTGAGCGGTGGTGAAGGCGACGAGGGAGAGGAGGGAGAGTGGGAGGCTGGTGGTGGTCTTCATGTTGGCGTGTGTGTTGTGAGTGTGTAGTGGTAGGTAGAGATGGTGTGATCAAGATAGCAACGAGAAAGAAATTAAACAGAGAAGATCCCAAACCTGTTATACTTTCGCATGGCTGGCACGCCCGTTTGATATGCGGTCACGACGCCTTGGATGGATACACGGTCACGGCTGCAGGATTGCTGACAATGACATGATGCTGGCACTACGAGGCCGCGCAATCACTCCGGTAACCCCCAAGACGGTCACGGCACGAAACTCTGGCCCTTCAGCGACTCTGGTTGGCGGAGCGTCCGGAGAATAAAGTGTATGCTGTGCTGTGTCGCTGACGATGTTTGCAAAGCGCAGACTGTAAGGCTGGCGGATTGTGAGGAGATGCTATTTCGGGCGTCTGGGGAGCCGGGGGCTTGGCAACGGCCCCGGTACTCAAGTCTGCATCTACTGCGTAGATGATGGCATGGGACGTCATGAGCTTCAGCTTGGGAATGCGCATTTGCTATTCTCCGATGATCTGCAACGGTTTCGCTTCGAGAAGTATTCGTCGTCTCATTGTTGTCGCATGGATCTGGCCGGCCAAGACGGCAGTGTTGGTGGATGCCGACCGTCCGACTTCGCGTACAGCGCATGCAGGCACTGCTCGTGGGGCCAGGGTGAGACCGCGCGGCTCGTGGATGCTGTGCATCAAGCTTCGGCAAGCAAAGCTGAAGCCTGAGAGGCGGAGCTTGGTTGTATCACCTCCGCCTGACTCGAGCGGAAACATGTTTCTGGTTCTTGAGAGCTTGACTGCGATGCTGCTGACTGTGTTTAGCTTGCGTGGACGAGCTGAGCTGGTAGGGGCTGAGATGAGGCTGATATGCGAGGGAGATGTGATCTCGCTTCAGGTAGGCACGTCATCCGCCAGCAGCAATAGCGACAGCAAGCGCGCAGCACCCAACAAAAGCCAGCAGTCCAGCAGTATTTCATGTACCAATGCGAGCATACGCGTTCCCATCCTCCTTCTAGCTCACAGCGGTGTGTACAGCAAGGCCGAACGTGAGACACAGCAGGCGTGAAGTCGGAAATCTGAGGTTGCGACTTTCCGATGCGCGTGGGACCCTGGTATGCGCAGTCTATGAGGCAAGCATGCTCCACATGGCTATGCTGGCTACCGGTCTCGTGGCTCTGTATCTTGCTGGGTCTGCTACACTCCTTCTGTTTGGATTGCGTCTTCTAGAGCCCCATTGTGTGGACCAAGATGGATCGTTGGGTCTTTGCCGCCACCATAGATGATGACTCTGGAGCACCTTCGGAACCAATGTTTTCGCTGAATCGGCAGCACGGTCCGGGAGGGCCTTGAGACAGATCCTGACTCCTCGAATACGCTACAGGACATCTGCCTTGGTTGTTGTCATGTTTCCTTTCCAGCTTGCGGACTTGCTGACTTCAGCTCGGCTTTGAGGTGGACGTCCGTCTTGGCAGCAGATGTGCTTGCGTACGCTGGCTACTTTCGTCCATTGTGTTGTCATGCGCAAGTGCGCTGTTGCTTACTGTAGCGGCTGGAGGATGAACGTACTGGCACTGATTGATGGAATGCGTACATCGGCGGTCGGATGCTGGACAGTGGCTTCGCTGGCTCGCTCTCCTCTTGCGCGGCACCGCGTCACCGATCTGTGCGGCCTTCTTCTGGGAAAGTGACCATGGCGCTTCCTGGTCTGAAGTCACACCAAACAGTATTCACCAACCACAGAAGGTGCCAGGCGTGATGTTAGGGTTTGCCCAAGCAGTAAGTGCTGACTCTTTCACCACTACGTAGCTTGACTTTCTACAGACCAAGCCAGAGCTCTTCGGCTACGGTAGTGGTGGCGCCATGAGACATTGACCCTTTGCATCTCGCGCACTATTGCGACCGAGTGTCCTCACTGATCTGAGTCTTCCGTGCAACGGCTTGCTGCATACCTTGCTGCCACATTGATATGTCAACATGGACGGGTGTTGTCACGTCGGATGCCATCCCGGCCGTTGGGACTTTTCCACGAGCACACTGGACAAGGACGAGAAAACTTTGAGGACTCAGAGAGCTACAGACTGGATCAGTCAGGTTCTGTAAGACTTCAGGCTCTTCGGAAGTGTCAGTCAAGGGCGCCGAGTGCAATCGCCGGTTCCAAGACCGTGCACCACGAATCCAGATCGAGATTGAGCGCTACTCATGTCGTCCCGTTGGAGTCCATGTCGACGCTGGGGTGTGTAGCTCGCCGCCCTCAATGAGGCGTCTGCGATAGATTTTTGATTCGGTCCTATGTTTCTTCGCAAACCATCGATCTGCTAAAAGGACCGAGGACGCAACTTTGAATACTTTTGTTGGGCAGTCGCCATTGCATTAGAATGTCTCTAAATTGTGGCGGCGAGACATCCAACCCGACTGGCGCATGCGCCAAGTTGGAGCCGCACCAATGGCTCCTCCGGTCGCCGTCATGCTTCGAAGATCTGCGGAACATTGCGAAAGCGCTAGGTGTGGTGACTCGGGTGCATCGAGCCTTGCGGTACAGTGACCAATGGATCGCAGCAGCACGTGTCAGGCTTTTCTCGATACCGATGTGGCAGCTTGCGACAAGCGTCCTCATCAGCCACAGGGTCGATATGACTCTGTGCTTCCATTTTATGGTTGGGATTGGATTCGTGGCTGGGCATACTGATGTTTCTAGGTATCTTCACCGAATGCGCAAAGGTAGACGGCCAGAAGGTCCGAATACGGGCCTGGAAGAGGTAATTTCTGCCGATAGATTGCTCACAACGAGGCTGTTAGTTGTCACCAACGGATGGTGCAATGTCAAAGTTTGTCCCAACGCTCGTGACGCTTCCTGGTGGGCTCGTGAGGCCTCGCAATTGTCATGATACTATATGAGTGCCAGGGACGCCTCACGAAGAGGGCTTACAAAACACCACCAAAACAGCCCACGCGTCTCGCCACAAATCACCACAGGCACCGCTCGATAAATAACTACACTCTACCGTCGCACAAGCTATACTACCAGCCACCAATTCATCAAGCACCCAATCATCAGCAACACACATCAGTTATACGTTCAAGCAACCCACAAACATCCATACACAACATCGACCTCCCCATAGATCCTCACAATGCGCTCCACGCTCATCCTCCTCAGCAGCCTCCTCGCGAGCCACTGCCTCGCCACGCCCGGATCTCCAGCCTCCTCCGCGGGTCCTGCCTCCGGAGGCAGCGCGACCACCAATTCACACATGTATTGCAACCGCGGCACAGCCGGCGATGGCACGTGCGACAACGCTGGAAGGGGCCTCTACACTTTCTGCTGCCGTAATACTAAGCAGGGAGAGTTTCAGTATGAGAAGGAAGTCGAGCTTGGTATGGATCCCACGGGGCCGGATGGCAAGTCTACCGTTTGCGGGACGCAGGCATTGCAGGGCGTGATTAAGTGTGCGCATTGAGGTGGGGTTAGGGGTGAGAGCTAGGGTGGGTGGTGGTAATGCGTGCCGTGCTGCGGGATGGATGGGGTGGTGTTGGATACGGTTGGTGCCATTTGAGGGTTTGCTTTTGGATTTGGGCGTTGGTGCTGGTGGGTATTGAGTGTGCTTTGGGTTATGATTGATGAAGGGATGAGGGTTGGGTTGGAAAGTTTGGCGAAAAGTGCGTTCAGCTTGGGAGAGGTACGTTTCGGCACCCAGGGCCAAGTACCATGGCGGCGTCCCACTGGGAGAATCAGCTTCGCATAGCATTATTTCTAGTTTGTTACATCATGCGAAGTCTCTCTTCAGCCTCACGCTCCTAAGCCACCCTCCGATTGTCGAACGAGTATCCTTAGGCATTGCGGGTACCACGAGCAGTTCAGAGTGGCTGGAAGCTAGTTACTTAGCCACGGTGCTCAAACTTTTGGAGGTCGCTGCCATCTTGTGAAGCCTGGCAGGCCCTGTTTCGATACCCAGAGCATTGCATCGAAGGAGCACCACCTGGAGATTCTGGAGAGACACACTTCTGGAGGTCGACTTGGTGCCTATAGTTCCAAATACAGCTGGACTGAACGTGCGAGGATCCTGACCCGGCCAGGGAACTCAGCGGCGATCTCGGATCGCCTGGAGCAAACATTGGGCGCCAAAATGGTGAGTTGTCTTGAGGTTGAGTTTGAAAGGCATCGGAGCACGCATCTGTTGCTAACTCTGAGATCGTCGATCTGGCAGATGTTCCAATACTGTCTAGAACAGTTGATCACATGGAAAGTGCTATTCTAGTGGCACAGAGCTGTGGTTTGCTTCAGCCGAGACCTGGGCATTCGGCGCGCACTTTGTAAAATGCAATACCGCCAGCCATTGCACGCAACAAGAGCAGATCAGTATTGCCAAACTCAAAAACAGTTTTGGGATCAAGCAATAGATGTGTTCTTCAATCTGGAATCCGCTTTACGGTCGCCGATCCGATGAGATGCGATGCCAAGCCCGTACGGAACAATTGGACTATGAATCGGCGTGTTCAATTTCCACGGGTACGCCGAAATATCGGCTCACTGATCAATCAAACGATGTCTTACTCGTGTCCTGTCGGCGATTCTGGAAGACGAGAGAGGTCAGGCGTAGTTCTAAGATCTGCAATCTACATAGTTGACGCCATGCTCGCCAGGCACTGCCAAATGATCCTCATCACTGTTGTACCAATATTGCCTTGTGATTTTCGACTCCTACGGTAGTCCGACAAATCCATCATGAAGACCATCCTCGCTCTTCTGCCTCTCCTAAGCCTCGCAGCAGCTGCAGCCTGCCACAACTTCGGTCAGGATCTAGAAGGGTGCAAACGGGCGACCTGGAAGAATTCGTATATTGTAAGACATGCATCGTTTGCTAAGGCGCCACAAGAACCTGGCCGGATTGACTGTGCCTATAGTGCCGTAACGATACTCCGCCGCCACAGCCTAATTGTGTACAGATGGACACGACTCAGGATACAATTTGGTACTGCGTAGGTGAATCCCAGTGGAGCGGTAGAGTGGGCTGGATATGGCTGACTGCTAACAGTGCGCTTGATGGATTATGTGGTGTATCTTAGAGGCGGCGTTAGGTTGCGGGTGGTCAATGTGGTTGTGAGCTTGATCGTAGCGCCAGAAGTGTATGGGAGTATTGGACGCCTGCTGAAGGATCTGTTGCCGAGTGCCATCCGTTGCTGAATGGGCTTCAAAAGCTGTTGACGTCTGTGTGCAGATGCATAGATGGTGTGCATTGTTGAATGCGAGTGTTCCAAGCCAACCACTCCGATCACACGTGATGCTTCTTGTGTCTGTTGTGTTCGAGCTTCCTGGTGAGGAAGCTCTAGGCATGCCTTGCTCTCTATACCGTCTCGGTATTCTGGAGCAAGGCATACATCTTCAAAGCCAGGCTGATGACATGCAATCCGAATGCCCTCAGCTCCATTGTGTACCCGCCGACAGCAGCCTGCGCCTTCGTCGTGGTTCCCAGCACGATCCTCTGTGTTGCTTGGAAACCGGCAATCTCTACTCGATCCATCGTCTCCACCATCTCCAGTGAGGCACCGACGACGATCCTTTCACTCGCAGTCTCAGACTCTGGACATGTGCCTGATCTGAGCATAGTATAGGCCGCTAATCGCACGTGCTCCGACAGCGTAGGTGCGTGAATTGTCAGCTTCTTCTTCATAAGTGAAGAAGAGTATTTGGGTGACAGCTCCAAACCCATGATCTGTGCACCCATACTGGCCATGGATTTAGCTTGCTGGACATCCTGAGGATGATCGTGCCAGCGGCAGCGGCAGAGAGGACACTCATGTGGTTGACCACCTGCACCACGTACACGATCGAGCGAGGCCTTCAGACAGTCGCTGTGGAAGATGTGGCCACATCCAGCAGCGCGGACTGGCGTATCCGGCAGAACAACTTGAACGCCTGTCGTTGGAGCCGCAAGGTCGTCGGAGTCGTCGGTGAGAGTAGACAGGCATATAGCGCAGTTGCCATCGACCGCGGAGAAGATGTGTTCGCTCTTCGAGATGAAATCGGTACGAGTGACCTCACCACCTTCGATGAGGCGGACGATGTCGTCGTTGAGGTAACGCGGATGGACTGCGGACAATCAGCAGCAGCTCAGCACATATCTGTAGGCGGATCTACCTGTTGCCATTTTGATTATATACTGTTCTAAATTTGGTAGAAGAGAGTCTGCGGCAGGGAGGCGTGGAGAGACGTCGACTGTGGGCCGGAGCTGGTTTTTCGCGGTGAATGCTGTATATAACTATTGGGGCGTGCGGATCAGTGTCTGATCGTGTCAACAAAATCAAGTTTAATAGCCTCGTGGGTTCGCGGGATGAAAGTGAGGGAGCAGGAAGGTCGGCGACGGTGAGGTGTAGTGAGTTTGGGCAAGCAGCTGGAGAAGTTGTCGCTGGCGGGCGCGGCAGCGTCCGCCCGGCGAGAGCAAACGCTCGCGCCAAGCCGGGACGCCGTGTTTATGCCGCTGTGCCGTTCTGAGTAATATTCGGCATGCCGAGGATGTGCGTGCCAGTGCAATCGAAAGCCGACCGAGAAGCAAGAATGCCTGTATAGATTTGCTACCTGGACGAAATGTATGTACTAGCCTATTGGAGTGCGGCGTGAGGTTCCAGGAGCGGTAACGAGAATCGCATGTTTGCATATATACATGCTTCTCCTTGGTGATAAAGGCGCTTAGGAAACATCTGGCACACAGCAAAGCGCTTTGCACACTCTACGAGGACCTGCCAGATCACGCTCAGAGCCTGGCAGCTCGCTTCCAGACGTATCGAGCATGAAGTCGATGGTGCACGTCTGAGCTAGGCTCGCCTGTTCAGTGAATGTTCTGTGGCGAGCAAGTTCCAGCTCTTTCTCGGGTATTTTCTACGTTGTTCGATGTATATCCATATAGCGGATCCTACTTCTTGCCCATCTGCTGCTTATCTGCTGCTTTTGGTGGAAATGTTGCCTACTCCATGCTTACTTCTTGCTTACCTCTTGCGACGCTGGTTCGTTGGTCGTCATGTTTCTGGCTACTCTCCAATTTGTGGGCCAATTACGCTTAGCGGTATAGCGGATTGAAAGTTCCTGACTCATGGTTGGTAAGTCAACCTAATCTTGGCGGCGGTACTCCGCCCTCTTTGAAAGTCGATCGTCTCCTCAACTTTCTCCTCTCCAACATCAATCAGCCCTGCCAACCCGAGTGCTTCCACGTTATACAAAGCCTCTTTCATACAAAAGCTCCTCGGTGATATACCAGCTTCATCTTACAGCTCACCAAGTCTCCAAAATACAGATCACCATGGCTGCTCAAGGTTCGCGTTCATCCACACCCACCATAATTGGTCTCAGGCTGACTAAACGCAGTCCCCTTCGCCTACCTCGACGAGCGCATCTCGCGCATCGTCCGATATGGTCCTTGCATGAAAGCCGACTTCTTCATGCGGTGTGGCTTCTATCCCGTACCGGAAGACGGTGTCTGCACAATCTGCCAAAGCGACCTGATTCCTCCGTCTGATCCGACGAACACCGAAGACCTGATCATCCGCAACCCGGTTTGCCGCCACTTGCCGCACTGCGCGTGCTTCATGCAATACCTGGCACGAGA
This sequence comes from Teratosphaeria zuluensis, assembly GCA_007113905.1. NCBI lineage: Eukaryota > Fungi > Ascomycota > Dothideomycetes > Mycosphaerellales > Teratosphaeriaceae > Teratosphaeria > Teratosphaeria zuluensis. The sequence continues at coordinate 40,925 of VCMQ01000040.1, read as the reverse complement.
GCGCGGTGATGGTTTCGGCGATCCGACTTTATGCCCAGAGTGCCGCGTGCCCTGGTACGACAAGCAAGACGATGTGGACCGGGCAAGCATTGCGATGACCGCACTCGACAACCTACAGCAACCCGCCTGGTACCTGAACAACCAGTATGGAGCGCCCAGCAAGCTGGTCCATCTCAGCGCCAGCGATCTGGTGTTTGCTATCCAGTTGGCAGCAGAGTGCCTCCGCACTTCACCTCTGCCAGCCTGTGATAACCTATCGCTGACGGCGAATCAGCAGGATGGCAAGGCGCTGATTGCTGGCATGATCGAGCTCGCCAGGAACATGAATGGACGAGTTCGAAATCTGGACACCATCTGCGAGCAGCTGTTCTGCAGAGGTCCGAAGAAGATGGTTGGCGGCCATCCATATACCATCGAACTCGTCGAGCTGGCAGAGAAGGTGGCCGCACATGCGACTTGCTTGTATGCTTTGATGCATCATGTGGCGTGAAGAGCTGCTCGGGGTGGTGATGGATCGGACAAGCGGGTGAGAGGGTATGGACGACGATTCAGTGTCTTCTCCAGGGTGGAGTTACAGAGAGGTCAAGCTTGGGTGATTACTCGTTGCTTGGTGGCCGGCCTCGATGCAGTCAGCTGGCCCGAAGTCACGCGGCAGCCTGTCACAGATCTGTGTTGTTTCTTATTCCGTTGCCTGAAGGTAGTCCTTGTATGATTGCTGCAGATATATGATGTCAACCTGATCCTCCCATCAAAGACTTCCTTTGCCTTGACTCGTGACACTGATCTCAACACTGCACATAATAGATCAGCTACTCACTGAGGCTGAAAGGCTTCAAGACTACACGCCATGCGTCACGCTCTTCGATGGCCATCCAGCAAGCCCCACGTTACTCCCTGGATTGCACAGAGCGTGGCAAGCAGGTCCTTGAAAATCCTTATCTTGTCCTAGCTTTTACCCGCGGATGAGGCAATTCTTGAGAGGTTGATGTGCTGAGCTATGTGGTTGGCGTGGAGTTTTGGCCGCAGATTGATAGACGCTGTGATGGACGGCGAGTTGCGTATGTCAAGCTTGGCTTCTACCCAGACGTCCAGATTACTCGTTTATAGAATGTTATTTGATCGCAATGAGGCATCTCTATTCAGCCCGACAGGTCTCATACAACAGCTCTCCTTGCAGACTACTTGCTGAACATTTCTGTTTCGGCGGCCGCCTCTAGCTTGTGATCTGTGTCAGTTGAATCGCGACAACGCATGATCTACCGTTCCTCAGGACAGTCTTGATACAGCACGACCAGTTCTAATGCCACATAGGCAGATCAGAGAGTACTGCAGCTCTGGGTTACAGGACAGTAATCGACTTGATTAGGGAATGTGAAGGAGGAGCATTTCGTTAGATAAGTACGTGTCGGAAATGAGGAGACGCATCACGCCATTTGTGTACCATCATGACAATCATCATACATGCTGCAGCAACCGCTGCTTCCTCCTGCTGATCTGTCCACTCGAGACCCAATGCTGCACATCAATCGATGTCCATCCATTGCCTTTGCCAAGGTTGGCCAGCCAACACCACATTCATACCTTTTCCATGTCAAAGACGAATGTGGCTTCCAGCATGATGGAGGATCTGCCGAGCAACCGTACTGTCGCTCTCTCGCCCACCTTCTTCGCCCTCGCCAGCACCCTTTTCCATGCCGTATGTTGGATCCGCGTCAATGACGTCTCCACTCATCTTTCGTACATCGTCATCGTCCGTCCACCTTCCAACACCAATAAGCTTTTGGCCGATACGAAGGGCGCTGATCGCCTTGATCAGTCGTGACACAGCTTCCACTTCCCCCAAGACACCAGACCTTGGCAATTGCTGAACAAGGTGAGTACTTGATGTCAGGCGAAGCGTCAGGCTGAACGACTTGAGCCCTGGTAACACATTGAGACCCTGCAATGCTGCTGGGAGCTGAAATAGTGGAAGCGAGTACACAGTGGACTGGTTGGGCACTAACAACAGCAGATCGAGGTGGCGGAGCTGCTTCAGGTGCTTTGCTGGCATGGCTGGGCAGATTGGGTATGTGATATGGCCACCATTGTCGATGATGCGCTCAAAGCGATGCTGTAGGACGATCTTGTGGAGGAGCGCGTCTTCCACCATGCCAGTCTCGCTGAAGTTGTCAGGCCAGCGCGGGGCAGGTGGCAGACTTTCCCGCATTGGGCGGTTGCTCGGGATCTTGGGGACGAGGTTCAGTGCCAGTATATCTAGCTGCCCCTGTCTAACCACCCATATACTCCTGTTGCCGTAGACTCCTGCTACGAGGTGCTCGAGTACCGACAAAATGAGCTCTGCCGGCAGTTGCTTGACCCGGTTCAATAGTTTTGCTGCGTTGACGGCGTTGATGTAGCGCGCCTTCATGTAGTTCTTGTAACGAGTAATCGAGATATGTACGACCGGGTTGCGCCATTTGCTGCAGTCGATGCGTCCCCTGCCGCGCAGTCGCAGATGCGCGACCTCTCTGCTTCCGGTGGGTGGCGCCGTCGAGTCGTAGGAGTTGGACCGTTCACGCCCCATAAATATACCTCTTCTCTGCATCGATTGAAGATGCTCCTCTGACATAGCTCCAGGCATCGTGGCGGTGATGTGGGATGAAAGATAGTGTGAGGGTTGTCGTTGATTGAGCGATCGTGCAAGAAAAGCTCTAAGATTGCCTTGTGGAGCTTGGGCAACGTCCTGACTAAGCCATCACATGTCGAACATTCCACGAATGACCGGAAGCAAGCGGTCATAGCAGATCTACTCTCCAAAAAGCCCCAATCTACGAGATCTTCAAACAATAGCTCGTCAAGAGATTCTATACTTCTCCGGAAACGAATATTGGTCCGCACCAGTAGCTTCGCACCCTGGAACCTATTTATGTATCTACGCGAGTAAGCTGCTCCTACTGGACAAGCGTGGAACACTACAGCACCAACGACAGACTGGTGGAAATTTGACGACGCTTGCGGTAAGTCCTTTTCTTGCAGCTCGAAAATCGTTAAAGGTAGGCTTTGTGGATTTGCAGCGCCATTAGCAGCTCGACACAACTGGAACAATTCGTCTAATAGCTGACTGTCAATACAGAATATGCATTTTGTTACTAGGTCTCTATCTTCGAATCTGCAGGGCAGCGAACAGAAAAATCTCAGCTGGCAAGGAGCATAGGTCATTGCAGATACACAAGCCACGACTACAAGAAGCCTCTTCGAATTCGTCCACGTCGTCCAAGAAAGCACAGCAAATCTCTACGGTGTACTGCGTGCAAATCGACACAGCCTCACGAATGCCTTTGTACCTTCCTGCTCAACTCCAGACTCTCTGCCGCGCACTATATGCCCTGGTCTCGTCAATCCTCATCCACTCCATGAGATCCCAGTGGTGTAATCAGTAGATGCGAGTACAGTGGCCAGCAGTGTCAAGCACGACTCTGTCAGCAATCCGGCGCACCTCTTCCTCGTATGTCGCCTGGTCCATGTTCTTGGTGTCCGGCAGGTAATATCTCTTGCTGGCGCCGGGGGCGGCGTTTAAGGCATCCCAGTGCTCTACTTCGCCATACCATGAGCCCATGCGCAGGTACTTATGCTGCACGGAGAGCTCGTTGGTCAACTTCACAAGCTTCGCAATGGTATCTTTGCGGATGCCAATGCTCGCGTCTCTGGAGAAGCGCGCGGTCATCATGAACCATGTCACATTGCTCAGACGCTTGGTGGTCGGGAATGCTCCGAGGAGTTTGGTGAATGTTGTCGGATTGGCCATGTGTGCATCGTACATATAGAAGTCGAGGTTGAAGCGCGTGAGACGACGAAGTAGTGGGACCTTCAGCGGTGGATGAATGGTCGGACGCTTCTTGGTGACCTGGAAATTGTGCTTGATGACGGCGTGACGCACAATGGCCTCTTGCGCCTATGTCATGCAATTCGGCTTGCTTTTCCAGGTCGCGGGCTTTGGTAGACTTGGGCGTTTAATCTGGTCTCGCAGTTGCGGAGTGACGAGATTCCTGGCTAAGGTACGCAGGTCTGCCTCAGAGAAGACGACGACAGTCTTGCCGCTGTAAGTACTCTGAACAGCATAATCCAAGACCATGTCGACGAGTTCGACCGGTAAAAGCTTCTCCGTGAGGCGCAGAGCATTTCGCGCGAAGATAATGTTGGCGTTCCTGACCTTCATGTACCGCAGGTAGATGTGGCGTTGAACAAAGTCGTCATACTTTGCGCTCGGGACGCGAGTACGATGTAGAAGCCAGTTGTGTGCGAGATTCTCGGCGTTGCAAAGAAGAAGAGCGTTTCCACTGATCTCGCGATGGCCGTTCTCGACCACATTGGCAAGCTGCACAGGAACTAGCAGGATCGGACCCGACTTCAGATTGCGCAGGAGCTGGGCGGTGTCTTCGGTGATTGGTTCTTCGTGCTGAATGCTCGTCTCTGGGTTGACCACCGTCAGGTAAGCTACTGGTTCAAGAAGCAGCCTTGTACCAGATGACGGTGGATGTGCCCGATCTCCTGCTTCGAACGAGTCGATCTTCGCAACCGTGGTGGAGTGCTCTGCTTCATAAGTAAGTACTGCGGAGTAGTCGAGCGAGCCAGGTTGAAGCAGACTCACCAGGGTACGGATCTGTAGACATCATAGCTTGCCGGTCGCTCTGCTGCGGGCTGATGAACGAGACTGTCGATCTGAGGATGCTGCTGGCGCCTTGATAGTCTAGGAGCGTGATTCGACGCGATCTTGAATGAAATGAGTATATGACCACTTTTACCACGGATGCGCTATGAGGATGCGTGTCGCCAGTGATCAAATTGGTTGCAGGACTTGCTCGGGAAAGCGGGAGCTACGGTCGCCTTCACTCACATGCAAGGCTTGGAGTAAAGCTGTGCTGGTCTCGCCAATATGTCAAATGCAGCAGCATACTCGAGCCAGTCAAGCAATTCCCGATGTCAAGCATCAAGCGTGCATATATATTGCATCCGTACTCAAAGTTGTTGAGATGACATGTGTCAGAACGCGGATGAACGAAGAAAATTGGAGTCTGGCGATCATGGTGACAGCGTCAAGCAAGCATACAGATGCTTTATATTTGTTGTATTACAATCAAATATCAGATTGCATACCGGCATAAAGGGAAATCTACGTGGAGTCAATGATCGTTGTCCTTCCAGTCCAAGGATCTTCCATTTCCTCTGAATGAAGCAGCTTGCATCAGTGGTGCCGCAAAGACACGAGAGTATCTGGTATATGCACCGCTACTCAGCAATATCTATGTCCTCACTTGATCAGCGGATACGGACAGAGGCGCCCGCATTGTCAGCGATCTGCTCGCCAGTGGCACGGATCATCTCATCCACGTTTGCGTCGTAAGAACCGAACTCATCGTCGCCAAAGTAATCAAACCCGTCGTCGGAGCCATCGGTACTCTCGTGCTCACTCCAACCATCGAGCTCGTCCTCATCGTCCTGAAAGTAGTATTCCGGCTCCGCGTCGATGATGTGCTCAACCGGGTCCCAGACTCCACCATCGTTACTCCAAGGTCCCATACGAATGAGCTTCTCCTGCACATTGAGGAAGTCAATGCCTGCAATGAGCTTGGCGAGCAGGGCCGTGCGGGCTTCAAGGATGAAGCCTTGTTGGTCGCTAGTGATGAAGTGAACTGTGACGCGGACCCAGTTCAGAAGAGACAGAAGGCTGACCGGGCGGAGTGCCAGAGGAAACTTAGTTAGCAGCTTCTTGTACGCTGGGTAATCTTGCACGGCGAAAGGTCGATGCGGCGCAGGTCTAGGCGGCAGCAAACGTCAGTTGATGCACCGGCACATGAGGTCACGTACTGATGAACTCACAGTGTAGGGCTGGGCGATGTATCTTGGGAAAGACAGAGAGAAGATCAGAACTTGCTATGCCCGAAATGTCGTGCTCAGTTCTCGTGTTCTTGAGGATGGCTCGTGCTGCCGCAGCGGAGCATCTAGGATTGCCGGACCACTTGAGATGCCCGTCGACTTACTCGCGCATATGCATCGGCACCCTGGCAATTAGGCTTACCATGATATCGGAGCAGCCACCAGGCCGTCTATGTTGCTGTGCTGTTGCGCAACAGCACAATGAGTTCTTCAAAAACGGCAAGCTTCAACTCGGCTGGCAGCGCTCCTTCCATCCTGTGCATGGTTTCTCGGGCTTCAGTGGCGTTGGCAGCTAGTGCCTCCAGGAAGCGTGAGTACTGGTGAGGGTCGTCTTTGCTGTGAAGCTACGCCCAATGTTGACCGCCGATCAAGATCCAGCGCGGCTTCCGTGGCTTGCGCGGGAAGTACCATCGGAATTGAGTGACCTCTTTGCCATCGTCGGCCCCAGCGTGCTTGCCGGCATCGGCGGTATACATGAACATGTCGGCAGCAATTAGGTGATATATGTTGATCTGATGGGATGAGATTTTGCGTCGAACAGATAATTCGAAAGTTAACAACAAGTAAGGCGGAACACGCCAAAATCTGGCCGGAGTGCGATCACATGCAAGACCCAAAACGCTCTGCTCAACTGTGACGACGGTCTGCGCTATACACGCGTGGATGAGCTATATTTGAGGCAGAGAAATGCTGAGAGAAGCGGCAGTGTGTGATACCACATTGATGTATCATAATTGATCGTTGTTGTGCAACAATGCTTGGCATTGGCAAACATCGTAGGGAGACAAAGCTCTGTAAGCTACGAAGGAGTCTCCTATCTAGCTACTCGATGACAACAAAGCAGCCAGCATTGTCCACGATCTGCTTGGCGATAGCAACAACAACTTCCTCGTCTTCGTAGTCGTGGCCCTCTGCGTGCTCAACGGTCTCATTCTGATCATTGCCACCGTCAAAAAGCTCATTACTACCTTGTCCTCCACCCGCACGCTCTTCAGCAACTGCACGCTGAGCCTCGGCATCGCCCTCATCAGAGCCGTTGCCGGGCCAGTTGACCCTTCCTCGCGCACCCCAATAAGCCATGCCCTCCTCACTCTCAGTGAGATGTGTTCCCTCCTCATCTTCTTCTTCCTGCTCGCTCTCTTCATCATCGTCCTGCGAACCATCTTCAAAGACGGTCTCGTCATCCGCGAAGTATGTCCCAGGATCCGCAGGCAAGATATGCTCCTCGACGTCCAACTCGCCTCCATCGTCACGCCACGGACCCATACGTACAAGCGTCTGCATGACGTTCAGTGCCCTGACGACGGGCAGGATCCGAGCAACCGCACTCGTACGGGATGAGTATTCCGCTTGTGACGGAAAACGGATCGTCAGCCTGAGAGACTGCAGATTTGGGTGGGCTGTGTTCAGATTTGCAAGAGCGGCGATCAGTGCAGAGATGCGTGTTTGTAAGCTGTTGTCTTGGTCGTCTTGTGCGAAGAACACCAAATGGAGGTGACGGATCGAGCCTAGTTCCTGGTCGGACAATCCCGGACGGACTGATGCGATGCCTGTGAGTGCGTCGTGGGAGACTTGGTGCTGGATAGTCGCTCCACGTAGGACCGCGGACCGAGCTGTGGGTATGTGTTGAGGGAATTCGGTATGACTACGCTGCAAGCCCTCATGCAGCATCGGATTTGGGACCTGTAAGAGACCTTCCGCGTAGCTTCTCAACTCGGACGCGTTGCGAACTGCGAGAGCAGAGCCGCTGTAACTCTGCTGCATAGCGTGCTCTAGCATGATCGCCGATAGCTCAGGAGGCAACTGCATCGCTCTGCGCAGTACCTCTCGGGAGGCTTGGAGATTGCTCTCCCGGGCATTCATGTAGCGCTGGTAGTTGATGCTGAGCATGTAGCGGTCCAAGAATTCGTAGCGCGCACTTGGATGCTGAGCAACATCCCAACGGCTCTGCAGATGTTCTGGGCTGCCGACGGGAGCGCTGGGAGGACTATCATTGCTAGCTTGACGCCGGAAGGCACTGATCAGGTCTGGAGAGAGCAGAGACGCAAATGTTGACGCTGCCTCGTGCGATACGGGCTCGGTGATGTTGCTCGCAGGCGGCTCAATACGAGACTGGAGGTTGTCTCCGCTGAGCGTTGGGGGCTGATCAAGCCTGGAAGTTGTCGTGACCGCCCGTAGAGAGCCCATATCTGAGTCGCTGCTTGCACTCGAGCGCCCCCCATTGATCCTCCTCGAGTAGAGTGCTCTAGTCGACGTGAAGATCTGTACATCGCGCGAGCCTTGAGATGCGACTGCATTGGTGGGCGCGACATCATACTGCGAGTCGGCGTTCGTGTTCGTCATTGGTGAGCGGTTGGACTGGGTATCTTCCACCCTTGGAGTCTGTCTGCTGATCATTGGCTCTCCGCTGGACAATGGCCATGATTCGCGCATGTAAATAGCCGTTGGGCACGTCGATCCAAGATTCCTTCGCCATGTTTGGCGGTGCTGAAAGTGCGATGCAGGAGTGGAGAGCTGCGCTTGAGGCCTGCTTGAGTGTAAGAATCGCGGGCGGAAAGTTCCGAATGCGATTGGAAGTGCGATCACATGCAGCACTCGAGGCGAGCTGTCTTGGCGGAGCATGCTCGGTCCCAGCATAACCCACCATGGAGATCAATTCGCGTCGCCGTTAGTGGTGCTGGATTATATACTCGATGAGGATCACACAGTAATTGTGCCAGAGTGTAGAGAATGATATCGGACTTGGCATGCGTAGTGCTGGGAAGGCACCGAGCGGCCTGGGTACATCTCGTCCTATAGAAATGGACCACGACTGAGACTACCTGCTTGCTATTTGCTCTTATCGGCCTTGTATAGCAAACCACGAAACCTCAAAGAGACCGACCCTTCTTTGATACCTTTTCTCGCCCCATGCCTGGAAGTGCATCCAACGCGTCGTGGACTCCTCGCTCGTTGGTCTGCCGTCAGGGACGACCTTGAGGCAGACTAAATGCGCGATAAAGCGAAGAAGCATAGCAAAAATTGCCTACAAGCCCATCTCCATGAAACAAGCTTTTCCCGAGCTATGATGGTTGTGGCTGCTCTACTGGCAGTCTCAGGATCAGGAGCACTATAACTTCCCCTTGTTCCTTGTAGTCAGTTTTTAAACGTGCCCTCTTCCTCCACAAGCGTCTGATCATTCCAAGTTCAATACATGATCTTTTGAACCCGCAGCGACCTCGCAGCACCATGTGGATGTCCCAGAAGTTCGTGAGATACTAACCTGTCCTTCCAACAACGGGTCAGATCGCGGAAGCAATCAGCTACAAGAGCATTGGGTTGGGGTCACCGCATCGATTTCGGCAGCATAGCATACTTGGTGCCTCTCCACAGCAGTGGTCTGTTCCCTACAGGAAATCACTACTTGACGAGAAAGGATGTCGAGCACTGAAGCCTTGATCTACGAAAGATCAATGAAGACACCTGGGTTATCGAGAACCTGTTTGGTGACACCAAGAGCCCATCTGGCTGGCTCTTGCTCTGCGTCCTCCCCATCTTCGCCTTCATTGCCACCCGTAGCGTCGCCTCCGATGATACCAACGTCATCCTCCCAAATCTCATAGCCGGCATCGCTGTCACTGCCTCCATTGAAGAGATCATACTCTACGGATTTGTCATCGTCGGAATCGTCCTCGTCTTGATCTGCATAACAGGTCTCGCGGCCATTGAGGTAGGCTTTTGGCGCGGCGACCTTGATCTCGTCCAGAACACTCCATCGACTTCCAGTGTCACTCCAAGGTCCCATGCGAATCAGCTTCTGCTTCACCTGGAATGTTTGAAGGATCAGGATGAGGTGCACAATCGGGATCAGGCGCGTTGCCGTATCCTGCTGCTCAGCTTTATTGATGAACCGTGCGGTCAGCCCAAAAGACCGGATACTAGGTAGGTATCTGAGTCCATCATGGATAGCAGTCTGCAACTTCCTGAGGATGCTCTGATTGGATGTTTCGTGATTCGAGAGGCGCAGATCCAAATTGAGGTGGCGGATCCGGGCGACCATGGACGTCGGCAGTGGTGGATGTACAGAAGCAGCAAGGAGATCTCCACTGTGCGTGAACTCGTGTCTGATCGTCGCATGGCGGACAACTTCCTCTCGTGCGGTGGCCATGCACTTCGGAGTAGCAACGAGGAGACTTGGGCGGCGCTCAAGCGACAGCACGAGCTTCTTGGCAGCACGACTCACGTCCTGAGGCGTGGAAAGTTCAATGCTCATTCGACCATAAGTTGTGGCAACAGCCCACGCAAAAACCATTCCGATCAGCTCCTTCGGAAGGTCCTCTAGCGCACTCAGAGTTGCTTCAGCAATGCGCGCATTGGTGATGTTGGCAGTGCTGTACTCGGTGTAGATGCCATTGACCTGGTAGCGCTGGGAGACAAACTCGTACTGCGCCCTGGTGGGATCCTGTGTGCTGTACAGTTTGCGCTCATACTGGGAAGGTGCAATACCTGCGAAAAGAAGAGTGGGCATGCTCAGATAGTCTGTAGATGGCTGAGCCGTAATATGCCTGGACGAGCCTCCGAGGGATTGATAAGTAAGGCCAAGTTCGAAGCGCATGGCTGAAGAAGGTATCCGAGGTGTGGGAGATTGTGGCTATGGGCTTGGAAAAGCTCTTGAGTGGTCGGTGGCGTACAACCTAGAGGCGCAAGAGCCATGCCGGTGCCGGGAGTCATGATCTCGGGCTGTGAGCCGGATTTGATGCTGGTCCTGATCGCCATTGTCAGCGAGCTCGCGAGAGAGCTTCTCCTTAGCACATACCACAAGAGGTTGCTGGCCAGTGGCTCTTCGCGCGACTCACTGTCGTCGGAGGTTGAGAGCATGGTCCATCTAGGTCCTCCGGGCTCTGCGGTGCGGCTCTCAAGCACTTGTGTATAATCAACTTCTTGCTCATTCATATTCACAACAATGAGAGGCCCGGAATGTGTGACTGGCGACATAAATGTCTCGGGTATGTGGTGGCAATGCGTCGTAGGACGGTTGAGGTTTGGTGCGCGTGTCAGAGAGATTGCGAAGAGAATGAGAGCGGAAGCCTGCCGCTAGCGTCGTCACATGCAAGGCTCAAACTCGAGTGCTGATCGTGCGTGCTCAATTGCAGCTAAGCACGCACTGATGGAGTCGCTTGCTCTCGCTATAGCAATCTTGTGTACTATATACTCGTTATCTGGGGACGTAATATTGACTCTAGCCAATAGCACACAGCGAATCATCATCTTGCGCGTGCAAGCAGTCAGTCATTCCGCGAATGGAGAGTGTGGTATAGCTTTGCCAAACGCTGACGACAGGGGCAAATGCAACCCTTGATGTTGAGTACATATGACAAGCCAGACAACGTGATTGGAGTTGCTGCTTGCCTGGACTACATGGCGTACGAGAGACGTCGAGAAGAGAATGCCGTAGCGTTAGAGAGAAGGAATGCCCTGATACCTTGCAGCCCGTTGTCGACCCATCGGCGGAAAGTATCAAGACAACTTTCGACCTTGTAGAATGTGCTGCTGTCAAGGTATTAGCTGAGGGATGCTTCTGCCATCAGGGCAAATGCCATGGCAAGACTAATGGCCATGGGAGCCATTGTCGTTATGGGGACTCGTCTGACCTGTCAAGAGCTCAAGAAACCTCTACGCGCACTTCAATGTCAGATGAAATGGCAAGTTTCACGGCTACATACGCTCAGTCGGCTAGCCCAACATGACCAGGCATCTCCTACGCGTCTGAACATCCCAAACCCTACCGCCTAACCTGGAGATTTGCAGACGGCTTAGGAGAGCACAATGGAGATATCCCCGTTGTCAACAAGCTGCTCACCGATCGCTACGTTCACCTCGTTGATGTAGTCACCCTCTCCATCAGCGTCCTTGCTCAAAGCTGAACCCATCTCAGAAGCTTCTTCCATTGTGGAGTAGTTGTAGTCGGAGCCATCCTTGCTGACATCCTCAATCTCGCCAAGTGACCCGTTGCTAATGTCTCCCTCCTCCGCACCTCCACCGAACTCACTGATAGCTCCATCGCGATCCTCATCGTCACTTTCGTAGAAGTCTGCATCTTCATCGTCGCTCACATTCCAGACCATGTAAGTCTCCGGGTCAGCTGCCAGATACTCCCGCTTCAGCGAGGACGGCTCACGATCAGACCAAGTTCCCATGCAGATGGACTTCTGCGGAACCTGAAGAGCTCGCACTTTGGGCACCAGCCTCGCAATCTCCCTGGCGCGGGTCGACGGGAGGCCATCATTGCCAATCAGGTCGATGGAGGTGGTGAGACGGACGGTAATGTGCAACGTCTTCAGGTTTGGACAGAAGTCAAGGGTGCGCATTGCGCCCTCAAAGTCATCGACCACGTAAGCACGCGTCGTACCTTGGTCTGGCACCATCGCAACCAAGTGGAGATGATGCATGTAGTCCAGTGCTTCGGGTGGAAGGTCCGGGTAGATCGCGTTGTATGGGAGATTTGCGAGGCTGGTGACGCGATGCTCGATGATTGCTTCCTTCATGACCACGACGGTCAATGCCGTGAAGCAGTTGGGGTTGCCGGACCAGCTCTGATGCGGCTCGAAGCCTTCTGGCAGCATGTATCCGGGTATAGAGGCGACGAGATTCTCAGCGATCAGGCCAATCTATGCGGCAGTGAAGACTCCGCCTGTGCAGCTAAGGACAGGCGACAGCGCATACTCGAACACCATGAGCTTAACTCCATTGGGAGGAGTTCTTCCAGCTTGTGTAGCGCTTCTCGTGCTTGAATCGCGTTGTTGCGCATGGCTGTAACATAACGCTGGTGCTGCACGCGTCTCTTTCCAATCGTGGACGGCTTCCTCATCCAGAGTCTTGACCAAAGCGACTGCAGCGGCATGGCTTTGGGCATTGGATTGGTAGATGGAGTGTTTGAGCTCAGAGATTGCTGGTTCCGTTTTGCCATGTTGATGCTATAATGTTCGGAGTGACAGTATGGTGAGAGACAGAAAGTCAGGATTGAATGGAAATTCGAGGCCTGAGAGAAGACGCGCCGGTAAAATCCGCGCTAGCTCATCCATAGCGTACGATCACATGAAGACGCGAGATTCTCTCTTCTTGGCAAGTTGACCCTGCGGGCAATACATGAAGGCGCTCGAAGCCGGAGAGGGCTCTTTTTCCGACTGAGAGAAGTCGGGCCAACTCCGAGGTCGATATTACAGGACCGTGTATACTGGGAGCCTGTGTGTTGCAGAATAGGGAGTACGTCCGTAGAAGATCTCATGTATAATCTGCTGCGAAGTGCTTTGCGGTGAGGTGGTCGTACGAATGCCTTTCTGGACCACGGCGAAGAAGACACTCTGGATGTTTGTTCCGTTCCTGCAGCAGTCAGCAAACAGAGAGAGCTCAAAGTAGTCTTGTCTGGCAGCTCCTATTCACACAAAAGCATAAAGAAGCGATTCCTGTCGATCAATGGGTGACTGGCAAATGTATCTGGCAAGCTTGCTGCTCTAAGAGCGAAATATCACTCCTTTCCGTCCTGTGCGCGCCGAAGCACTCTCCTCCTACCTCCTCTCATCTTCAAAGGCGGATGAATGTCTCCGAGATGTCGACACTCTGATGAGCAATCGGGAGATTGTCGTCGTCCATCTCCTCCTCCTCAAGTTCACTCTCGCTCTCCTGGCTGTCAGCATCCTCCTCATCAACTTCTTCGCCGCCCACAAGTTCGCCGTAGAGATTCTCGTTGTGAGAGTAGTTGCCTATGAAAAACGCGCGATCATCCTTCTCGTTCTGATGCGTCGAAGTCTTATCATCGGTCTGCGCTTCATTCTCTTCACAGTCGGTGTCTTCGTCGGTGAGCTCCTCATGGTCCAGATCACCAGAGTAACGCTCGTCACCGTCGCTATCGCCTAGGCTGACATCGTCATCCAGACGGTAGGTGTCCGGATCCGAGGGGATGATGCGCTCCGTCACAGTCCATGGTCCACCATTGTCGCTCCATGAACCCATGCGGATGAGCTTCTCCGGCACTATCAGACCCTTCACAGCCGTGACTAACTTCGCGATGAACGTAGCGCGAGTTGTCATGTCGAAGACTGGAGGTTGGCTAATGTGATGCGGCTCCACGAAGCGGATGGTCAGGCGAAGTGACTTGAGCAGTCTGCAGAGATCCAGGATGCGCAATGCAGCTGGCAGGTTCGTGATCCAGGTCGACTGCAGCATGGCAAGGTCGGTCACGACTAGAGTGAGGCTTAAGTGACGGAGGTAGTGAAGCGCCTCGGCAGGAAGATTCGGGAAGACCAGAGGGTAGTTGGTGGTCGGCGCTTCCACAATTTGGTGCTCGACGGTTGCATTCTTCAGGATAACATTCGCTGCTTGAGCGTAGCCTGGAATGGAGTGTTAGCACGTATTCCACAGCAGTGTGTTGCTCGCTCTCCTTACAGTTCATGTTTCCACTCCAGCTGTGATCCTCGGAAAAACCTTCGGGCATGAAGCAGCCCAGCAGACTCGCAAGAAGGCCCTCCAGTATTGTGTCGACCTGATGCGGATACATCGACCCATCGACAGCGCCCTGCCTTGTGTGGATTGCGTGCTCAAATACCATCAGCTTCAGCTCCGGCGGCAGACCGTGCTCCATCTTGTGGAAGAGGTCTCGAGCTTGCAACACGTCCTCGCGCCTAGCCGCGATATAGCGCTCGTATTGGCGATTGGGGTCTATGGCTGTTGGGATCTTGACATAGCGGCGGCGGGAGAGCTCAACGAGGTGACTAGCATCTGCAGCAAGTGCAGCTGGGAGGATGGTGATTATGTAGTCCGGCGGCAACGGCTGGGCATTGATGCTCCCTAGGTACTTTGGACCTGATACTGGAGCTTGTAAGACGCCACGACGGCCGCGAAAGTCGAAAATCGCCATGTTGTGTATTTGAAAAGAGAACGTAGGTGGTCTTGATGCAGATGCAAAGGGCATTAAGCGAAAGTGGAAAGTTGGAAATCGCGTAGGGAGGCTGGCGGTCCGTGCTCTGTTGATAATGTGCGATCACATGCAAGCGCCAAATCAACTTCGCTTGGCAGGTCAAACTCGCATTTCGCACACTCTGCCTGCTATTATCACAGCAACATGCAGAGCGCACAGCAGTGGCTGTTCCGCGAGGTATCGCAAGCAGCCTGGCACAGTGCTGTGTTGCCGCCGTGGTGTTTTGACGATTTGGGCCTGATCGATCGACTCTCAGACGACTTTGAGCTGCAGCCGCTCTTTCACCAGCTGGTATGATCGATTCTTTGAACAGTAGCAGAGCTGTGCTGACGATCTACCAGGCTAGAAGAGACGCCTGGAGAGACAGGAACGAAGATGTCGACGTGGAGTGGCGGCGGGAAGTCACGTCCATCGAAGGGAACGTTTGGAGGCTCCTGATCACAGGGCCCAACAGTGAGTGTCAATACCGTTCTGCTTCTCTACAGTCGTATCCTCTTCTGACCAGATACAGGCATTGATGAATACCGCGTTGTCGGCCTCTCGCCAGAAGAGGCCCAAGACTTCATGCCCACCCCAGCGCCTCCTCCAGGCCCAAATGATCCTCGCCCAGCCGTCGATCAGCCAACCCACAGGCAGGAGATCCTGGACCTGCAAGCAGCAAGAAGAGCACGCAGACAAGCGGCGCAGATCTGCCGCAACTGTGGCGAAGCTGGGCATACCCTGCGAAACTGCCCGCAGGAGAGGGCGTTGAGGTGCGCGAACTGCGGCGAGCTCAACCACTTTGCGAGGCATTGTCACAGGCCGAGGGAGCAGGTGCAGTGCGCTGAGTGTGGTGGATATGGGCATAAGAGAAGGAGCTGCAGGGTGGCAAAGAGGCGGAGGGGTGCTTGATCGTGCAGAGATGGAGAGCACGCAGGACGTATATTCGGTCGGTGGAGTTGTTATACTGAATGGTGGTTGTAATGATAAGCAAGGAGTTTTCATGAGGTCTCAAGAAGATGATGAACGAGTGAAGATTGTTTGCAGAAGCGTAATTGATTGAACAGAAACAAAGCAGTATCATTGTCGCCGTGGCAAACCATTGCACAGGAGGCCCGATTGCCAAGTCGACCACCTCATCATAAACCCTTGAAGTCCACCTCCCCAGCGGGTGAACTCATCTAGCTGCTGCTCATCTCCTCGCCGCTTAATGCAGCTCAATCCACCTGCCCTTCAACTTGCCCGGTGTGAAGGCACTGTTCGTAGCCTCCACGACGACTGCATCAGCCAGCGGACGCAGGTTGCTGCAGTCCTCGCCCTCGAGGTGGAACTGGGCATCAGTCGTGCCCTCCTCCAGCACGCCCTGGTCGATGAGCACCTGCAGTAGCTTGTGCTTGGTGTCGAGCGAGAAGGTTAGATCGACGAGCTTGCAGCCCGTTAGCGCGTCGCCACAGAGGCGGAAACGTCGGCCTGGCGAAAATGTCAGTGATGCTGAATGGGAATGGCTTGATTAGGGTAAGGCTTACTGGCATTGACGATTGGTGGATCGCCAGTCATGTCCTCCAGTCCCAGAGCCCGCATATCATTGCAAACCGCCTGGACCTGGGCGTTGCGGACGGCGTTGCGGCGAGCACGCTCTTGCTGATCGGGATTGTCTTGGTTGTCGTGGACCCTCCACATCTGCGAACGACCTCCTTGAAAGCGCGAGTTATAGGTGTCCCTGATCACCCTGACTGAGACCGCGGTGCCGAACCGCCTGTTGAACAGGTCGGTGCGTTGTTGCGGCGACAAATGCTCGAACTCCTGGTACAGGACGATCAGGTAGTGGCAGGCGTCTTCGCTGGCCGTCCAGTTGAACTTGGGAGTAGTGGCCATGATTGATCTGGACGTGGTATATTGGATGGAAGATCGTTTGTATAGAATTGTTGCTGATGGTATGTCTGAAGAAGTTGTGGATGTAGAGGACAAGGAAGGAATCAAGTGGGAAAGTGTAGAGCTTTTATCGAGAGCACAGCTAGAAGAAATTGTCGCTTACGAAAGTGCACTTGCACATGATGATCTGCCGGAATGCACAGGCCGCTGTGAATGGTCAGATCGAATCTGCCAACCTGCCAACGCTAGCCAAATATATGTTCACTCAGCCAATGAGAAGCAAATAGCAGCTTTGAGCAGGTTCCAGATCTGCAGGCTGAGCATTCACTGGAAAATCCCAGCAAGCACAAAGCAAAGACCCATCGTCACAAGCTTGTAGCAATCGAAACAACGAGAAGTGAATGCGGCGACTGCATCCCTGTAGCAGGAACGCCACCATTGCCTCCAGCCAAAGCCTTTACAGGTATCCCAAAAAACTGCCTGCGAAGCTAATCCAACCCTCGAAATTTCGGACTGGCCAATCTTACAGAAGCCACCAAGATCAAGCTTAGGGCGTTTGAAGGCAGTACTTGGCAACCAGAGAGACACGGATGTCGTGTTGAGTTGCAGGAAAAGAGACTCGGATCCATTTGCCTTTCTAATCGGATATATACACACTCCGCTAACGAACAAATGTTGCTGAGGAGCGCTTAGCTTGTGCCAGCCGCAAGAAAATCGTCCCTCTTCAGGACCACACTACATACCACCTACAATTGCTAGTAGACGTGCGAGATCAAATTTGATGTAGTCTAAAACTCTCTACTATAGCAGAGGCATGCGAGTATGCCAAATGCATGAACGCTGATACCAGATCTGGCAAGGTAGCATTCTCACGCCGGCAAGATTGATGAGGCTACCGGTAAAGACTTACACAAGTACTAGCCGCTGTCAAGGGTCATGAGTCGCTCCATTCTGCGTACAGGCATTCATCATGTCGTGCGTGCTTATGAGATGGTCCCGTTCCCGACCATATATCCTGTGATATCTATGAGTTCGTAAGGCGGCGAGCGCGTCCGATCAGCTCCAGTGGAGAAACGCGACTGTTTCATCGATTGAGATCTCCTCTTAGCAAGAGGGAAAAGGCGTTTCGAAAGCGGCGCTGGCTTTGCACTGTCATAGCAATCGCCGTATACCGAGCGATGCGAACGGGCAGAAGCGTGGTAAGATCAAGCTGGTAGAGAATGACGGGCGGTCTGGGTGTGTCACTATGAGGAGGCTGTGGTTGACAGCTTGCATCCAAGTCAGCTAGGTTTCTACTAGAATGTTGGCAAGGCCATCAGGCATTGCATCCCGGGTGGTTTGATGGGCAGCAGGCAAAGATCTTCTGGCCACTGTATGTGGAGACATTTGCTAGTTGAAGCATCTGAGATCTTTTGCAATCATCGTGCTGGCTTGTGGGTCATCTGATTCAGTCTCCTCAATTTCAAAACCTTGCGTGCAGCACATCGAAGTGGTATGACAATCTTGCTCAAAGAGAATATGGGCCGGTTCGTTGTCGTTCTCCACCTCTGAGATGTTCTCGAAGTCGAGCACGAATGGCACTTGCTCGTTCTGGGTGTTCTCGAACCACTCGGAGGGTCTGCTCAGATCAGCGGCGAGGGAAGGCAAGGTATCCTACAGCACGGCCAGCATTTGCACGTTGGGTGGCGATTCAGCTGGCTAGGAGCGCTCGATCAGGCCTCTACGGTGGCAAAGATCGCCGACAACCCATATCCAGCGTTCTGCACACTCGAATGAAGTTCAGCTCGAGGGCGACTTTGTACTCGAAGCTGTTTGCCATCGGTCGTGCAGTAGGGAGGTCATTGTTGGACCTGCTCATAGCGCTAGGCAAGGCCACGGCGATGGCGAGGCGGGCGTACGCCTCGTCGGAACTGCCAGTCAGGCTGTCTCGCTCGGGCTCCAGGTCCGGCATGCTGAATGAGGGCCTGAGGTCGTGCTTGGTTGACACTGATATGATGCATATACTCGATGTATCTAGTGTACAGGTTGATAAGAGATGAGATGTGAGTAAGTAGTGCAGCTGCAGCGTACGTGACACCTTCGTCGACGGCGGCGACAGCGAGCAACAAGTCACAAAAAAGCTGCCCGTGGGCAGGACTGAGTTCATGAGCTCAGGTTTCTGAGTAGTGTTGAACAGTTGCATCCACTCAGGGCTAGTATGCCAGTTGTGGATGATCTGATTGGTGGCTAGATGGGTGTTCTTGGACACAAGCAAAAAGATAATGACAGAGGTTTGCAGCAAGATGGGACCGATCATGCCAGCGTTGACAAGTATCTAGATAACGTCTGAGGCGAAGATCTAGGCGGAGACGCTATAAACGATGCTGCTGGTGTTTGGCTTTCCGAGAAGATCGCTTGTAAGCTTCGGCGCGCAGTCATTGTTGGCAAGCTATGATGGAGTCAGCATAGGTTCGGTGATCTGGTAGGGTCAGAGCAGAGGGAGACGTACACGACCAGACTTCGCGAGCTTTACGAGGGTAGTGTTACCACCTCTCGGACCTACGATCCTGCTATTACGGATGCTACCCTCAGCACCCGAAGCGTGCCCTTTGCCTTTCGTACCCTTCTTGCCCCTGAGTCCTTGCCTATGTTATCTCATTTCTCGTAGACTACTGTCATATTACCGCGATCTGTCAGACAAGAGCTCTATTCTTCAAGCCGGCCTTCTTCACGCTGTGCCTTGGCTCGGTCGTGTGGCGTTTGTGAAACAGCTCGCGTCACAGCGGAAACCCGGCAACACTTTTCGAGATTTCAGATTCCAACTCCCAATCGCCAACATCAACAACTTTCATACATTACTCAGCACGCTCACAACATTGATATACCTTCAGCGAAAGCGTATAAAACATCGGCCGAGATCAATATCCACAGCAACGCGAACATCCCTCTATCAAGTTGCGGCATCTCTCAATGTCTTCAACTACTCCCGATCAATCGTCAGACGATATGGCCACCATCGACCCTCCCGCCGGTCTCACTCTCAACACAAACTGGGCTAAGCCGATCGACGTGAAGAGAAGCGACGCCGTCTGGGTCTTCGAGATGAAGGTCGCGGCCTGGAGCTTGATCGTGACTTGGGAGAGGGACTTCGGATTCGAGCCAACCAAGAAAGAGATAGCGGAAGCCTTCAGTCACGTCTACAAGGACTGGCTGACGTCCCGTCCCCGATGGGCGAATCAGCCGATGGATTGCGAAAACATTCGCAAGCAGACGCAAGAGGCCGAGCGCGAGACCAGAATACCAAACGTTGCTTGGGCTTGGATCGACGATCGCGATACCGACGACCAAGCAATCATCGATAGAAGGATGGAATTGAAGAAACCAATCATCGACAAGGTCCAGAAGGCGCTCGAGTACGTGCGGGCCAATCCTGGTGAGGTGACGAGGAATTGGGCGCCGCAAGGGCAGCAGGTGACGACTCCTGCTCCAGCGCAGCGGCTTCAGAGGAAGCGGAAGTCCACCGCGATGAATAGTGCGGGCGACGAGGAAGATCAAGCAGACGAGGAGGAGAAAAAGGAGGAGACTGAGGCCAGTCACGTGCATGAGCGCCGTGACACTGGTCGTAGGAGAAGGACGTTGAATGCGCGCTATAACGAGGAGAGCGAGGACGAGAACAGCAAAGAGGAAGAGTATCAGCCTCGCAACAAGAAGCGCCGCGTTACTATCGATCCGATCGTCGGCGCCAACCAATCCCGGCCTCTTCCTGATCCGCCAGTAGGCCGATTGCTCACTAACATCACACCGCCCTTCCACCACAAGGACGTCATGGCCGCTGTCCGGGCTCGTTCTGGACGGCCAGATAAGTACTACAGCACGAGACCAACGCAGTCAACGCAAGACTATATTATCACCGAAGCCGGCGAGAGGTTTGTGGTTCCACCTGAGCTGCAGAGGCCTGAAGCACAGATCGACTGGGAGGGCTTGGTTGAGGATACGAGAAGGAAGAAGGAGTGGGATGAGGCGAATCCGGAGGAGTTGATGAGGTTGAAGAGTCTACCTATGACAAGTGAGAACTTGAGAAATCTGGTTGGGAGGCATTTGACGGCTGAGCAGAAGGGCGGGAGGGACGGGAACCAGGAAGCGAACGGTAACGAAGTTGAAGTGACTGATGTTGCTAGTGGCAACGCAGACGATCGGATGCAAGACGACGCTACCGATGCGGTGCAGCAACCAGATACTGCGGCTACGAGCGCCAACGCCGGCAATGCCACCGACCGTCTTATGTCTCGCCTTGCTCCTGAGAGTCGGGGCGCGGCTAAGGAGATCATAGACGCGTTCAAGAGAGAGCAGGGCAGGCGGCAGTAGGTCTTTACCCTCGACGAAATTGCTGCCAAGTGAGGAGGTCATGAGCAAGGACGAGGTGTTGCGAGAAGGGTGTTTGGATGTGTGAGTAGTGGCGTTCTGGCAAGCTTGAGAATGATGGCGTTCCGCGAGGCGACATGAGCGCCTGGCACTTCTGGACCTGGCGGAGGATGCAGTACAGCTGGGCATTTGCTCCTAAGCGGTTGGCTCTGGGCAGCACTGTGGGCCATTTCTCAAATTCTTTAGGGTGGTTGCTGCTGTTGTTCATAGGCGAATTGATGTCTTCTTGACTTGCACAGAGTGCCGTATCGTCTCAAGGCTGTTCAAACCCCGCATCACATCAGACATGTGTCTGCTCAGCCCTGCTACGTCTGCTCTGTCTGCTTTATTGTGTGCTGCACAGAAAAATGACCAAGACTATCTCAGAAGGCGGCATCGTATCGTTCAAAGCTAGAGAATGGGGAAGATCTCTGTCTCGCAACTCCAGTCTCCGTCTGCTTCGCCATTGACTGACAAGAAGACGGGAAGCTTTGGAAAACATTTCAAAAGCGAAGATTGGAGACCCGCGCTGCCATAGTCGCTATCTACGATGCTATGTGCCTGCGATAAAAGCTCTGTCGATACTAAAGCAGCATCGTGGTTCTGCCGCTTCGACTGCCACAAATCTTGTTGAGTGAAACCTGGGAGACCTTGAGCAATGCGAACATCTGACCTAGACTGGAGCTCGCGAGCGAGACCAACGCATCAAAACCCCAAGGATCTTTGGGAGAGCGCCGTGTAAAGGCGGGATTTTCAGAGAATGCAGTGCTTGAGGGCAGGCTGCTATATGGTGGACGACCACAGTATCGAGATTGATGTGATATAGATACAGTGGGAACCGTAGAGAACAGGTATCAATATAGGAAAGCGAGGATTATTGTCAGTGCAAACCTCTTGATGCTACTACGCTACTGATTCGCCCGTCGATGTACGTCCCGCGGCCCTTCTCTCCTCTCGCTGGTCGCCTTGGTGGAAGCCATTGCTGGTAGCCGCCGCCATCACCCACTCCTATAACGGATCGACATTGGTGACCCTATCACCCAGACGCCGACCCGCCATGTTGCGAGAGGCGCCACCCACGCCTCAAGCAACATGCACATGCACGATCCTGCCCCTCAGCTTGCCCGGCGTCATATCGCTGTCAGTGCCCTCCTTGCACACCAACTCTGCCACGTCTCGCAGCTCGTCGCACGCGCCGCTGCCCAGGTGGAACTTGGCGTCGGTGGTACCAGCGGGCAGGACGCCGCCGCGGATCAGCTCGGCGATGAGCTTGTCTTTCGAGTCGAGCTCGAACTTGGTGTCGGCGATCGTGTGGTCACGGTATGGGCCCATGTCGGTCGGGCCGGTGCAGCGGCGGAAGTTGCGGCCTGTGATTGTGCATATGTCAGTATTGGTTGTGTTAGTGTGGCATTGGATGAAGCACTTACGAGCCATGATGAATGGTTGCCCAGCCATGTCCTCCATCTCCTTCATGCGCATCCAGTCTTCAACGACTGCGACGCGCCTCCCTGATGGCCTTGCGCCTATCCTTCTCAGCTTGATCTGGCTCTGACCAGTTCATGTCGGGGGCCAAGCGGTCTTCGTTCGTGATCTTCCACCACTGCTTGCCGCGGCCCTGCAGCTTGCGAGACGTCCAGGTGTCGCGCAGGCGGTCGGGAGAGTAGGCGGTGCCGAAGATGGAGTTGAAGAGGTCGGCACGTTGCTGGAGGGTGGTGACGTGCTTGTATTCGTCCTCGTCGAAAAGGAGGGCGAGGGTGTAGCAGGCGTCGAGGTTGTGGGACCATGAGACCGACATCTTGCTTGGCGTTAGTGGTGGTGTTGATGGTATGGAAGGCTTCGTGTTCGATGTAGGTGATTGTGACAAGTCGGAGGTTGGAGGGTTAGAAGGCGAGGGCTTGATCTGTCGAGTTGTTGGAGGTTTGGTCATGGCGAAGGAAAGGAGGAGAAACCAAAGGGAGAGGGGCTTCTTATACTCAGAAACGCTTGCAAAACGACGCTATACTCCACTTCACGAGTCAGGCACGTGCGAGCAGACTTGCAGATGACCAGGATCGTATGGCAGATGTGGCAGACTAGCGTCTGTTATAAGCGGATTATGTCGTAATATCTGCTTGTCTATTGCAGAAAGACGACCCAAGCAGGGCAAACTCGACTTTCACGTGCAACAAAACAATCGTCTTGGTCAATGGGTCAAATGGGATTCTTTCTTACACCTCAATGGTTGAGCAAGACGACTGTCATTGAGAAAGGCCACTGGGCTTGGCTGGGATAACCAACAAACAGCGCGGTCAATCAAGTTTGCGAGGGAGAGCTTTCAAGATTTCTTTGAATCGCCTTCAAAGTCATTGTAGCTCCCTTGCTGAGAACAGTCTGTGACTTGTGAGTGCTTTACCCTGGTTGGATATATCTGTCTGCCTCAATGGCCTCTTGGCAGACTGGATATGCCGACAATCATGCTCATCCCTGCCTATTGCAAATTCACTGGCATCTTCATGCGCATTGGTGATTGATCTCATCCAATCATTTCCTGTTGTGATACGTGAATTGTTCATCGATCTGGTTGCCAGCCTTTCTGGCAAGTCTTGTGAACGAGTGTCCGAGCGTGTGACGCTGGCTCGTGCGTCTTTCTGAATTCGCGGCTGGCAATACATAAATTCGAGTTGATCTCTGCGACATTTGCGACATTTGCAACATTCTCAAACAACATCAACCCCATACAGACATTACGATCCAGCCCCCGATCCGATCTTATATTTCAAGCTGCAACATACATATAATCTATCACCAGTCGATCAACCAATCCACATCCAACATGCCGCACAGCGACGACTCCCTTCGCTGGAACCAGGCAACCCGCCAAACTCTGCACCTATGCATGACGAGATTCAATCCTGCGCTATCCGAAGAGCAGATCATGACCATCCTTCGCAAAGTCCATCCGAACGACTTCGACGGCCGCAAGTTGACGTGGGAAAAAATCACCAACGCCTACGTCAAGGATCCCAAGTATAAGCCGGCCTTGCGTCGCAACTGGGACGAGATCAAGGACGAGGACAACCCAACCGAGGCGCAGAAGGCGGCAAGGAAACAAGAGAGGGATACGGCAATGGTCGAGATAAGAAGAGTGATGGCAGCTGAGAACATTGTTGGCACGGAGATAGATGCTGGGGTGGCTGCTCAGGCTGGACCATCTCAGCAGGGTCAAGGTACACAGGAGGCACCGCGAGCAGTGAGTGAACCATCGATGATTAACGCAGTATCAGATACTAATGCCCGACAGAGCTCAAGCACCGTCTCACAATTCTCTGGCATCCCTCCGACCAGCGCCGGCTGCCCATTCTGCAAGCAGAGCAATGACAGGGCCAACCAGATCCATCCAGTACCAATGAATGCCAGGGACTTCTCTCTGATCCCGTTCATCGACTGGGAGATCAACGGCGAGAAGTGCGTCTACCTGTTCTTCACCGACGCCAGCGACAGACAGCATTTTGGCTGGGTCACGGAGCAGACGATGGAGGATATTGAGGTGTCGTAGAGTATGGGAATGGTATGCGCTTTATTGAGATACTGGTCTGGTTGTGGAGGCGATGTATCACACGGTCGAGATTCATTTGTTAGCGATGGCGTACCGGAAGGCAACCAGGAATAATGCAACGATATCGTGACCTACGATAACACTACTGCCGGCTCACGATCGACACTAAATAGGCATGATGCTGTCATATCATTTGCTAACTGCCGCCTTCCCCTTTCCACGTTATATTCGAATGAGAATGCGAGTCCCACAACAAGCTGTGCGAGATGAATACGCAATGACTGTGAGGCTTTGGAGAGCAGATCCTATGCTACGGCCCTACATGACTCAGCAGATGGAAGGCAACGACAGGGACGCAACGCACTAGGCAAGTAGTCTTCTACAGGACAGCCCTGTATTGAGCATGCACCTGATGAAGAACCTTGGCACGCAACCTTAAGTAAATGGAAGAAGAGTAGCCAACCAGCTACACCTACGAGACCTACATCACGACGCCCTACGTCCCTCTTGCCGGCCTCTCCACACTCTCCCGAGGCGCTTACAGGCAGCTGTCAACGCAGCATCTCTTCACTCGGCTCACAACGTGAGCGTCCCCAGCGGCTGTCTCTGCGATCGGAAACTCGCCGGCCATGTCGATTTTCTTGAATTTGCTTGCGTGTAAGTTTGGTTTTCGGGATCGTCACATCAGACTCTTGCCTAGTGAACAACGGTTGTCGAGGAGATGCACAGGTCAGTCAGGCGCCTGCGATCACGACAGCCCACAGTGCCCTTGGCTAAGCTAGTATATTTGCCTCTGCGTGTCGAACAGTGGGAGAGATGAGGTAACGACCAAGACAGTCCAACTTCTTTGCCTACTGATGACGCCTCTGCTTGTTGCCTGGTCAGCCTCTGAATGTGTTCCCTGCCCAGTGTCTACTTTAGAGAAGAAGTCACGGCTTGTACAAGTCCAATTTCTTCTTCCCCTTCTTCTCGCGCCTCCTCTTCCACAGCTACTGGATCTCCTTCTTGCTTAACTTCTGTTGCCTCCTCTCGTCCTTAAGGCTCTTTCCACTATGAACGTTAGCTGCCGTGTCAGCATCGAAGTATGCATTAAGCTGCCTTCCGCTCTTGTTGTAATCGTTGTGGTGGTCCACCGACTTAGCCTCGGTCTGGACGCCGCCAGAGAAGCTGGTAGATGCGCCGACGGCCGGAGAGTCTTCGCGCTGGTGAATGAGGGCAGATGGACAAGAGCTGACGGGTTGTAATCCTCCTCTGCAAGCTGTGCTCGACGCTTCTCCTCGTGGTATCTGACATATGGGGCGCTTGGGTCGTAGCTGCCGTGAATTGCTGGATTGTAGCCTTGGTACTCCGGAACTGGCTCGCTCGATGGAATGAGCATCATCTTATAGGTGATCGTTTACCGCTGCGAGCCGAGAGCATTTGGTGCCGCAGCCGGAAGGACTCGATTACCTCAGAAGGTTGCTTAGTTGCTATGGCAGCCTGTGGACTTGTCTTTGACCCGGAAATGATGCGAGTGTGTGTCGGTTGGCCACAAGGGCTCGCCCAGCTCGTCGTAATACTCGCCGAGAAGGACCCATTGCAGCGTTGACCGCCCAGCCGAGCTTGTACCAGCTGTCCTTGCGGTAATCGGCATGAGCGAAGGCTTCGATGGCGTTGTTTCAGGCACTGCACTCTCGCGTTATAGTGCTCTTGGAAACGCCGCGGACTGCTCCTGACTCGTGGAAACGTGAATGTTGGGGATGTCGTACCTCCTTCGACCCGGAGACCGCCAAGCATGCGATCGAGAGTACCGCCGACCAAGCACTTGACTGGCACATCTGCGCTCCGCAAGTCAACGATGATGCTGCATCTCAGCAAGGGCCGGCGGTTCTCCGGTCTGAAGGTGAGTGCTCACTGTTGGCTCTCTCTTGGGTGTGGCTCGCGGCGAGATGAGTTGACGTTCCTTGAATGCAGATAGACCTCCACGACGGGCGACTAAGTCTGGCAAGGGTCCGTGGAATCGAATGCAAGCAATGATCACGATGCTCCTGCTCAAGTGGGGTGGATTCGGTATGAGTATGAGTGGCCGTCACCAAGGGGTCTTGTAAGCCGTACTGAGAGGGTCCCCAATGTCTATGCCTCACGCTGTTTGGCTCAGACAGTCTGGAGGTTGAACAGGCTTACACTGTCCTGCCCGATGCACAGGCAACCGTCTATCAGTAGACCGCCTGATGCTTTGACAGAAATCCGTCGCCGATATGTAGAGACCGGCACGGGCATGTAGTCTACGATCATACCTCCTTCAAATCGTCCTGTCGCTTCCAGGCCAACCTGATTGGCAGCTCATAGCTCCGTGGCGGTGGTGATCTTGTCATACTCGACATCGAAGCAGTTGTAGGTATGCTCAGCTGCTGCTCCCGACACCTCCCAGACATGGTGAGCTCGCTCCAATCATAGCCCAAAAGGCCCTGTCAGGACATGCTTGATCCGGATGGCGTTGTCGTTGCTAGGTTGCAAGGCCGAAGCACTGAAGTGACTGTCGTGCTTTTTGCTCCATAAGCCGTGGCCGCCTTGTTTCATCATCGAGAGAGCATGAAAATGGTCCTTTTCACAGACACGAATAAGTCTTCAGCCTGCTCGGAGTACTCAGTCGGTCGAAGGCCCCACATTGCTGACGTTACCAACAGACGCCTCTTATTGTATCGCCGGAAGGTTTTCGATCACAGAACTCCAGCCCACAATGGCGTCGCAGCTCTCAGAGCACATGGCGACGTGCGGCAAGGCGAGCAGCAGATTGGCACCAATGACTTCCTCGGTTGTCTGCTCGGGAATCTGAGCAGTCATTGCCAGGCTGCAAGCAATTAAAGATAGGCCGACCAAGATATGGAAGTACCAAACAGGTCGCAGAGCAAGACCATGCATCTCGTGACCGGCAAGCCTACTTGATCATGCACGAAGTAGAATTCGTCTGATGCAAGGACTCTTCGGGCCTCCTATTGCTTGCGCTTCAAGACTTTGCGTCGTCAAGCATGTCTGTGATTGGCGCCTGAGTCCGTTGTGGGTCGTATTGCCCTTTTCTGCGCCTCGAGGATGGTGCAGGCCTGATGTCAAGACGCAGATAGGATGCGCGACCTGACTGGGCTGACAAGCCATACCTGCCTGAGTATGACTGTCTTGCCGGAGCGTAGGTGGTGTCACGATGCTTCAGTACTCGTAAAGCTGGTCAGCCTGTTCCTCGCCGTCCAGACGGCCGATCTGCACATTGAGAATCGGCCAGCTGGTATCTCGTTGTTGGGTGATCCTCCACATTTGAAGTGCCTGTCGATCACGAGACGTGTTGGTGCGTCAGAGTGAGAACTATCGCGTGGCACAGCACGGCCCGGCTGGTTCGAAGGGCGCCGCACGAGCTCAACGTGAGAGAGCGGACAGATAACAGAGCTCAAATCCACGATGGGCGATCGTAGATTGTCGAGTCTAAGCTAGAGAGCAGCCTTGAGACCGTGTGCGAGTCCCCATTCTCCGCGGGCTCCGCGCTGCAAGGCCGTCATCGCCAAAGGCCGCGGCGTCTCCTTCGAGTGATGCCAGTCGGTTGGCTGATATGACATCCTTGTTCTTGACACGCTTGCATCTGGCCTTCGACATTGATGCCAAGTTGTTGGTGACAGTACTTGGGACTTGTCCAGGTATCCGAAAGCAAGACATGCGCTCCAGTGTAAGAAGACCGGCTGTGGTCAGGATCGATCACAGAAGCGGTGAGTTGATGCCAGGACTCAGGCGAAACTTGCTCGCGCAACTTGGCAACTAAGGTGTCCGTCAGCGCTTGTAAGCAGCTCATTGTCGGCAGCAGCGTCCATAAATGCCTTGAGCTTGTGGTCTGGACAAGCGTCTGTAATCGGATGTGCTGTACCTGGCTTTGAACATAGAGATCCAAGATGCCGCTCGGATGCCAGAAGATGATTGTCCAGCACTTCGTCAAGCAGCACCATCTCAGGGCGCTCTCTACATCGCTCGCACTGCTTTTCAAGGTGTCCATTGCTCCATGGACCTCTCGACCGCCCAAACCCTCCTCTTGTCTGATGCTGCCAATCGCGTCTTGCAGCCCTGCCGTGCTCGTATCGACACCATTATCCTACCAGAGAAGATGTACGGCTTCCAGGTGAGGTCAGATCAGCCTGCGCGTAAGGTGCTTGTCATAGCCCGAGAGGCTGAGTAGCAGTGGGCGGAGGGTCGAGGGCTCTCGTGCAGCTGGTGGCCTGGGCAGGTTGCGTCCGTTGGTGACACTGAGGTCTCGAATCAAGGACCGTGGATGCAATCGAGAATGTGAGTGGCTTCGCATCCGAGGAGCATGCGGCGATGCAAACTCATTGTGGGTCTAAGTCGTGGTAGCGAGATTGTGCTTTTGCTCCAGGCAGGAACATTCGGCCTTCACGGAGAGCGGCTCAAGGATGTTAAGGCTCGCGTCGAACTAGAATATCACCAGCTGCTGGTCTGCCTGGGACGTAGAGTGTATGAGTGCGTATCAGCGAGAGATCAGCTATGGTGTCATCATACCCATCGCTGACAGCGTCCGCCGGCATCCTTAAGGAGCTTTTGTGATGTAGTCGTCGACTTACCAGCCTCTGTTGATCGTCGTTGATGAGCTCTTGCAAGTCTCCACGCTGCGAATGCCGCCTGCAGGCCCAGGCCCCGTATCGAGGTGCTGAGACTCGTCAAAGGCAGGCGGTTGCTCTATGTGGACGCATATTAAGGCCTCTCAGTGCAGATTTTGGAGTGCTCATCTTTGAGGTATCGTTGTCGTTCTTGTACGTTTCGCGGTGCTGCATCCTTCTCGATCGTTGTCTTCTGTAAGATGGTCTCTTTTGTGGCTACGGTGGGCTACAGAGTGGGTAGCAGGTGCCAAGTGATGAGACTGCTTTGGTCGAAAGTCCACTTTCAACCGGGCGTCAACAAGGGAAGCCATGCAAGAAAGTCCAGAGCGCGCATTGATGCTTGCGTGACTTTGTGCTGGTGCGATGGAGCTATGATTGAGCCGTCGAGGTCGCGAGGCCAGCACGAGAAGGGTTTCATTCTTGCGTGATGAAGGCATCTGAGAAACATTGGCAGCTTCGCCGTGAGGCTAGCTGGAGGTGTGGCATCACTCAATCACGCATTGTAACGCCGGAAGCTGGCAGTATCTGCGCGGCAATCTCACGGTCACGACTCTTCTCCAGCTCACAGCAAAAGCTGAGGCACTGATGAAAAGAATGAACGAGCTGGATGAGTTGGGCTAAGTGACCAAAGCCCAGAGCCACAGCTGCCACAGCTCGTGGAGAAACAACAAAAATTGCACCCGCCAACGCATGACCGATGTGCAATGGTCAGAGGAGTTGCTACCACCGCGCCGCCCGACACGGTGGAGGAAGGAGTCTTACGACAAAGGCATTCATGAGCGCCCCCTTCGCGGCAGCGTAGGCCTCGGAACAACGTACTGTGAGATGTGTCAGTCAGGGAGCGAGGAAGTGGTTGAAGGTAGGGGGCAGATGCTTACCGCTTGTAATTATGGGAAGAAGAAGAGGAAGTCTGGGAGAGAAGGCCGGAGTTTTATGCCGCTGGATGGCGCTAGAGCGGCAACCGGAGGAGCCAGTTGCCAGGGCATGGAGGGTATTGAGTCAGTCTCACTGCTGGACTCGTGCGAGCTCGAGTCGGAAGGTACGCGTGACGTTGGTCTAAGGGGAGCTAGTGTGGCTATGAGGACCTAAACATTGCAGGATGGCCACAGATTGATGGTATGAACACTGTCAATGAAGACCACAACTGTCAATAACGGTGTACTTGTAAGCAGCATTGATCTTCGCGATATCGTTGTGATTCTCTACGTGATTGAGAACGATTCGAAAATCCTCTCAGTGGAGCAGTCGAAGACACCACAGCCTGATAGTCCCAGCAACGGACCCCCGTCTGCACTGCCCGCGGCATCACGCGCTGTTGTTGATATCGGCTTGTTCCGGACTGCATTAGCGCCAAAGAAGGGGTATAAGTAATTTCCTAACTCTCCCTCACAACCTTCTTCTTCTTCCTCACATATTTACTCAGAACAGGTGCTGAGCCCGGGGAGTTCAGGGTCGGGTGCAGTGGTGGGAGTGCGGGCGGTGCCGGGGGGGAGGATTTCATTTTTTCATTTGGAGGGCTGACCACCTTGCCCCCGCTGCATTGGAGATCACGAAGTCCATGCGGCCTTCCAGCGTGCAGTAGCATCGCACAGCGCTCGCTGTCGCTGGCCGTTGTCCTGAATGGCCCACGCCGGGTACTGGGGCGAGGAGCGTAATTTTTGATTTCTACCCTTCCTTACTGCGGTGAATACTTGCTTCGGCAGGTTGACTTCTACTTATCCAGGGCTTCGGCTCGGCGGTCTTCGTGACTTGCTCTTCCTCACTTCGGTGAGTATCTGCTTCGGCAGGTTGCTACTTTTTCATCAGCTCAGTGGTCTTTCTGGCCGCTGACTGGAGAAGAAGCTTCTCCTTGACCATAATCTCATCACGAAGACAGCCTTGTCGCAACCGCAAGATCGTCATTGCACGGTCGCAATACTTTCAAACCGTACCGGATCATGTACTGAGACTTACGGGGATTAATATCGAGGCTGCAATCACGGATCCGTCGCTTCGCCATCAAAAGAACGGCTTTTGAAGGCAGTGCTTACTGTTGCCCTGCTGTGTCCACCCAGGAGCCACAATCTGAGCGGCTGCTTCGCATTCAGCCGCCGTTCAATGCTGACTGATATCTTTGCCCTCACTACATACATTGCTCCCTTCGTTTACCGACACAGCGACGAGCCAGTGACTTTAAACAGAATAGGAAGCGTGCAAGATCTCCGATCGAAGCAGGCAGGCAGAGATCCTTCGATCACCAGGCGTCAGGAAGCACCGATCCGTACCTCCCAGGCATTCGGAGCCTTATTTCTCTGCAGGCCTGTATACAAGCTCCTTCGTGCAGTTCCGGATCACGCTCTCACGCACTCTCTCTTGTCCGAACATTGCTGTTCTTGCCCAGCTACAATTTATCGAGGGATCAAGCTCAGCAGTATCACGAGTAACTCTGCTACACCTTGCTACGCATCTGGGAGAACGGGTTTGGCCAAAAGAAAGAGATGGGGAGGGCGACAATACTTGACGTGGACTGCGAAGGTGGGCATGGTGCTGCATACGATATTGGCGGCGTGATGAACGCTGTAGGATGACTATCACGGTCGGCTGTTGTTTCGCCAGGAGCTGATGCGAGCGCGAGGATGCTGAGAGCACACGGGCGGCTTGGGAAGAGTACGCTGAGCTCCTGCGGGAGTATTGAGCAGCCGGATGGATCTTGGCATTTCTAGGAGACTTTGTGCCGATCAGCTCGACGCCATATGAGATCTCTGTGATGCCTGTCTGTCGCCATGGTCACTTCCTGTGCAGCACGAGAAGTGGCATAATGGCAAGCTCGGAAGGCCACGATGACGGTTCCCAGGCATCGTTTGGAGGGCTTGTGATGGCGATCAGCATAGGAAGTAGGCGGCTTGGAGCAGCTCAAAGGGCACTGGATACCAGTACATAATAGTATCATAACAATTGGATTCTTGGGACGTCTGAGTACCATGATCTCATGATCCTCAGATCTCAGCCATCATATCACTTTTCTGCTATGCTTGAATCAGTCATACTTGACGTGAGCCTGGTGACGCTGCTCCTCTGACCACTGATAGACCTGAATTATGGTGACCCGCATCAATGGGGCAGACAGTGCCGTCATTTTCGACTTTACTACTCTCACATACTCCCGCTATCAGTGATCTCAACTTCGTGCCCTCTCAACCTCGTACTTCCAGCCGTCATCTGTCACCGTCAACGACATTCGGCGGTCCACCCGCTCTCCACCCGGCATCACCATGGTGTCGCGAAGCTGACCCATGGCATTGCTGCCTCCACCTCCTCCACCACCGCCTCCGCGCTCCTCACCGCCGAATCCTTCACCTGTGGGTCCTGTTCCCACCGGGTGTGCCCCCCGATCGTCACCTCTGCCTCGACCCCCCTGATCCTCACATACACCCTCGCCACCCCCGTCTCCACCCTGATCCTCTGCTCAATCTGCACGTTTCTCAACAACGGCAGTCTCTCGCCAAATCTCACCAGCCATTCTCCCACGTCCCGCGAGTCCGCGTAGAACCCAGCCGCCGGCTGGTCCAGTCGGCTGGAGCTGTACGAGAAGCATTGCTGCCCGTAGTACAGCTGATATGCTTCTGCGCGGAACAGCTTGCACGTGCGCAGCAACGCTGGCTCCAGGTGAACTCGCAGTGAATGGCAGCCAATGGTGGAGATTGGCATGTGGTTGCCACTTGCGGCTGGGTGCTCGGGACAGGTGGCGAGGGAATGGCTGGCGGTATTGAAGACCGGCTCTTCACTGAGCACGGCCAGGTCGTAGATGCGGTTGCGGAGCTCGGCCGAGATCTTGAAGATCGGGATGGCCGCCGTGCTGTTGTGAGCGATTGCAGCATTTACCGCTGCGGCACGAGCAGTGCGATCGCTTGCACGTGATATCGTCTCCTTCTTGTCTTGGTGGAGGAGGACGCAGATCAGGTCAATCCTCTCCAACTCCTCTATCCCGACCGAGCCGATTCTTCTCTTCACCAACGCGACCAAAGCATCACGGCCCAAGGCCCAGTACTGGCTGTTGACAGCCATCTCCATCTTCGCACGCCGAATGGCAATTTCCATGGTGGATGATTGCATGATGATTGATTTATTGATTGATTTGATTGATAATTGCAGAGGCGGAAGAGCGATAGTGGTTGATGATGCTTTGCAGTAGGAAGAGTATAGGATCGCTGCAAACGAAAGCGGAAGGCACGAAAATCCAAAGACACACAACAAAAGGTCTTGGCGGAGCTACATGGGTCAAGCTCACAAAACACCATGAAATGCATCCATACCCCAATCAAGATCTATACAACACCACGAAGAGTTACAATCCATACCAAAGTAACCAAGGAATGCTCATCATAAGCAAGAGACTCCACGCCAAGAAGCAACACCACAACTGCCTTAAAGGAAGATCTCACAGCAGCAACAATCCCTGACCCTCCCCTCATCAACCAAAAGCTCGGTACTCGGCCACCTCACCCGCAAACAGATCAGCCTCCTTGATTTCAACCCACGGCATAGCCTCCATCACGGCACCCACAACCTCCTTTGCCTCGTGCATGACCAGCTCCGCATCGTACCGACCGTGCTCCAGGCGATGCAAACGTACCACTCTCGCCGAGCCACGCTTGCCCTGAACGCGGACAACAATGTTGGCGAAGAACTCGATTGGACTCCACGACGGCAGAATAATCCGCTGGATGACCTCGACGTTCTGCAGCATGGGTAGTCGGTCATCGAAGTGATGTAGCCATGGAAGGATTTCATCAGGCTCTGCTGTTCGCATGTATGTATGGCATCTATCGGAAGAGTACTGGAAGAGCTGCACCGCGTAGTACATACTACGAGTCTCTTCTCGGATTTGCTTGCAGGTCCGCAGTAGTCCAGGCTCCATATGGAAGCGGCCAAGCATGAGCGAGCCTGAGATCCTCTGGCCGCCCGTGGTGGCGAGAAAGCTTTCTTCGCTATTGATGACTGGCTCAGACTCAACGACAGCCAGCTTGAAGATGTCGTTACGCAACTCCGCTGGAAGCTCGAGGAGTGGAATGGTCTCGGTAAGGTTGTGGTGGATAGCAGTTTGCAGTTGGGCATGGCGAGCTTCCTTCTCTCGCTCCGTGGTGGGCATGTTGCGGATAGTCTCCTCTGCGTCTTGCTCGAGCAACAGTACGATTAGTTGCGCCTTGTCCTCCGCCCACGCCTTCTTGATGTACATCCTCCGGTCCACTAGCCTCTCGAGGGCACGATCACCGACCTCCCAGTACAAGCTATACGCCGACTTCGTCTCTGCGTGGTGGTGGACGAGAAGAACAACGCGGGCTTCTTTCGTCGTTGCTTTGCCGCGACCAGGAATGTTGCGCTCCTTCAAGCGCTTCGCGAGCTGGGTCGACGACATCGACTCGTAATCTTGAATGGAATCCATCATCATGGCTTCGATTTCCGTGAGCGCGGTAGGTGAGGCCCTAGGGCAGCGGAGTGTTGGCGACAGCTGAGTGTCAGACGAAGGTGGATCTGGGAATCTCGGTGCCTTGAAAGAGCTTGATGCGAGAGCGAAGACGCGCTTTCGGATATCTCGAAATTTTGGTTCTAGGCGCGGGCCGCTAGGGTTGATTCACATGCTGATCAACAAAGAGCCTCTCTTCTGCGCCCAATCAAGACTGACGGCGACCTTTTTGCCATTGAGTATATCGACTGAGAGCACAGCTTTACTGGAGTATAGCGTAAGACGTCCCAAGCTGCTTTACCACGCATGCACGGCGTCTGGATTTCAGGCCTGAGCACGGACTGCACTTCGAGAGCATGCTGTATATAGAAGCACTCTATAGTATGAAAAACGATTACTTCAGCATCTCTTTCGTACGGGACAGGAGGCGAGCACTAGGGCACTCTCGGTGCTCAAATTCAGTATATCAATGCCGTAGAAGGACAATGACCAAGGTTGAAGCACATTGGCTTGCAATTAGCATGCACCAAACTTTGCTCAACATTAAACAATGAATGCCATTCACAGTGGTAGGTCCTGATACAGACTACTGGTAAGATACATCCTGGACCCATTCGCGTTCCATCTCGCCCTTTTAGCGTTGGCAAATTGCATCATATCCAGCAACATTTCCGCCGCTAAATGCAGGAAGACTATGTCGAGCATGTCCTGGAGAAGTCTTGATCTTCTGTATAGAGCGCACGTAACGTGACAGCATGCCTCACTGGTCGAGTTAGTGGCCCTATAAGCATCCTGGCAAGTCGAAATCTACCACCCAGGCACCCGCCTTCCAGCCTTCCGCCACCAGACAGTACATCACTGCCTCTTGAATGTGACCCACGGCATCACGGTCTCGACAATCTTCTGCATCTTGCTGGCCACTGTCGGAACTGCCTCTAGCATCGTCGGAGTAGGTGCCCCAACATTGGTGACCTGTACCTCAGCCTCTCTTCCTCTGATCTTGACCTGCACACTCGCTACCTTCTTCCATGTGCTAAAGATCCAGCCATCTTCAACAACTGCCATGACACACTAGTTGATGTCCACTACTCGTAGTAA
This sequence comes from Teratosphaeria zuluensis, assembly GCA_007113905.1. NCBI lineage: Eukaryota > Fungi > Ascomycota > Dothideomycetes > Mycosphaerellales > Teratosphaeriaceae > Teratosphaeria > Teratosphaeria zuluensis. The sequence goes on along the minus strand of VCMQ01000040.1, from coordinate 5,124 downwards.
CGGCAAGCGTTCCCCAAAGTTCTCGAGCCAGGTTGTGATACGGTCCACTTGAATTGGCGGCTTCTGATTCCGATCGAATCTGGTGTTGTATGAGAATAACTGTCGTGCGTAATACATCTCTCGAGCTTCCAGCCGGAAGACTTTGCATGTGCGGATGATGGGCGCCTCAAGGTAGGGTTGGAAGTCCGCAGCCAGGCGAGCTGCCGGAACCACACGGCGCGGATGAGGTTGCCAGCTTGGGGATCTACCTCCAAGAAGGTGATCATGGATGTGAGTGTAGGGCTGACCCGAGACATTGCTCACCGGCATCTTGACGTCGTCGTCAAAAATCAATTCGTAGATCCTGTTACGGGTCTCTCCAGGAAGCCTCAGAAATGCGGCGATGCCTGAGTTGTTGTCTTCAAGGCGGCGTGCATTCCATTGCGGCGGAGCTTGCGTTGAGGCTCGGTGGAGGGCCGGGCACGTGTCGTCTCGGTGATGTCTTGTTCCAGTAAGTCGATAATGAAGTGCACTTTCTCTTCCTTACTACCTGGAGATCTCCCAATCCTTCTCTTCGTGAGTCTCGCAAGCTTCGCCGGGTCCATAATTTAGTAATTGCTACTTGATGCAGCGCTGTATTGCTTGGAGTATGCTGTAAAGCCCGGCTTTGGCCGCGACAGGGTGCGTTGCTTGTTCTCCTCGACTTTCACCATTTTATTCTTCGCCTCTATCACCTCGTCGTCATGGTAAAGTAGCAGAGTGAGCAGCTCTGCGGCGTCGGTGACGAATATGTCACGCTCCCGCAGAAGCTGCTCGAATTTAGCCGCCGAAAGCGATACGTAGTGAGCTTCCCGTCTTTTCTTGATACTCTCCACGACCTCCGACGCGGCCTTCGGATCATGCTCTATCAGTAGCGCAATCCTGAACTGCCTCGCCTTCAACTTCTTCAACTTTGTGTGGCCGACGATGCCGCACTCCTCCAAGAGCTCGCCTAGTCGCCCAAATGTGAGCGTTGCGTAGTCGACTGGGGCCATGTTTCGTGATCGGTAGATGACGTCCAGGAGTGCAGTACAATATCAAATGACAAGTGTCGTCGAAAGTCTACAAGGATCGATCTTGGTACGAATGGCGCTATTTAGTATTCACGCGCTAGCGGCTGGGTGCAACAACCGCTCTTGCCGTATTTGGAAACTCGAGGATCACAAGCGCTCAAGTAAGGTTCCATGCCTCCAGCGCTATGGCTCGAATCGAAGATACCGCTGGAGACAGCCGCGTGACAGACAATGGAAGTGCATTACAGGATCCTCACGCTATTACCAGACTGCGTCTCTGCGTCCCTGAAGGCTCGGCAGCCGCCTCAACTGGTCAAACGAGACTTCAGTAGGACATTGTGCTGAATACATGCTCTCGATACCGAGATCTCGGCAGCCCCAAACTCTACACGGCAGCCTCAACTCACGGTAGTGGCAGTGACCCTCTCGATGGGAAATTCGTCTGGAAGCTGGCAGGCAGTCAGGGGGATAATCGTGCTCAGCTTTGCATTGGTCTGTGAAGGTGCTTATAACTAGAGCACTCTGCTACTCCCGTCCAATCGCTATTGAACACAGTCTAGGCCGTTAGAAGCATGATGAGAGAGTTGTGTTCTCTCGTTGAAAGTGCCCACCACGATCTTTGCTCCCACCTTAGCCACCTGCTTTCCCGTAGTGCTGTCAAGGGAATAGCGAATTCCACCTCTCCCACTCATCCAAGAACTCAATCTCATCAAACAAGACCGACGGCATGAGCATCCTGAAGATCCCGCGTATTTCACGCACCTTGCGTAAGAGCTCGTGCAGCTTCGAGTAACCCCAACAGACAAGCTCGACCTTGCCCCATTTCCCCATTATGACAACGCACACATCCGCCGATTGCAAGATATCCGTTGCCGAATGCCAGACCACGCGCCCATTCAGCTGGACAGCTTGCAGCAGTCTCAATCTGTCGCCGAAGTATAGCAGCCACGTAATGATGCCACCGATGTTCAGCGCTGTCTCCGGCTTGTACTCGAAGCGCTGCTGCGCGTAGTACATTGCACGCATCTCTTGACGGAAGAGCTTGCATGTGCGAATGACTGGCAGCTCCAGGTGGTACTGTAAACGGGGACAGTTGCGCGAAGCCGGAATGTATTGTCGTCGGTGAAAGTCAAACGAAAGGTGGTGATGGGTCGGCCTGGTCTCGTACGTACACCATGTTCCGGACGCATCGTCACCCAATGCCATCTCGTAGATCTGGTTACGGAGTTCAGGTGCAAGTTTGAATATCGGAACGTTGGCCGGAGTGTTGTGCAACAGAGCAGCCTCGACCTGCTGACTGCGCGCTGCGCGTTGCCGGGTGGTGCTCTAACGAAAAGGATATATCAGCTTCTGCCATCGCCGAAGTGTCTGACATCGCGACCATACACCTACGGGTCTGAGGCGAAGAGTTTCCGCTCGGTCCTGCTTCAAAAGCTCAAGGATTACTTGGTCATTGTCCCACCGTCTTGGCGGATGCACATCGACCCTTCTTGACGCCAACTCGCTCAAATCACCTTCAGAGATCATACGGTAGATGCTGCCTGACTGGATCATCTCTTCATTGGCGAGCTGCACTTTTACCATTTCCTGGTACTTGGTGACAGCTGCCTCTATGTCCCGCCGTAACTGCAAGACTCTCCTCTCCTGCTCTTCAGCCCATGCAGTCTCGGCTGCTTCCGAGCAGATCAGCCTGAGCCTATCCTTCTTCGACTTGACTCTGCTGCGACCAGGAATATTGCGCTCTGCAAGCAGAGCCTTCAAAGCTGGCGACGTGAGCGTGGCGTAGCGAGCATGCTCCTTTTCCTTCTCAATCCCAGCTACAGCACTCTCGGCATCTCCATACTTCTGGATGAGCAGAGCGAGCTTTGCCCAGTACGGTACGTCGCCATAGAGGGTGGAGAGAGAGATGCCGCGCTCCAGAATAAGGTTGTAGAGCTGCTGCATGGGTAGAGGTAATGATTTCAGCGCCATGCGCGCAACGATGGGTGAAGCTTTTTTCTCTGGCATGTTGTATGGCGTATACGTTAAGAGCGCTGGATGGTAGAGGAAGTAGGTGTAGCGGACTCGGCAGAATCTGGCTTAATTTTATACGGATGAGCCTGCGTGTATGATGCAAGAGTCGGTCGTAACGGAAATGCGTCGATTTAAGTGGAAAGTCGTCGTGAAAAGCAACGCCACGCTAGTACTTGGCAAGGCTCAATTCGTGCCTGATATAAGTGCCTGAGTTGCAATGATCTGCGTGATCTCGCTCACATATTACTCAGAGAACCGTCGAAGAAAAGCATTGACATCGATATCGGAGTCTGGATCTAGGAACTTGACTACACAGTAGTATCGTCACATCCTAATGTATCAAAGCAAGTTCTGATCCACAAAACCCGTTCAGTCTCTGCTAGAAGCCACACGGTGCTCAAAGAACGTTTAATGGTCCCACGACTCGAGCATGGCCAACTCAAGACTTTGCCTTCGCTGCACTGACGCCATTGTCGGTAACCATATACCACCACTCTAGAGCGGCATGGCATACGTATCGCGCCCGACCCACGAGATCTCATTTTTGAATGACGTCGGTCGCTCCCTGCGCTGCTGCAAGAGCTCCTCTAATTCTGTCAGTGTGAGAGCCATAGGTCTCGATTGTGGCACTGCTTTTGTTGTCGTAGATGTGGACCTAAGCTCCCCAGCCCAGGTCGCTCAATCCGAGAAGCACCCACTAACGGATCTCGATACTGCCCAGCATCCGCAGCCTTCCGCTGATGGGGCATCGAAGCCAGTATTTGATCTCTTCAACGTCGAGGATGACAGGAAAATGACCGTAGAACCTCTCAGAGCTGTGTAGGATGAGCTGCCCGGCGTAGTGAATCTCATGACCGTTGAATAATCCTGCAGATGTGAGCTACTGCCGGCTCGAGATGAGGAGCAGAGATGTTGTTAGGACACATGGAAGCATGTAGCACGGGTAGGTCAGTCAGGGATTTGATATCAAGTAGGAGATCGGGCTGGAGTGGACAGACGTGCGGGTACCGCGATCGACGACGAGTCCGTACCTAGAGCTCTCCGGAGTCCTTAGATAATGATAATGGAAAGGCGTCTTGTGTCTTGTGGATGACGGACTTGTATCTTGCCTCCTTCGCATTCTCTGTTACATGCCAACATACTGAAGTCAGATCAGTCAGTAATTGCTTAGGACACGGAGTGACAACATCAACCTGCCTCACCAGTCCGGGACTGGTGGTCCGCTCTCGATGTTGGCGCAGCAATACTAGGATCGTATGCATTCTGTCTTGACACTCTGCGGCGCCCTTTCTAGTGTGTGTGACTGCCAGCTTCATGAAACCTTCCTCCGCCACCATGCAGTACCAGCTACTTGGACATATCCTCTTCTATTTGATTTCCCTCCTGACTCCGTGTTTCCTGCTCCTGCGCCCAGGCGACATCTGGATTTTCTGAGGTGGCAAATCCAATCTGTCAGTCTTCATCGTTGCTGCGCCAGGGTTAGATACTCGTCGCTGAGCCAGCAGCTCCTTCAACTATGCGGATGTGAGTTGTCGATGTAATGCCTACTCAGACATCACAACAGTCGACCAACGTTTTGGCAGCTGATCAATTGATCATCATTCCACGGCTATCGATCAAAGGGTTGACGTGCTTCTTCGTCGATCAATCAACCATAAGATAGGCCGGGTTCAAGTTGGTGAATTGGTATCGATCAAGAGGTTATTGATATTGCAATGGCTGATTGTCGTTGCCTTTATCATAACCCAAACACTAACCCTACAGCTGCTCGGCAATGCTCGGCACAGAGGGGCGTGTCAGTCTAGTACTTGATTGTTAGTAAAAATGGAAGATAGTCACCTAGCACATGACTTGGTTCATATCAACCACGCCACCAATCGATCAACCATTACTAGGACTAAGGCACCAACCGATCAATGAGATCGCAAAGTCTGTCGGCATGGACCCTAGAATCGGCCCTCAGTTTCTTGAAGGCTGGTCTTGGCTTCGGCGGCTCATGCTTCAGGAAGGATATTGCAAGTCTGACGTATCTGTCCGAATCCCTTGGCCTTCCAGAAGTCGCAGCGTACTGGCAACAGGT